>VZTI01004257.1:1464260-1802515 GCA_013397865.1 Struthidea cinerea
CAAAATTAAGCTGAATCCATTTTTTTTTTTTAATTACAGGCACTGCTTTCAGCCATTAAGAAGGTCAGACTGGTATTCCAAAATAAAAATAAAATTGTTTTAGAATTACACGGTAAATGTGTGATGGATTAAAATTCACTTTCAAATATAATCTCAACTATTGTCTCCTTTTAGAATTTCCTTTGCAATTTCACAGTTCTGATATTGCTTTGAAATACAACTGAAAAACACAAGGTCTGGTAAATCCTTCCGTGAGAGTAATAGGCTTTCTCAGTCACCTGTTCTCCTTACCATTTTTTGTTGTTTCTTAGAATTTTTTTCTGTTGCTTAATAGCATTTCTCTTTACCATTCTTAATGAAAAAAATATATTTATTTTTAAAAGCTTTGAGTTATGCAGAATAAATCAATTTATGTCAGCTCAGAATCAATTAAATTGGGCAAATATTTGTCTTCTTTTAACACCTGTGTACATCAGGCTAGATTCCTCAGTCTCCCAGCTTTAAGGAGTTGCAGAGTTAGAGTGACAGGGATGAGAGAAATATGCAAGGCAAATGTCTGATCCCTCATTTAGCTCAATTGGCTGGTAATGATGAGCTTCATTTTCTTTCCTTCCCGTGATGCAAAGTTTTGAACAGCAGAAGGAGAAGTACCATAGTATATATGCACACCACAACTGACAGTGTGACAGGAAAAGAAGAGGGAAAGATTATAACAGTAGATGTGTTAATAATCCTGAAATAATTTATTTTTAATGGAAAAAGGCATATGTATTTAGAATAGTGTCATAGATACATCAATATGAAGCCTGCATTTTTTGTCTGCTGATCGCAAGCATCTGACTAGGTTTGAACCTAACACTGATACAGGAACTCCTTGAAAGCAACTACTGCTCTCAGAAGGCTGGATTTTCCTTATCCTCTGAGATATCCACTGAGCCATGGCCAGCCAGGGAATGAAACACACTGTTTTCCTTGAGTCACACAGTGTCACACACCTCTTTGGCCTTCCTGGTGCATTACAACAGCACAGGATACATACACATCATGACATGTAGTTTCTATAGTCCTTAGAAACTCCTCCTTGTCTGGAGTAACCAGCCTGCATGCCTCTCATTGCAATTTTCTGAGACAGTCTCTGTGTGAGTACGTTGAGTGCTCTTACCAGGCAAATATCAAATTAGAACAGAAAATGTGAGCACTTGTATTTTCAGAATGGCACTTTCTGGTTTTTTTTAATATCAACCAATTAAGATGTTATTTTCAAGGAGAGGCTTGGCATTTTTTCAAAAATTTACTTCTTGAGGCCTAAGAAGGATTTAGTTGGCATGGAAAAGTGATCCCAGGCTTAGATTTTTTGATGGCTTCAATGTGAACACAGCTGGAATTTTTTAAGCTGGTTCGACTAAAAACCCACTTCCTGCCACTGTTGAAAATAATGCACTATAATTTTTTTTTCTTAAAGCAGACAAACCTACAGCAAAGACAAAAGAGTTTGGAGCCCTCGTGAGGTGTTTTATTGTGGTTTGCATTAGGGAATGAAAACATACACAGCTATTAAATATGAAAATGAATATGTCTTTAAAGCCATTACCTCTTATTTAATAACTTACCATCTTTCTAGCTTTGGTGGGTCCCTTTAAAATGAGAAGGGTGTTTGCCATTCATTTCTCCAGTAGGAATATTTTTTAACTTATGGATACTTGCAAACGTAAGACTTTTTCAAACAAAATTTTGAAAAGTAAAGTAGGTAAAGAATAATTTGTCAGTAATTTTTATTCCATGGAATGTTTTTTCAAGCTCCCTCTCTACTGTTTCCTGATCTCAGGTAAATGTGTTCTTAAGTTCACACCAACAGCTGAAAGGCTAAACTATGTAAAATTGCAAAAATAATTTGAAGCGTTCGGATGCAGTCAGGTATATCACAATCTGCACTAGCAGTGCTCAGAAAGTGAAGCTAGGAGAAGACTTACAAAATTGGCCAGCATAGTTTGGCCCCCCCAGCCAGGTCCAACCAACCATACATGGTTTTTGTCTGGTCTCATTCTTTCCTTTGAGACACGGGAGAATCTGCTTGCATAGTACATGCTTCCTTAGCTGATGAATTCATCCTCCCCAGCACCCAGATGGTGAGCAGTGGGTTCATGAAGAACATGAGTCTTGCTGCATTTTTGTGTATATGTGCCCCTGGACTAGTTAGAGCAGGCTCTGGGGAAGAGGGGCAAGCACAGGAATTCAGCATCTCACCAGCAGCTGGGGAGAGCAGAACGACCACCCTGATGCAGGGACTCTGAGGAGGCTTTTATAGAGGAAGGCTGTGCCAGCTGAATCAATACTGGGGCAGGTTTCATACCTACTGTTGTAATTTACAGAGGTATGTTGGGTGGGGGAGTCAATCTCATAGAATTAATTAAAAAACCCAACTAGACAATCTTTCTTGAGTTGGATCTTTTTTTTGCAGATACAGAAATCTCAAATGATGACTTAATTTCCATTTTCTATTAAAAAAATAAAAATATGTATTTTATTCCAGATTCTCAGAGTATCATTGCCAAAGAACTTTCCTTCATAAAAACATTCCAGTTACATGCAGCACTGCAGTTCAGTGATGAGATCCCTCTCCATTACTTTTATTATTATTATTATAATTATTATATTTGTGCTTCTCTCCAGTGCATTTTTATGGGTACTGGTATTTTGATATTGGGTATATTAGTACTGGAGTCAAGCATTGAATGCTGGTTATGAGGCAGCCTGCCCTTCTCCTTGCATGCTCACTTCCTCTCTTACCATGTTCTTAAAGAGGTGAAGGAATTCTGCCTGGATTTTTCCAAGAGGCAAGCAGCTGAGTTTATTCTTTTCACTCTGTGTGGTGGCTGTGACAGACCTTTGATTCAAGGTTATTCTCTTTTACACAAGCGGACAATGGCATGGGAAGGGGTTTACGGCTTGCTTATGGCTATTGAAAGCTTTCTTAGCCAGCTGGAGAACCCTTTCAGGTCAGGTTGGGTGTGAGAGAAAACATGTAACCTCTAAGATCAACTAAACTTGAGATTGTGTGCAACATCAATAAACTACAGCACTCTGAATAAACAAGGTGGCCACTCACTGTTTACTGTTCCCTTTGCTTATTTTTCCAGCACTGTGTCTGTGATAGCCCCAACCTGTTTGCTGAGCAGCTTAAAATGAGTTTTGCTCAAAATAGGTCTAATTCTTAGCTGATAGGTATGAGTCCTATGTGGAAATGTGTTAGAGAGAACTAGCAGATTGTGGGACAATTTTTCTCTAAAAGGCCCTTTCAAGAAAGCAAATATTTATCAGTGGAGAGTGAGGGGGTGACATAGAAGGCACCAGGAGGCGAAAGGGGCTTGTAGAGATTAGTCACAGGCACAAAATGCTGCACCCCAGCTCACATAATATGAGGGAGGGCATTCAGCCTTAATGTGTTCTCCAGAGGTAATCTCCAGTTCCTTTGAAGCTGACTTCAAATCTGATATCAGATCTTGTGTTGAAGAAAGTACACGCGCGTTATCTTTAGGCTCATTTAGGCGGCAAAATACTATTTTTTTTCACATAGGAATGGAACACAGTTCTGGCTTACTGCGTCACTTATGCGTTAAAGTTTTCTGCAGTGATGTCAATTTATTTGTTTTGATTTGTGGAGATGAAAGATCAGGGAAAGAGATTGTTCAGTTTTGGACCCTCCCAGCATATGAGGTTCTGGCAAAATAGAGGAAGCCCAGTGAGGGGCAGCAAGGCTGCTGTGGATGCTGGAGCACGTGGTGGGCAGAGTTTCTTCTCGTGGCTGTCTGTTGGGGAGAGTCAGACTCTTCTCAGCAGTACACAGTGACATCTGTTTAGATGGTTGGACTTTTGTTTTGGTTTTTTTGGCTTTTGTTTGTTTTGGGTTTTTTTTGTTTCAGTTTGGTTTTTTTCTATAAGCATCCTGAGACATTGAAACAGGTTATGCAAGGAGACAACAGACTCTCACTGCTCTGGTATTTGAAGCTCAGTTAGATGAGGTCCTATGCAAAACCACCTCACCTCAGTAGGTAGCCCTGTTTTGAGCAGGATTTTGGCTGACACAACCTTCAGATGTCTTTTCCAACCTGCATGTTTTGTGCTTCTGTGATTTTATCAGAGATCAGCAGGTGTGAGTCTTAAGACGTTGGTATCTATTTTGGCAGTGTTTCCAGCACAGCTTATCTATTAAAGTAGTTCTGAAGAAGAAAGTTAGCTTCTCTTGAAAAGGTCAGAAATTTGACCCAAATGGCCTGGCATCCTGAGTGCCTTTCTCCACAATGAAAGCTGTAAACACATGATATCAGAAATTTTTATTTAGATCCCCACTGCAAATTATTGTGCCTGAAGTGTGTGTTTCCAAGATTGAAACCTTGCATGTTATGTAAATTGTTTTCTTACAGTAAGAAATAGAATAGATTTCCCTGATGTGGAAGGGAAAATCATGGGTCTGTGTTTAGCTGAATGGTTAAATACAGCAATTCCTCTTCTAAGGAATGGCAAAAATCCTTGATATGCAGCATTACATGGAATTATATGACAGCAATGTCAGACGATTCTATGTGTATTTTCTGCACATAATCTCCTTTGTTCTCTTGTTTAAGAAAAAGAGATTGCCTTCGTTTTAAATGGAGCTCAATCATAATACAGTGACTAAATCAGTACATGTTGTGATGGAGCGTGCAGTATGTAGCTAAATTTGCAGGTTGAAATAGATTTTATGATAAATTTATTTATTTATTTTTGAAATTCTATTGAACTCCTTTATTACCAAGTCAGAATAAAGGTTAAATTATATAAGTAACATTTCTGACCAAATTTCTCAGTATACATTTGGTCTCAGAACAGATACTAGATCTTGTTCTGGTTCTAGTTTATTCTCAAAGTTTGTATCCGTGTGTGTATGTAGTGTTATGTAGAACAGATAAAGCAGACTTCTACAGTACATGCTGTCTTTGGGGAGGTTTACGTGTCTACTTCTGGGCAAGTTTTATGTTATCTGATGTATTGCAGATTTGTAGAAAAAAATGTTTGCAAAAATATAGTAAAATAACAGGTCCAGAGAAAAAAAATTCTAAATTACCTGGCCACATCCTGTTTGGAATGCATAACATCCAAAATTTGTCCAAGCTATTGTATTTTCTTTCCTCTGAGTGGCTGTGTTTGCAGGCTCAAGCTCTGCTCTTTAGTGGTGTGTGCACAACCAGCATAGAAAAAATTAGCAGTGTGATACGTACTTTTGAGCTTAAGCTTTTTCAGTCATGCAATTTATCATGTCATGTAATATCTTGAATATTTGTCAAATTCATTAGAATTGTATTGATTGTTAGGGTGTACAGACTTAGGGAAGATTTCTTTAGCCTCTTCGCAAGGCTGTACCAGTCTCTGACTGGCATTATTTGATAAAGTCCCTCAGTTGTTCCTGTGTACCATAGAGTCATGGAATCTGTGGCTTGGAAGGGACCTCCAGCCAACATCATGCTCAAAGCAGGTCTGATTAGATCAGGTTGCTTTGAGACAAGTCCACTTAAGACTTTAATAACTGCAGTGGTGGAAATCCCGCCCTTTAATATCAATGTTCAGTAGCATTTCAACAGGTCATTTTACACACAAGTAAGAAGAGTAATTCCCCCTCCCTGAAAATGTTCCAGGCCAGATTGGATGAGGCTTTGAACAACTTAGTTTTGTGTAAGATGTCCCTGCCTATGGCAGGGGAGTTGAAATTAGAGGATCTTTAAGGTCCCTTCCAACCCAAACCATTCTATGGTTGATTCTAAGATTTCCTCTTTTCATTGGCTTTTTAAAACTGAAGAAACTCAATTCTATCATCCCTCCATGGAAGCCATGTAGTTCAGAAACTTTATCTTTTCTTTGGCTTATTTTTAGTCTTGGAAGGTGATTCTTCCTTTCCAATGGTGAGTTGCTCACTTCAGTATTTGTTCACCATCTCTTCACCCCTCTCCAGGTTCATTTCTGCATATAAAATGAACAGAGTCTGACTGTGTGTCTATGACAATAATTCATAATTCAGACACTTTAAATATGTAAGATCAGAATCAGAACCATATATCTCTCTGTGTATACACTAGCTGACTATTAAGTTGCTTTGGTGTCCGTTTGGGGAAGAAAAAGGAGGATTTTGTTGGCTTCGGTGTGGTTAGAGTCAACTATTGAGGGTTTTTTTTTTTTCCAGAGAATGAGAACAAATGTGAGTGTATTGAGTGCCCGTGGCAGTTGTTGAGTGTTTCTTGAAGCTGAGTTTGATGATATTATGAGGAAATCACCTGCCAGCCTTTTTTAGAGGAATTTCTCTATAACGTTCTGAGGATACACTTTGATTCCTTCCCAAGACTCAATTCCTATATGCAGTTTAAAAGAAAAAGCCTGTTTACTAGTTTCATATTAATTTACATTTTGGGCATTAAGTCTTGTCACTGGGGGAAGCCAGAACATTTTGTCATTTGGTAATACCAAAATCTCTTGTATATGAAGAATAAAATAGAATAGATCTCAACTCACTTCTTTAGATGCTCTGCAGACAAACTCATTCTCTGTGTGGCAAAGGATAGGTGGGTTTTGTCTGTAAAGGGACATTAATTTTCATTTGATCTGCCTTAATCCTGAGGATATGGGTTCAGATCCCAGAGCTATTGAAAATATTAACTTGATGCTTCCATCAGCCTTCAAGAGCTCTGTGATTGAAGGCTCTCAGCAGCTGTTATCTACTATAGTAAATGCCAATAAAAAAGACTAGACAAACAGGAATTTTTTTTTTAAGACCAAATAAAAGTATTTTCTTTCTACATTGTTAGAAAAAAAATCTGCTGATGATTTCTTTATTGATAGAAATTACCAACAAGATTGTTCTTTTCCACCAATACTGCTTAGGATTTGGGGGTCACAGTTCATAGCAAAATATGCTGCCTCTGTTTGCCCAGCTGCCACACCTCCTCTGCCTTGTCTCCTTCTCTGTGTGAAAAAAGAGGCTGAAAGAGGCACACAGGTTTAGTGCTGCTCTTGTAGACCATAATCAATGTAAATGATGTTAACAGGATTAAGACTTTTTGCTTCCATGTGCATATCCCACCCTAGAGGAATGGTATCCTAGTATTTAAGAACAGGCGAGATGGCACACTCTCCTGGTGTGGTTTTGGCTGTATAGTGACATGTATTGGTGATCCAAAATACAGGAACAAGTCTTGCAAGCTTTTTTATTGTGATGGGTTTTCGGGTTTTTTTGGGGGAAGGGGTGTGGGGGGGCAGGGGTTGTGTTTGGTTTGTGTTGGGTTTTCTTTACTGTGAAATCAAGGTTGAAACAACTGGGAACTGCTCCTCCAGCACAGCCTTGGCAGTCTAGGCAGAACGGGCCCTCAGACAGAAGCAAGCCAAAATGTCAAAACCAAAGGAAACTCTTAGAGAGAAAAAGGATACGGGAAGGATGTTTCTTAAATCTTTCATTCCAACTTCAATTTTATGGATGTTACACACAAATTAAAGTTAGATTGTGTTACAGAACTGTGTGTTACAAAACCTTATGGCACAAAACTTAAAGAAAAAATACATATTCATGTCAGATACATTTTAATTTCAAAATGGTCCACAGAGTTTATGCCCAGCATATAGTTTGTATTGCAGCAGTCTTTCTCTGTCTTACGCGTTTCCGTTTGGTTTTGGCAAAACAAAAGGAAACAGTTAAAAAGACATTTCTCTTTGTGGGGACAAAAAAAATGCCCTTACGAAGTCCTGTGATGTTACTAAACTTTGGATCATGATCTTATTTTCTAGTGGTTGCAGTATTACGATTAGAAATTTACATTTAATCACTCTCCACTGTAAAAGAGGGTATGCAGTTATGAACGCAGCGATACATGACAGTGTTCAGTGACTTCCTTCACTGTAAGAGAGTATTCAGTTTCCTAATGAATGTTAGAGTGAAAACAGAATAGATTAAAATCAGTTTCTATGTTTTTACATTTTTTTTATATGTCCAAACTGCAGCATGAAGGGTTTATCTAGTTCAGAGGTTTCAGGGCCATGGATGTGGTTTTGCATTAACAAGGTGGCATTTACATGTGTTGGGACAGACCTTGCTACTCCTCTTGGCAATGATGAAAAGGACACACGTTTGCTACTGTCCCTTCTTCACTTCCCATACCACCAATTGCCACTTTGTGTTATTTATAGAGACTGAGTTGGTTTTCAGTTTTGTTTTTTCCTGCCTTTCTCTTTAACCGCTATCCAACATGACTGCACCCAAGCTTCTTTTTTTGAGGTTTGTCTGGTGGAAGCAGAATTCAAGACTTTTGTGTACTTTGCCATCTTATGACAACTGGCAGCAACTGAAATGAGGCATGTCAAGCAACTACCACAAAAAAAAAAATCAGTAATTTACAAGTTCAGACAAAGGTTGAAGAAACAAACCTTCTCTGTAGTTGTTCTGTCTTGTGCAGTCTGTTAATATTTTCACATTTGAGAATATTTAATTTACGTAATTGAGAGAATGTTACACTACAGTTGAGAAGAAAAGGTGAAATCAAAAGCAGAATACTCTCATTTTCAGCAGAGCAGTGCTAATACTTATGTTAGTCAGTGAGAAAAACATGGGGGTGGATGAGAAACAATAGTTCATTACTGTCTCTCCTGCAGTCAATTAAATATGTCTCATACATAGCTGATTAAAGCTGCCTTTTTTTCCATAATAATAATAATAATGAGATGCATTGGAAACAGCCTGAGAGTAGGACCATTTCTCCCAGCATATCAAACCTTTAGAGGAAGGGAAAAAGTAAAACCCAAATGCCAGTCAATATCCACAGCTTGCAATAGGTGCAAAGTTACTATTACTGCTCTGATGTTGACTCCTGTTCATAGCTTGACCTGCTGAATCTTAACCAGTGCACCACATCTGAGAAGTTTTCACACATGACAAACGCATGGGTCAGAAAGCTGATGATCTGATGTCTACACACCCAAGTCTAACATAAAGATCGCATGGGAAATCATAGACTGCCTCGTGTAACAAAGGACCCTCCCCATCCCCAATTTGTCTGCTTTTAAAATAGTATAATTATAGAAGGATTTCAGAAAACCAATCTCCATAATATCCTTCTCTTTCTGTAAAATCTATTGTTATTTATTTCCAAGTTCCTTAATAAGCTACATACTATTTTGCCAGGCTAAAATATGCATCATCCTTACAATTTTTCACACTTTCTGTCTCCTCTGATTTGATTCACATTTTCTCCCTTCTGTATCTAGTTCCCTGTCCAACTTAAAATGTAAAATAAAGTAGAAGAGATGCCTGGGCCCCTGAACACATTGCTGAAAGGTTCGTTTTTCTGCATACAAGTGTTCAGAGTATTTCTCACAGAAGAATAGCATAAATTATGGAGATTCCAGTCACAGAACAGTGAATGGTATTGTCAGTTTGCTTAGGAAAAACTAATGAGGGTGTAAAGAAATACTGTCTGCCTTATAAGAGTAAAATTTGACAGCTGGAAAAACAAGGGCAATAGGCTGGTTTCCATTTTCCATTGATTTTAGCCCCCAACATTCAGAAGACTTCCTTTTCTGCAAAACCACATTCACACTGCCTACACACGAACACACAATGCTCTTTTGCTTCAAGCCAGAGGCAGATTAAACTTCATTAGGAGAGCAAGGCTTGAGGAAAGTTCAAACTGTAACAGATAGTAATTTGACAAATAAAGAATTAGAGTTTGTTTTACTAAGCCAAAAATAAAGGCCAGAGCAAGGTTCCCATGGCTCTTTTGTGCCTTTAACCACTGGGTAGGAATACCATCCCTTTTCATAGTCTGGTTTACATACTGTATGAGCCTAGTAGACACATACCATGGCTTTCTTAATGCATTTAAGCACTCCATGAAAGCACACATATCTCTCATTAAATTAAAAAAAAAAGCCTATATTTCCCTTAGAGCAAGAAATAAGAACAGGAACTTGAATATGTGTCCAAAGTATTCTTAGGTATATGCAAGACATATGTAAGGCTCAGCTTAAAATCAACAAGAATGAATGCATTTTATGTCTGAATAGACTTCATTAGCTTTCTGTAGCAACATTCTCACCCAAGCATCCTCATATTTACACATTCCCAGGCCTTGTTGTTCTAGGATGAAGGATGGATTATTGCAGGTGAGTGACAGATACCTGTGGTAACTGATGGGCTGTGATTTGAGAATTTAAGTTCTCACTCAGTAGCAAACTGTATAATGGCTAATGGCACAATCCCATACAAAGGTCTCTGATATCATTAGCGGAAAACTTCTTATCAATATGTATTGGATGATCTTCAACAGACAATCTGCCTGCTAAATGTTGTACACTGGAATGCACAATGTACTGGATAGTGACTGCATACAAACAGTATTACAAAGTGAGGGCTAATACAGAATGATGTGCTGAAATGTCTTGGCAAAAAAATTATGAGACTGTCTCCTGGACTGGAATGCAAAGCCACTGTGTCTTTGTGTCTGTGTTTGTTCTTGAGAGTTAGGCACCCAGACTGGGAGCTGAAGCAACCCTGTCAAATAAATACTCCAAAAATCATCAGGCTTTGTTAAACATTACCTGGAAGTATCTAAGGGAGAATCTTTGAGGACAGGAATAGGACACAAATCTTGGTATTTAGTTGTCTCATTCAGCTCTGCAGGGAGGTACAACTATTAGCCTGGAATCTGCGGAAGGATTTGCCTGAAGAGAAATGTCTGCATAGTTTACATTCAAAGAACTGAGCAGACACTACTTTCTTTTATACATTTTATATAATAAAGAGAGAGAGAAAAAAGTTTTAATTTCCATATTAATTTGGAAGCAAAGAGTTGGAAGTTCCAATTTCAGTCCATGTTTCTTAAGTAATGATGTAGGTAGGAGACATAAGTTGATTTGAGGTTCACTTTTCACTCCTCTCTTTAGCCCCTGCCACGATACACAAAAAATGATGCAGAATGAGCTGAATTTGAGAAGCTTAAGGGGCTTAGATTAGATCTGAGTCATAAATGCAATGTCTTGTTTTCATAATTGCAACTTTATTTTATAGTAACCAGTAGCTCTGTAAAACGGAGAAATTGTCCTTTAGGGACAGCCTCTGGATGGTGGAAGACTGGAGCTGTGGCCAACCGCTGTTCTGTTCTTCACGTCCACCAAATGATTCATGTAGCCTGCTGAAAGGGCATTAGCCACCTGCCCCCAAAATCTTCTCTTTGATTGTCTTCTGCACAGATTAGGTCTCATCAGTTTTTCTCCATTTCCAAAGTTGAATGTTGGGAAACATAATTTTCAAAGGCTGGTAGCACTTTGTCCAGGCTTTAGACTGGCTCACAGATGCCAAAACTGAGTTAATTTTGTGCATGCTGCCAGAAGGTACTCCAGTGCTTGGAGGTTTTAAGTTCTTGCTGCAGTGAGTGAACAAATTTGTCAGTTCTATTGCTACTGATCCCCAAAAGCTGCATGCAGACACACAGAGATGCCCGTGTCCTGGAATGGATTTAAGCCCTGGTAAATAACTCCTTTAAAACTTTATAAGGTTAATTAAATTGTCATTTGTTACTTTGTAAGAACAATTTACTTTATGACTTGAAGGAAACTACTGCACTGAAAGCAACTATAAAATGATGAAAACTGTGAATTAAGTTTTCTAAATTATTTTTACAGACGTTAAGGAAAAAAAGCAATAAAAATGAGTCAGGGTGAAAATAGTACATTTCTTCAAAATAAGGCCTACATTGTAATCAATATATGTATCAGAACAATCCTGATGATACAAATATAAAACCCGTGAAATGCGGGGCTATATGTACTTAGAACCCAGTGCTGAAGTGTGTAATGAATAGAAATTGCCTTATGTTGCAATTAGAATTTGTGCTGACAGTGAAAAATACTGTTTGAAACCACACATTTGGACTGACTCCCTTTTCTCTCTTCGTCATTCAAGTAGATTTCTCAGCTGTGTATGTGGGGGCAGCTGCATTTAGCTCTAATGAAATTATGCCAGCAGAGAATTTGGCTCTATTTTATTAACTTCACTTGTTTCTTGGAGCTTTTATGTCTCATTCCCTCAAGCAACAGGAGAGATATTTATTCGAGATATTTGTGAATTCAGAGTACTTTATATTTGCTGGCTCAGGTATCTAAATCTCTCTCTTTTCCTCATGTACACATGTACACACACTGTTCTGTCCCTTTATCTACATGTGTAAACATACACGCAGGCACAAAAGGTCACTGTGAGACCTCTGTCTTAAGAAATAGACAAAATCAATATTTAAATCCAGTCCTAATGAAAAGATGTGTTATAAATGAAGGAGCTGTGAAAAACAGAAATATTAGAAATCTTAACTCCTCTAATCCACCTCATTTTAGTGAAAAAGTGTTTGCTCCAGCACATTTTTGTAGTGCTTTCTCTTATTCAGTAATGAATGCCTTAAGCACAGAAACTTTTTTCTGAGCTGTTATTTCAGGAAGAAGAATTATTTTCTAACTGTGAGCCTTTGTTTTCTATTTTGTAACTCTTTGTAACAGTGAATTATACTTTGTGCACCATACTAATCCTATCCAGTTTGAGCACAAAATACTCACACAGAAACTGTTGCTATGTTGCTTTACAATAATTTTTTTGCCTTGCTGGCCATGCTTGGTTTATTTGTTTGTTTGTTCCTGATTTCTTGATGTTCCTTCATAATTCAGTCTCTTTAGTCTCTTGAATACTTACAGTGTTCCAAACTTGTGCCAGTTGTCCTTCACATTACTAATACTGAAAAACTTGGAAAGAAAGTTCATTATTCCATGGATAAATTCAGGGTGGCAAAGGGCTGTTCTGTGATTGGATTCTTCCAGGTAGGGCTAAAAGTGATGGTAAAGAAAATGCAGAGGATTTTAAATTTATTTCTTGCAGGTGCATACACTTCCATTGTTCTAATGGTAATTTGATGTGTGCAAATCCAGACTGACTCCCCTGAAGTTGGTGAATATGCATCACCTTCCTAATTGTGTATTAAGGAATTAGATTTGAAATGGTAAAAGTACAGTGAGCCAAGTCCATAGGCTCACTCACATATCAGCAGTGACACAGAACTGGTGAAGTAATGGAGCCAAGACTTTGGGCAACTCTATTTACATGCTTATGTGGAGGCTGTTTCCTGAAGCTTGTCATTTTGCTATTGACTCACCAGCTGCACAAATGCACAGGGCTGCACTCTCAACTTTTTAATTTATTCAGGCACAAGTCTATTCTTGTCTTCTAGAGGCCACGTGTGCAGCAGAACAGCAGCATGAATTAGAGAGTATGTTTTTCCAGAGGTTTTTAGACTAATTCATCCTAGATTTTTCCAGTCAGCTTGACTGGAGATGGAAATCCCAAATTTTACCTATGGAAGGAAATGATACCTGGAGGTCACTCAGATAATTTACTTATTGGTACCTGAGAAAGGATTACCCTGTCAGGTGTTGGGGGAGGCCCATGTGGAATTGGATTGCTGGTAAGAGCAGGTATCGATGCTTCTTTAGGCTTCTTATCTTAGGAATTTATCTCCCCACTTCACCCTGCAGCACTTAGGTGTCAGAGCAGTCAGCTGCTTACAGAGAGATCCAGACACATGTTGCAATACTGGAATAGAGGCTTCATAATGTAGGAACCAGACCAGTTAGTGTTTCTAACCATGTGACTGATACTGTCAGTATTGTTACCAGTGTTGGAATATTCCGTTGTAAGCAGATTTCACCAGATTTGTTCATAACGGGGTCTGGCTGCCAATGCTAAACCCTTTCTTTGTACATTCGTCATGTGAATAGGTTCATCTCTTCTGCTGCAGGCTTCATTTGAAAGCAGGATTTTGACTTGCATATAAACTTGCGCTCTGAACAGCCTCATACTTAACCAAGAAGGATGTTTAGGTCTGAAGTTTTCTGTGAGCCTCAGCCTCAGCATTGTTTACTCAGACAATTGTCACCAGTGCCAGCAGCCCTTATTACACAACTTTGCAGCCTGCTGCCTCCTCAGCCCCCTCTCAGCATCAAGACATATTCTGCAGAAAGCAGCCTCAGCATGCCCTGAAAGGAGATGAAAATGCAGTTCAGCAGTGGGGTCTTTACTGCTGTTGTGCAATATGCGTGTAAAATCATCTCCTTATGCCTGTTGTTTACTGTGTAACAGAAATTGAGGAATTTTCAGTTTAAGAAGAAAAAGTTTAGCTGATCCAGTTTCTTGGGATGGAGCACAAAAGGGGTGTAGAGAAACAAATGCTTAGGGGGCACGAGTGGGCTTTTGTTAAAGAACGATGGAAAACAAGAAAGACTCACCATGATGCTCTGGAAAAGCTTGTAATTTGTAAGATATTATTTTTATAGCAACTGTGTACTTACAAAATAGGACCCAGGTAAATATAACAAAATAAGTTAGACATGGGTTGGGTGGTTTGTTGTTTTGGAGTTTTTTTTCAGGTGCACAAGATACCTGAAGGCAGTTTTAACTTGCATAGGCTTCAAAGGATTGTAATATATGATATATGCAAAATAAGAAGAATTTCTGGTTTGTTCTTTTGCTTTCTTTATGGGTAAACATCTGTGTGCCAGGCAGCAGACAGATTTAAAGTACAGAAGTGTTTAGGTATGCAAGAGGGAATGGTGTTTAATTAATGATGTTTAATTAATTTGATGCTACTGTTCCTCAAGTAGACTAAATGAATGTAATGAATGTAGGCAGTACCTTTTGAGCCCATTAGCTTTATCACTTCCTTGAAGGTATGAAAAAATGTGAAGGCAGCATCAGAAAAAATAAAAAATAAAATCCAAAATGCTTGTATTTTCACTGGAATCATTAGAATTTCTCCTCGGATTTTAAAGCAGTTTTTCATTGCCAACTGTGAAAAGATTTTACATAAAAGCCAAAAAACCTGGATGAGAATGTTGTGCAATATTAACCATTTCAGGAGACTCTGTGTAAGAGGGCCACTGAGTAAGCTACAGAAATGGCATAAAAATCTGTAAGTCTGGTAGGAAAATAAGACTATTCTATCACTCTTCCATGTGTATTAAGCATCAGAACTGAAAATAAGAGAAAGCAGTCCTTCTAATCTTCAGTTAATCTTATACCATTTTCTCTCCTGCTCATCTCTGTTATTACTTTACACAACTAAATGCAGAGTTTTGTGTAGTAATGCTACAGCAATTCTAATGATCATTCTTGCTGAGCCTGGTTTGATCCTGTGCTTTTCACACGTTAAGACTCACCCACGTCTGAACAGGGAATTGGGTTTTCCTGGGGTGGTGAGTGTGTGGGTAAATCTGGCCATCCCTGTCCCATCTCCACGTCTCCATGAGAGCAGCACGGCTTCCCACTGGCTGCCACAGCCACGCAGGGTTCCCAGCTCTGCTCTGCGGGGCTGCTGTCTGTGCCAGGGTTGAGCTCTCTTGACTTTTTGCCCAGATGACAGAGATGCCCTGCGAGCTTGTCCAGGGTCACGGCCGTCCCCGATGCACTCGGCAGGGAGCAGAGCAGCCTCCCCGGGAAGAGATGCCACTGCCAGCGGGCAGCTGTGTCTCAGCAGTGTATTTTTGGAAGTCTCTGAACTTTACAGTGAAAGATGTGCCAGAAGCATTTAGGAAAAGTTCAGGAGACATGGAGCACTTGAGTGCCTGCTTACTGACCCTCTGGCCTGACAGCATTAATAAAACTTAGTTTGACAGTCCCCAACTCAATTTAAGAGGATAAAGCTTGCAGCTGCAGGTTAGTTTGTTTCAGTTTCCTCATGGGCTGCAATATGCTCCTTAGAAACTCTCAGCATTTTTTAAAAATTATTAAAATATATTTTCAGGTTCCTAATAAAGAAAAGCTTTTAAGAATATAATTTTTCCAGGAATTGGTCCCAGAATAATGTGGGCTGAGTGATGTTTATCACCACCATTGCCGGTGCTGCACTCTGATCAGCAGCAGAGTGAGATGGAGGTTGGAGAAGAAGGGTGGGGAGTGATGGCAGGAGGAAAGCAGAAGTGGACTCTGCTTCAGAACGAGCAGACCTGTCAGGAAAGTACTGAGTTGAATTAAAGTGTGGAAGAACTATTTTATTTTATTTTTGTCCCCTAGAAAAGAAGTAATGAAAAGCTTTGGTTAGTCTGTCATGGAGTCTAATTTAGTTAACCTCAGTGGGCCACTTACCAGCTTCCATGGAAGGAAGAGCTGTTAAATTGTGTTAAAGATGAATAAAAATTTCCTGTTGCGTCAAGTGCTCCACCTTTTCTTTCTGTAATGCTCCTAAGTATTTCCCACAAGGGACTCATTGGCTTGTCGGGGGATTTAGCATTCATGTAACAGTCCAGAAACATAATTGTCTCATGATTTGGTATTACAGCAGTATTTTGAAGAGCTTTGTGGGAAGGGCAGGGTTTTGAGGAATAACACAGTGCTTGCTGTCTTCTCACAACAGGGTTTTGCCTCCCCTCTGTGACCACCCACCCTCCTCTATGCACTTTTAGCACCTGTGAAGGGCTGAGTGTGTGCTGCTCTTCCACTGTGCCTCTTCCTGCTCTGCACTTCTTTTCTGAGTGCCTCAGCTGGAATATATTTTAAATATTTAACTTTGCCGCTTAATATAATTTATAAGTCCAGACCAAAAAGTTTCAATAAATATGAATTTTTATACTGCTAAACATAGAAATTTAGTACACTAAACACTGATCTAATTCATGTGTGGAGGTATTTTGTGTGGGGAAAAGGTGGAATCTCATTTGAAAAATAATAAAGATTATATTCCACCCTTGCAGCTATTTTGGGGTAGACACAGCACAAACTTTTGGTGTGAGCTAAACCAGCTTTCTTTGTGTTCTAACATAAAGCCCATTAAGCATTTCACGGGAAGACTTTTCTAGATTGCACGTCTGTCCAGCTGTCTGGCCAGGCTCTGTACAACAGGTGTTTAGTTATGATCTCAGTTACATATATACCAATAGTATCTGGTGCTGCCTCTCAATGCTTTGTTTTACCTCAAAATTGAATAGTTTCTACTTGATATCACTATTGATTGTAAGTCCAATGATCATGAATTCCTGTCCATAATAAACACAGTGGAAGACCCAGTTCTGAAGCTCATTTGGTTTAAAAAAAAAAAAAAAAAGGCAGTTCCTGAGAATGAATTATTATTCTTATTTTAAGAATTAAAATAAATAATTAAAAAAATCGCAAAGACTGACACCTACTTTTTCCATGTTTTTCCTTCTAGCTGTCAACATGTTTTACCCAGCAGGTCTAACAAACAGCCATATGCTCTCTAGTCTCAAGGGAACTAGTTCCAGCTTGAAAATCAATATGTCACTACCAGGCTGTGGTAATAGATGCTTACAGCAGCAGGTTTATATAAGCTAATGGTACTCTGTGCAACAGCAGCTCATTTAGATGAAAGGGTTGCCTAGTCTCATTCAAATGTTTGGGGCAGCAAAAGCTGAATGGTTGTAAAAGATGATCAAAATGGTAATTTGTTCACTGATGAGCAGCCTGTCTAAAGTTGCTGCTCTGGAGATCCTAGCAAGGAATTCCGTGTCCACTAGTCCATGAGGTTATTTCTGCAAGATGCTTTCATATTTGTGAAAACTGTCACTACCCTATCAGCTGGCATGAAACAATACAGTCTAAATTGCTTTGGGATTTTTTCATGCATGAACATCAACCCCTCTGGATTTGGATAATCTGGAAGAAATCTGAAGAAAACCAGAATTGTAAATATGTTTGTGAAATTCAGATAGATTTTTACAAAACTGCCTAGAAATCATCAAGGCCTGGATTTAATGTACTTTGAAAAGAGAAAGGTCTAAAGTTAAGGAGTTTTATAAAATAATCCTGCCTTCATTTTTTTTGGTGGTTTGTTGGGGAGAACAATGGTGACAGGTCACATGGATCAAAGTTTGTTGAAGCAACTGTTTTTTATGTTGTGTGCCATTGCAAAGCCTTTCACAGTTCTGTTGGTGCCATCCTGCTTGCTTCCACAGAAGGGGTATTAACGCCACTGCTGCTAATACACCCTTCCCTAGTGTCTTTCAGAGGAGTTAAAATACTCTCCCAGTGCCCTGTATCACTGCCTCTTTCAGAGCAATTGCAAGCAGTCTTCAGTGCCAAATACAGAAGAAGCTGCAGACATGTACATTGTTAAAGATGTGTGCAAGTTTCCTTTCTTTTCATGTGCTGTAACGTAATGCTCAGTCTCATTTCTTTCTCTTTCTTGGGATGACCACAGCGTGGTTTCTCACTTTAAATATGTGTTTGAGTTATCAAAGACAGGAGCAGGGTTTTGGATAGAAAATACAAGTTTGTCAGGTCAACCAAGACTGCTATCCTCTCTTTATGAATGGTGACCATGAAGTTATCGAGACTTCCAGATTTCATCATGTAGCACACAGCCCATTTTATGGAACCTACTTCTCATTTCCATCAATACCTTTTCAAGATAAGTTGCCTCTCTAGATTTGCTTCCATATAAAACAGGAAGTCTTGAGGCAGTCCTTTCCACTCCTTTTCTATTATTTAGGATAGAATGACTTGTCTGAATAATTCACATAAACACATTAGATTTTGCTTGAATTCAGCTCTAGAACTGAGTGAAATTTTGTGCGGGGGAAAGGAAAGTAATTCCTAATTGTTTCTGTTTAATTCTTACATGCATGGTTTGTGGGGGCTTATAATAAAAATAAAATAAATATTATAATATTATAATAAAATAAAAAGAGTTGAAACACATAAGCCAGTGTATATCTTAATCTCTTGTTCAGACATGGTGTTCTTAGCTTAAATAACTAGATAAAAAGAGCTATTTAACAACTCTTTGTAACTTGTGGGAGCAAGAGCTTTCCCTGTTCAGCTTTTAAAATCTAACTAAGCTGTATTTTGGTGATGTAGGGTAAATCTCTGTTTACTTATTTCAAACTCTTCCAGCAGCTCGTTTTACATATATTTATGAGTGAAGTTTCATCAAAAGGACATGTGGCTTCTTGTTTGCAGATTTACAGGGTGCATCAAAGGACATTATAAATACACTGAAAATTTCCTCTAGCGAGAAACAAAACCACCAGGTTATTTGTGCAATATGCATGTTTATATCCAACTTCAAAGGTTTCAGTTACCTTACCTCTGAGCTGTGGAATCTCTCTTTCAATGCATGAGGAGGTCAAGAACTCCTACAGACATACAGACATCAACCTGGAAGACTAAACCTGATGTGGCAATTCAGTGTACACATTGGTGTGTTTCTTTTTGTCTGAACAATGGTCTGAAGCCCTGTAAAATACAGAGAAAACTTCGCTTTTGGCATCTTTTAAAAATCAGATCCACTGTCCCTTAAATTCAGTTGAAAGATTCCCATGACCTGAACAGAGCTGTGGAGGCTCTTTCCTCAGAGGGAGCCTGTCTGCATTCTCCGACAGGATCCCAGGTTGGATAAAAAGTGAAAAACTGACAAACTGCATTATCAAATATCAGAAAGGATAAGAGCTTGTGAAATGTGAAGCCTTTCTGTATATTAGGTCAGCTATTCACAGAGCTCCCTCTTCACATCAGCCTGGAAATAGAACTGATGAGTGAGCATGGGTGAGAATCAGACTCATTACAAAAGTCTTCAAAAAACCCAACCGTGTGAAGAAAGCATTACTGAAGGATCAGGTCAATCACTAAAAGACTAGGAAATAGCCAGCTAAATTTAACTCAGCTGCTTTGTGATCATGTATTGTGAAATTACCATTCCAGTTTTTTGCAGGCTACCTGCATCTTTGGAGTTAATGAAGGCCTGAGATAGGATTCCTGTCTGGGGATCCCTGCCATTGTTTGCAGAAGGTACAAAGTGGAAGAAAAACATTTCAACTCAATGTTTCTGAGGAAACTGAGTCTTCTCCTTGTCTGTTCCACAGTTTTCATTGTCAATTCTAGACCAGTCAATTAAGTAGTGTTTTCAGATGCGCACAAAGTGCTTTCAGCAGGGCTGAGATTTCTGTTTGATTGTGGAGCCAAACACTTAAACTTTCTGTTTTCCATCTGTGAGTTACTAGACATGTTATAGTAGTAATTTAGTTAAGATTTCCAAAGTCACTCAGGTGCTAATTTGAGCAGCATTTCAAAATGCTTAATTCCCAGGGGAATTAAGGATATTGTTTTCGGGAGAGGTCAGATGATTCCTAGAACTGAGGAATGAAGATGACAAAAAAAATTGCTTCAAGGTTATTCAATGCACTGAAGGAGTTAATTGGAGTACTAAGGAAAAATGTGCTAATATAATTAAAGAAACATGTTACAAGTCATGGTATTATAATTCACAATAACACAGGGGTCAAATTATATTTTATTCAGGCAGTTTTCATCTCCTGAGTACTTGAATTTGCAGCGTTAGTTTTCTTTCAAAGTAAAGCTGAATGAATTCATAAAAAACTTAACAACAGTGTTTTGAAAGCATTCTAAGTGCTTCCTTCCTCTGGAGTGCTGGAATTCTACCATCATACTCATGCTCATAAAAATCATAAACCATATATGATTTTTGAGGTCATTCAGTCTTCTCCCACTTAAGTGGCAGTGGCACTGAGATGACCCTTGCTGATGAAACCCAGAGGAGAAATCACTTTTAACCATAATGCAGCCTCCCTCCTGGTGTTACACATTGTATTTGGTGGGTGTTCCCTCCATATACTGTCTGACCTCATGTTGGAAGGTAAGGTAAAAGGTGTAGGATAATTTACTGTAAGCCTGATTCTGAATTGTGCAAGTACTGCAAAGATTTTTTTTTTTTTTTTTTTAAATCCTGCAGGTCTTGAAATGAGTAAGAAATTTGAGTGAAAAGTACAATACATGTGTATATTCTGTAGCTGACTGAAACGGGAGTAAATATAAAAATATAACAATATATAAAAACATATTGTGGTTGCAAGTTTAGCAATTCAGTGTGACAGAAGAGAGGAACACTGTTCTTAATTCAAGAAGAACAAGTTAAAGGATTTTTATGCCAGCTAGATAATTTCAAACGTGAGGCTGATTATCCTAGACAAATTTAAGGGAAGTGTAAGTTCCTCAGTTCCAAGGCTATGGTTGTACTAACAAATGTAACTTTCTAGGAGCTTTCCTGAATACTAATGCCATGGGGCATGAAACAGCCCAGGTCTCCACTAAAAATTACCTTTTGTAATCCTTTTGTCTCCAAAAACAGGGAGTCTGCATCCAAAGCATTTGCTGGCAATCATACATCCTGGAAATTTCCATCCTTAACCTGACCTCAGTATTTGGTTGGGAAAGTGCTACCAAGTAAAGCCAGTTCCAGTTATCACTGTTCAACACTATAGATTTGTGTCTTCAGTGTTACTCACATAGTAGGGACTTTCTCTTACTAGCTAAGTGCAGCATTAGTGAGTCTTTTCAAGAGCCCTTCAAGGATGATAATGTCCAAGCGGGTCAGAGCATGGTGGATGAGCAAAGATGAGGCTGCTATTTGCAAAGAGGTAAAGAGAGGGTTTGAAAAGGTATGGACATGCCAATAACATGGGAACCAAAAAGCTTCCAAATTGACTAAAATGCTGTAGAAGTCAGTTTAAATGCATTGGAAGGATAGAGATGTGGATTGAATCAAGGAAAGTAGATTTATAAGGACTAAAGTAGATTTTAGTCTGATCCAAATTCCTTCTTTGATAGAGATTGCTTTCATGGATGTGAGGAAGAGCACCTGTTACAACTTGACTTGACATTGTCCCATTTCCAATTCATTAAAGTAAACTACGGAATTAAGGTGTAGATTAATTTAATGTATGCTTAGTGGGTGGAAAATAATTTAAGAATTCTGTTTTGCTGTCAAACTGGAAAGACCTCTCTAGTGTGATTACAGACTGACTGTCTGGAATGTATTTATATTACACATTTTTCAGCAGCAGTTTGGATGATGGAATAGAATTTCCACATTTGAACAAGAGAGTAAGCTGAGAGGAATTTCAAGATTTTTGGAAGATAAGGTCAGAGCTCAAAATTATTTCACTTGATTGAAAAATGGTTTGAAATCAATAAATTTAAATTCAACAAGGAAAGCTGCAAAGTCTATGTGTGCAGTTAAGGAGAGGACATTAAATGGTCAAATAGAAAAAAGGAAGAAAATTGTGCAGGAAGATCACAGAACTGGAGTTAGAACTGGATTTACTCTACCTTTCAGACTAAGAAATGAACAGCATAAGTGTGTCAGATAAATTTATGGACATGCCCATGTCAGGAACAGGAGGCAATTACTCTACTTCACACTGATGAGTGCAGTTTTGGTCACTGCATTTAGCAAAGATGCAGACAAAGCGAAGTCTGGAGGACAGCGGCAGGGCTGATAAGAGGTATAAAAGATATGACCTGCAAGGAAAGCCTGAAATAACTAGGTTTGTTTAGTCTGGAAAGAAGAAGACTCATGGTGTGGGAGAAAGGAACTTGATAACAGTCTTCAAAACTGTTACATCCATGGAGGTTATCAGTTGTTCCCTAGATCCATGCAGGACAAGGCAGGCAGCTACTGACTAAATTTGTAGTAGGGATTCAAAAGAAAAACTTCACTGGACAGACTTAAACAAAGGTTGTATTGGAAGAATGGGAGTGATGGCACAGAATTACACACTTATCAGAATAAATACACTGTGAACCTATCTACATATATTGATCCTTTTTCAGCTTAGCAGGATGGTATAATAACATTGTGATCCTTACCAACTCTGCTTCTCCATTTTGATTTGGTCCATTACATTAGCTTCCATGTCTGTGGTAAATAAATAAAATATGCATTTCTTGCCTTCGCTGAAACATAAATTAGTCAAGTAATTGGCAGTAATCCACAACTTTAAACATTTTTTTAATGAAAATTTACTTCTCCAGTAGTTTCTTAGGAGGAAAACATGTTGGTGTTTGGTGGTAATGAATTATATATTTTCCATATATCAGCATTTAATAACTTAATATTTAATATTACTGATATATTTCACACATTTCTGTATATTTCATATATTCTATATATTTCCATAATAAAGGTATCTCATTTTCATGATCTTTCCAGAACAGTATGCCAGGATTTATGGACTGCTTATTAAAAACTGAAATGTGTAGAAGCCAGCATCCACATAAACTTCCAAATGAACCCTTTCCTCCAAAATGGTGGTAGTGGTCATAATTTTTGGCTCTAGTATGGATTTCATTTTTCAAAATGAAAATGAGCAAATCTAAATGTACTGTCTGGGATCCATAAAATACAATATTTTGTCACCGGCTTCAGTGGAAATAAGATAGATTTTTAATAGGCTAAAGGTGGCTTCAAAATCCACTTTTCAGTTGCTTTTGCAAAATTGCATGTTTCCTGATACAGCTCTGGGATGACTGCCATCTCTGAGTGATGCCATCATTTGGGTTGTGGTGCATAGTGTTACAAGCCTGGCATTTCCCACATTTTTCATTCATGTTTCCTCTTTCATAATTTTTTCACTCTTTTTTTCTTTTTTTTCTATATCATACTTTGCTGAGTTGAGTTTCCTGTACTAAAGATGTCTGTTAACATTTCTGGAATCCTTCTAGGGATGCCCCATGTTCTTACCCTAACTCTGACTGAGTGAGAAGTTTAAACGGAATGGCATGGTATGCTCAAAGGAAATACAACCCAGGCTATTGGAATGAGCCATGTATACCAGAAAGGAAAAATGTAAATAGAAATATGTGACCCCATTGTTACTGCCAATGTGTTTTGACATAGCAATTCTCTTGGTTTTGTGCTTTTTACCTTGCTTTTGCTCATCAGAGTGTTCTTTGTGATCTCAAGCGTGCACTCACCTTTAGTTGCTGCTGGCTGCTTCTGGAGTGCCTTCGGTCATCAATATTAAATGAACTTTAGTTTTGAACTCCCGTAGATGCATTTGTAAAATTGTGCCAGTCCACCTTCAACACTGGAAGCGAGGTATAGCGACCTATGAGCTCTCTGGGCACATTCAGCAAAGGCAGCAGATGCCAGCATCCTGAGGGAAAAGGAAACAGAGGCTGGTGAGGATGGAGCCACAGGGCTTTGAGAGTGAATAAAAAGTGAGAAAGGGTAGAAGAGAAACAGAGTGCAACATATAAAGGAAGAAACAGAAATTTTGCGCCCTGGCTTTGACTGAAGCTCATGAATTCCTGTGGATTCTGCAATTCTTCCTAAAATGAGTGACATTATCAGATTTTGGATCCTAGCAGTATGTATTAGTGTTCTGCAAATGAATAAATAAGCGGCCTCATTTTGCTACATAGTGAATATGCTCTTCTGAAAAGTGTACCATAAATTAAGTGGATTGATCACATTTTCCATCTGGGAAGTGCAAAGAAAAATAGCTTAATTTTGTGTTATTCATCCCTTTCACCCTTAAATGGGGTTGTTGCAATTGCTATTTAGCTAGAACTGCAACCAGAAGATTCTTCTGTTGTTTGTATACTCTATATATGGAAAAGAAATTTTTTGCCTTGATGTACTAGGTCTTCAAACAAACAAATCATGAGTAATGAAATCCAGGAAAATAATTTTTATTCTAAAGGCTGTAGAGGCATTTTGGTAGTATTTCAAAGGATATAACTTTTACAAAAAACAGTCATCAATAGTTATAAATGGTTATAATATACAACAGGTTGTGAAATTATACTACACATTTGCATCAAACATATGGATGTACAACACAAAATTGATTATTTGGTTCAGTGAAGTTGTCTTGAAAGGCCGTAGAAGTGTGGCTGGTATTTACCAACTGGTTGCATATGGCTTTTTTACACATGCCAATATTGCCTAAGTGACCTCCCCTGCCAAGAGCTGAGCTAGCCTAGCCTAGATCTGCCAAGATTTGAAGAGAAATACTACAATACTACAGGAGGCATTAAGCCAACCTAACTCGCATATATACAGAATATATTTGTGTGAAAGTGTTACTGCATCCGTATGTTAAACTAAAAAATTACAACTTTTTAGGGTAAGATTGGTTTGAATTAGTCATACACACACAGGATGCAGAGGAGTAACTAAACAACTGATGAAGCTGATTTTGAAAGAATGAGCCAAGGTGAGCCACCATTCCTCATTGAGCAGCAGTAGAAAGGAAGGACAGGAAGGATTTGAGAGCTTCTGGCTGAGGTCAGAACTTGATCTTTTGTAGTTAGGGTTTGCTTTGTATTTGAAGCTCACTGTGAATGTTTTGCTTGGAGTGAGCCATCCATGCTGCCATGCCTGAGGTAAGCACAGCAGAACTGGAAGCTAGATGCGTTTATCATGTTGGATAGATGTGATTCATTTTGCTGATAAAGAAAAAGAAAGGCCGCAGGGAAATAATAATAATAATAATTTGGCTTTAGCTAGTAGAAGTGTAAAGTAAATGCTGCATGTGGTTAAAACATTAGTGAGTTAAAAACAGTGCACAAGGGTGAGGTATCCCCAGTGTAAGCTCTAAATGCATTTTTTTTGATCGATCATATATCTGTGAAGGTCAACCTTACCTTGCACGTATGACAAACCCATTTGCCTGTTAGCATTTCTTATCAACTATTCCCACAAGGAAAGATGAATATTTGATATGGTGAATGTATACAGTGTCTGCTTTCTGGTGAGATTCCAGCTGTAAAATCACTCAATATTTCCATGATTAAATACTAGGAACGGAGGGGGAATGCATTTATTTGACTGTTTGAAATGAAAGCCATAGTTCTGATGAGCGTACATATAGTTTGGTTCCAGGATGCATCCCTGGAACTGAGACTTGAATGCACCTCTAAAAACTACTGAAATGTAGGGAAGCTCTGAAGTAGCCTTGCAATTATGAATGTAGGTGCCAGACTGAAGTTACCCATAGGGAGGAAAGGGACAGTCTATAATGCAGAGGCTTCTATATTGAGAGTGTTCAGCTCTTTAAAGCAACATCTTTTTTTTGATATCTCAGTCCTCTGCTGTGCTCCAGAAAAACTCAAGGTTTTCCCATCAATAGTTAAAGATTTCTAGTTTATGTCAGAAATTATTTTTGCACCAAAAAGGGCAGCAGGTTACAGGCTTTGTACTTCCAGGTGGGTTGATGCTTTTAAAAACAGCATAAACATCATAATATAGTGATATACTGCGCACTATACTCTTAGGGATAGGATAAGTGATGATTTCTGTCTGCTTGACTTTTAAGTGTAGAGGTGTGTACAAAAGTCTATCAACATGATATTTAAGATATTGATGTAATTTTTGGGAAAGCAGAATTACCTGGCAGTAAGGCAGAATGTGTAAGGAGATGGTACAGTGGCAATGTACAGACATTGAACTGAACTTCTGCTTGTGCAAGTATTTGAAAATGATTTACTGGAAGGCAGAAATGGCCTTAAGGATTCATAATTGTTTTCATTACAGTGGGGTTAAATCAACCATGTCTTCAACATTTGTGTGCATAAGTGTTCTGTTCTATAGCTGTAAGGTAAAATCTTTCTAAAATGTACCTGTGACTGCAGCTGTGCTTTCTGGTCTGCCACGCTGGCTCCTCTGCTGTCTAAATGCCTTGATACAGCTTTGAAACTGTTCACTTTTCATACCATTTAACAGAAAAATTGTTCCTTTAAATAACAGTGCCTCATTTGTCTTGTAATTGAAATTGTAGGTAACTATGAGGTTGCCACCTGCTGAGACAATAAAATCTTTGATGACACAGTGTCTCAGTAGACTGGGGAGGTGGAGAGAAATGTTTGCTGCACTTCAGAGACTACGATTTTGTTCACAGCCTGCTGGTTTGGATTAGAGTCAGAGATGAGTTTCCAAGTCAGCATGTACAGCACCCTGCCAGAAAGTTGTTCTTGGAGCTGCTGCTTCTTTTTAAAATGCAGAGGGAACCAAAAAGGAAAGAAAAAAAAAGAGAAAAAAGAAAAAGGAAAGGAGGAATGGCTACTGGCAGCTTTTCACTCCTACATTTAAGGATGCTGTAGAGAAACAACCCATACTGTCTGGACATTGATGCACTGAGAGCTGGGTGGGCAGTGTGTTTTCTCACATCTGATTGATTTTGTTGTTAGTACAGCAGTGCTAGAAAAGAAAGGAGAGTTTTCACTGAGACTAGCAGCGCAGCAGCATGTGTTTAATATGTGAATGAAGCAGTAGTTCTAGCTCTTATATAAAACATAGTGGAAAGTTTATTATATATTTTACTGTTTTATATTTGCCCTCTAAAGGAAAACACTGGTTTGGAAAGTATAAAATTTATTTTCCCACAAGCAGATGGATATTTTTACATTTTCTGTAAAGACCGGTGAACGAAACCATTACACTTACAGGGATTTAGTCAGCCTACACAACAGAAGTATGTAAAGAATTTCAACACAGTGGTTGTTTGTAAGATATTTAGACCTGTTCTACTGACTCAAAAACTTGAATGGTAGCAACAGTAATAATATTTAGCATTTTAATAATGTTTTTCAAGAAGGAAGCATCAAAAGCTTTGCAAGGCACATGATCCAATAGGTAAACTGAAGGATAGAGAAGTTGTCTCGATTGTCCAGGTTCAAGAGAACCTACATTACTGCTTCAGACACAGGCATGAGCAGGATACAGCACCCCCACTACTTTTCTGAAAGTGCTACATACCCTGATCAAGGTTTTAATATTTAAGCAAGAAAAATTACATTTCTGCCAATTTTGCCAGGATCTGTTTCAGCAGAAGGCTGACCAAGCAGCTGTGGTGCCTCCTGCAGATGGAGGTTCACCTTCCTTCTGCCTAACAAGCTTTGAGCAAGTACCTTGTCTTCTGTCTGTGATTTCCCATCAGCGGACCAGCACTGATGCCATGTCACAGATACATTTTGAGAATAAAGACACCTACAAATTTGACTTGTATTATGGTAACATAGGCATGTAAGACAGAACATCATTTATTATTGCATATGCCTGGGCTTAGAGTCATTTCAACAGGGGTTCAGTAATACAAAGTCTGGGTTGGTGCAGTCCACAGAGAGTGCATAATCAGGACTTCATTTCCATTATTTACTTTTATCTTAAGGCTTATGTAGTTATGCTTTATATAAACATCTAAAGGGAATTCCAGTTCTAAATTTCACTCTGCTGATCACTTATCAAGTGAGTTCTTGTATACTCATGCACAACTTGTTTAGAGCGACACAGCATGTGTTGGAAGAGAGGGAACAGTTTACAGTTTATTTACTTAGTATTTCACATAGTCCTACCATAATTTTTAGATGAAGAATTCTAGAAAACTACCAATTGTAAAGCAACCATTTTGATACCGTCCCTGTATTTTGTCATTTAAAAACTCTTCCATGAGAAACGAAAAAGCATGAAAAGATTATATTACTCATTCAGATTTTTTACTATTGTACTATTCTTTAAGAGTTCTGCATCCTCAGTTTGCAACCTTAAATGGAATTACTGTGTTTGCTAGTTGTAAACTAAGTACAGGATTAAAACAAAGTTCCTTTTCTGCATTTGGCATTACTTCTCATCCTTTTTATTTTGTAAATTTTGGCAGAGACTACAGGACTATACATATTTGTGGAACACAGTATACTGTATGCCTATGTTTTTAAATGACATTTTCTTTTTTCTGAAAGTACGAGAGGGTGGGGCACTCAGAAGCAATTACAGCCTGACAGGACAAATCTTACTGAAAGTATGGGGTGTTGCTAAACCTTTTAGATGGAAAATTCCTCTCATACTTTTCACGTTCCAGCAGTGAAATCTGTGTAATTATTCCAATCAGCAGATATGCAATGGGAATCACGAAGAAAACAAGATCAGAGTAATATAAAGCTATAAATATATTGAAAGGGGAATTTAGCATCTTTTTGCTTACAGCAAACATATTTTTTTCTTGGAAGCAGCAGAAAGAAAAGCAGTGGGGCTTGTTGATGTCAGCAAGTGTGCTCTTTGAAGTCCTTGGAGGTGCAAAGCAATGAAGAAAATTAATTCCAATCCAATAATAGGAAAGGTGATGTTCCAGAAAACAAAACCTTTTCCTTGCTCACCTGGGTGACAAAACTACCTATAAAAGTGTTCTCTCATGCGTTTTAGGTGAGATCTGTTCGCTCACAGAATTTAGTTTGCTCCATGGGCCAGTGCTGGAGGTGCCTGCTGGCAGCTACCTGGACAGAGGAACCCACTGGTTTCCTTGCTCAGAGGTCTGTGATAAGCCTCTGCATCACGGGGAGCCTTGGAGGAGGATAAACTTAGTGCACAGCCATGGTTTGTTTATAAAAACCAGTTGTCCTGGCAGAGAGTGTTAGCAGCCTTAGAACAGAGGCTGTCAGATCTTCTGCTATCTTGTTATCTTTTATCTTCCGTCTGGGGATTGCAGTGCCTTCTGCTGTGTCCTGGTGTGCACAACGCTTACTTCAGGCATTGTCAGAGCTAGAGAAAGGTTTTTGCTATTGTAACACTGGATTTCTTGACTTGGTTAACTAACCTGGTAATGAAGCTTTTCATGCCATCTGCATCATGTCAGCAAAGTAATCTTCAGCTTAGACAGCAGCTGGGCATGGTTTTTCCTGACAGATGGTATCCTGTCATCTCTTTAGCAGCTGTTTGGACATGGCTGTGTGTCAACGCCACCATGATATAATCATTGTATGCTGTGAAGGAAGCCCAATGTGACCCTTAAGGCACTTGGCATCGTGCTGTTGGTGGCATATTTTGCAAGAATTTTTTGAAGAAAGGGTATGGAAACAAGAAATGCGAGCACGTGTCACATATGTCCTTCCTTTGCACACTTTTATGGGAAGCGACAAATGTGTTCCAGCACTTTAACAGTAAGTCTTTTGCTGGTTGCAAACCTAAATTTTGGATTTAGAAAGCTAGATAGAGTTACTATGAAACTGTGCCAGTTTTGCAGTAATGTTACATTGTCTGGCTTTATTCCACTGATATTGAAGACAATCTTTTACATTTAGCATTTAATTGAAGTTCTAGATGGTGTCAACCAGCAAATTTTAAAATCAGTGAGAGAATATTTATGCAACTGGTGGAAAGCTGTTTTAAGAACATACTTAAATCTTTTCTCTCCCTTGATGAATGTGGTCATGGCAATTCTGAGTCAAGGCGGGGATACAAGAGTTAACAATCAATACTCGGAAGAAAAATAGCAACAGAATAAATTTTCATGTTGGAATTCAAATGCTTAACCTGGTGACTATAAGGAGATTCTTTACATTGTTAGACTCCTGTGTTGTAAATTACAAGCCTTAGCCATGTGTTTTACATGCAAAAGCTCAGTTCTCTTTACTGTTTAATGTGTTCTCAAAGATCAAATGTCCTTTTTATTTTTTCCTTTTTTGTTTCCACATGGAAACAAAAAAGGAAACATGTATGCACCTTCCACTTAATCATGTTATGTGCTTTTGCTGTGCCCATGGTTGAAGTCCCGAGTGAAGCACTAACAGATGTGACACAGTTCCTCCTACGGCTTGGTGGCTGTCCCTACAGAAAGCTGGGTTGGCAGCCTCAGTGAGTCGTGTGAGTCTGTGTTTATATATACACACATGCATAGAGCTGCATCCCAGCCACTTTGGCCACTACCTCGGAGTTCAAAGAATCTTCAGCATGAGTGTTAATTTTGTCCAGATGTAAGTTCTTTTGGTCAAACTGAGTCGTACGTAGGACCTCACCACAGGAATCTCATTTCTGGTGCTTCCTTCTTTGACCTTTTCTGTGCAGTTAATTAGCAAGTATTGTGACTATCAGTGAGGACTAGCAGGTGACAATTAGGCTTTCTATTTCTATGGGCCAATTATATTTGATTTTACTGTCAGGCAATACAGCTTTGGTCAGTTACATGCACGTGACAGAAAAAAACCTCACATGGCCATTAAATCATTCAACGTTCCTCAGTGTTTGTGAAGAATTAAAGAAGCTCAACACACAAATGTAGCACATGTTTACAATGTAGTCAAGTGCACAACAATAGATTTCTTAGCTTCTTTGTATAGTTTTCTCTTTGTTTTTCTTTTTTGCTGACACTGAGAAATAACAAAAATATTCCCGAGATTATTGTGGGTTCTTTGTGCTCAGTAGCTGGGGAGATTTAACTTGCTATTTTTGATCTCATCTTTACAAAGGAGAAGTGAATAATAACAAATATGTCACTTCTCTGTCATCATTGTTTCCAAAAGATGGTTCAAGAAGGTTTTCAAGGACGTGATGTTTTTCAAGACTGATGAGTATGCTTTGTTTTCTGAACTATGACTTTAAAAGACCAAAAAAACCTTTTCCAAACATCCGGGTTTCTGACTTTGTGAGGATTCAACTTTTATTTTGAGCATGGCTTGACATGTCACTGTACCTAGGTTTTGCAACTGCTCTGGTTTGCCCAGGGATCCTGCCAGCTGTTGAGGCTGTGAAGTTACTGGGAGCTGGATTGGTACCCAGGCACACCAGCTGCAGTTTGGCTCGTGGTTCAGTGACTGACCATCAATACAGCCAGATTATAGTTGGATTCTTTGTTCTGTAGGAGGGGCTGTCCCTTAGGTGAAATGTGCAACAGAAATCAGATTACTAAAATTTGAAGACTCAGACCTAAAGTGTGAGCCCATCTATAGCTGTGTAAACTCTGAGGCTCTGACTTGTGTTTGACCTACCATCTTTGATTTCAGTATCACTTATTCTTATCCTCAAGCTTGAGTGTTGTTTGCCAAGTGGTGTGAAACAGCTGTTCCCTTTAACCTGGAACTGGTTGCTGAGAGATGTGTTCTCTAAACTGTGTTCACTCTTCTCTGGGCTGTGTTTTAAGGGATAATTAAAGTGGTTTGAGATCTTTGGGGCAGTATTACTGCACATTTAGTGTTTTACTACCTGCTCTTGGGTACTATTTTTTAAATTGCTTTGTATGCATGACATAAATTTGTAAATCTAATACTCAAAATGTCATGTTAGAAGGTTGAGAACACAAACCTGTTTATTTAGAGACTATGGTCCAGTTTCTGACCTTCCACCAGATTTCCTCATGGAACTATACTAAAAATAAATTAATAGTATCCATATAAATAGTTCACATCCTATCCTCCTCCTAAGTGAAATTCAAAAGAAAGGATACAAAGTTTCATGCCAAAGCAGCTGATCTAGTCACAGAAATGTTCTTCTGTCTGGTCAAGTAGACCATTCCTACTCAAGATGGAAACCTCCAAAAAGTAAGCAATTCCGTTGCCTTTTCCCTGGATGCATGTAGCAAGCAGGAGTAGAGCTCTTCCTGGAAAATGGATGTGAGGCTGTGTGCTTCCTTTGAGGGAGAAGGAAATAATTTTTCGAGAAAAAGAGTTTATTTACCAAATGCAATAATACATGCATTTGTTACTTTATATACTATATTCTATCAATTTTTTTTTGCACTATGAACACTTGCTTTATTATTCTAAACATATTAACTAATTGCTATGTGTAAATTTTGCAATTTGAATGCTTGCATTGTGTCATAGCTAGATTTGCTGTTAGGCAATTATTGGTATCCAGTCAGACTGGATGAATAGAATTGTTGTACTTAGAAAGCTGAATGGCTTATATGGCTTTAAGAAATTAATTAAAACTGCTGCTATTTAGCCTGCAGGTATGGCTTATACAACTTAATCCTAGTTGTAACAGATACAAGTATATTATGAGTCCATAAACACCTGTGTATTTCTTACCAGGGTTTATTATTTCCCTGTGCAGTGTTAGGCAACAAATGAAGCTTCTGTGAAACATTTTTGCTGGGAAACTTTATCTGAAAACTATTATCATGTGGCTTATTTTTGCAGTTCAGTCAGTTACAGTGATGAGAAGAGCCTCAGTAAAGTCAAGATTTAGTTTGCTGATGATAAACACAAGAAGTTTGAAGGCCAACTAATGCTGACTGTACTCAGTCCTTTCTGAATAATTTCTTCTTGCCTGGACTTAGTTTAACTAACTGTGCATCAGTTCACTGTCTCCATGACCTATTGAAAACAAAGTCTTCTACTGAATTTCATTTTTTTTCTATGAAGTTTTTCTATTGCCACTAATACTATACTTGATAAGGCAGATGTTTTATACAAATGATTCATTCATGTGGTCGCCCTCACATCAGTTCCTTCCATGTCACAGTTTTCTGGAGCGATGTCTGCCAGGACCCACTGACTGGCCTGCTGCACTGGGAAAATGGGCTTTTGGGGCAGAGAGATCAGGGTGTTTCAGGCTAGGAAGAGCTCAGGAGTGTGTTCTGGAAAGCACACTCCCTTGCAGAAGTCCTTGGCTGCAGCCCCGGCCGGCATGCCCTGCCCGCCCTCTGCGAGTGCCCTGACGTGGGGGATGCACCCGTTCACATGACCCCGTGTGTGGAGCCTGGAGTGTCCAGGAACAGAAACTTGGGAGGTCTCTAACGGGTTTGGACCGAGCCCTGTGTAAGACTCCACATTGATAATTGACTATCTCTGTGTCTGACATCATGCTTCAGTTCATGTCAAAGAAAGAAGCTGAAAAAATAGCTCAGTAAACTGCAGGACTTCAGGAAATATCAAACCACTTCCAAACAAACTGGAGGTGCTGCCACATTTCCCATGAGAATTCAGCTCTTCTTCTTCAAGTAGAATAATGGGAATCAACATTCAGTAAGGTTTCAAGGAAGAAATTCAAGTTTCTTGGAATCTTAGTAACTGGCCTTATTTTAGAGGAATAGAGAAAGTTTTATTGTTTTATTTCATATAGAGTCATCTCCTGTTCTCATTATAAGGCAGAAATAGTTTGCTAATTTTCATGAATGCTTTATGATCTCTGCAGTACCAGTACTGACTTTGTTTTCTTATATCTTCAACTCCTGAGCTCTTTTAGCAGAAATTGTCTTGAACCAGTTTTAGTCACACTCCTGCTGTGTAGACCAATGTTTGGCAAAAAAAATACTGTATTTGTCTCACTATTCAGATTGCTCCAAGCACTTTTCTGCCAACTGTACTTGTTTGTTTGTTAAAAAAATGATGTCTCTGAACTTCGGACTTGTGTAATATTCCTCAAGGCAGTGATATTTATAAGATTAATGAAAATTTGCACCTTTCTTTGATGACATGAAAGAGGACGGCAGAGTTAAATGGAGACCAGCAGATCCTGCTGCTTCCTTCTGAACACACAGTGGCAAACATACATTCCTTTTCACACTTGGAATTTTCTTTGAAGCACATCTCTGCTATTGGATGTCTCAGTGTCTGTTTCAAAAATTCTTCTACTTTTTGGGCCAAAGCCCTTACATTTGGGACATTGACTCACCAAGATACTTGTACATGGCCAAAGCATATATTTTTTTAGGGAATTTTAGAACTTTTTCTCTCTGTTTGTGCATCTGTGTTCTCTTTTTCTTCCTATTCTCCCTGTTGTTTTTGTTTTCGGGGTGGTGATGAGTTTATTCATTGTAATAGCATTCTAATGCAGTGACATAAATCCCTTGCTAGTAGGAAACAAAACAAATAGCTTCATATGCACTCAGTGCAAAGCACATGAAGTATAGAGTAACAAATGTCAAATAAGACAGGTTGTAAGAGTTGCCAGTGCACTTGGATGTCAGTGAAAAAAGGTGTGGAAGCAACAAGCTTTTGCTGTTTCCTATGCCCTACTTGGAGGCTGTTGTGTGCTGAAAATTCCATTGCTAGATTGCATGCTTATTTCTCTCTAGAATATCTCTGTTTGGGCGTTTTCTTTTCCTTTAAGTTTACAGGAGAAAAGATACTTCTTTTGGCCTACATCAAACTTTCCATTGTTCATCAAAAATTATCATTAGTAGCAGTTAACTAAATGAAATATATACCATTAAAACCCAAGGGAGGTGTGTTTAGGAGGTAGGAGAGGCAGATGGGCTGAATGATCTCTTAACTCAATTTTCTGTGATGTGGGAGGCGAGTAGTGAAGTTTATTAGCATGGGCTTTATAATAAAAACTTCCTTCTGACAAGTTTTCCAGGGATGCACAACCAGCTCATCCTCCCAGACCAGTAAAATGTGAACATCATTGGACGCAATCTCATTAAATGTCTTGCTCACTGCACAGCACAATTTGAACCCATAAAGAAAAAACAAATTCAGATTGTGTTTGCAGACATTGTTATTTTTAGTTAAGCCACAAACCATTAATGGCTGTTTAAAGTAGGGGGTTCCACATTTTTCTTCTGAAGCATGTTCTGCTTACTTCCTCCCCATGCAAGTACACAGCCAGCACACTTGGTCCCTCCAAGGCCATTGGAAAGGATTCAGAGGAGCCAAGTTGCACTGAGGTTCTAAGAAGGGATCCTGTCTCTGCCTCGTGCAACCTCCTTAGGGTGACTGTTCCCAAATGATTTGTTTCTCTACATAATGAAAGGGCAAGATGCTGCCTTTGGTTTTAATGGATGTGAAAGTGGGCCTTGGCGGTAGGTGCCCTTCCCAGTTGTGGTCTTGGATGACTTTTGGCAAGTTGCTTTCACTCTTTATGTTTCTGATTTCTCTTTGAGTTGTTTACAAATGTGCAACTGTTTCTGGCAGATGTTTGTGTTCTGCCCTATGTTTCTGCTGTGCAGAGTTGCAATTTTACTTTGAATCTGAAGTAAACTGATGCTCACAAATAAATTACCAGATAGATAGATTAGCATCTTTGGTTTATGAGAAGTACCTTCCCACAGTCCTGCTTTGTATCCCTAACCTAGAGGGATTCTTGAGTTCGGCTGCTATTAAACACGTCCAAGGAAGATTGCTTTGAGGTAGGAGGAAGAAAACGGTATGCAAACCAATTTTCAGCTGTATTGACAACCTTATTTCTAGAATAGTATTTTCTTCTCTTCTTGCTCTCTTTCTGGTTTGGTGTTTCTTTGGATTTTTTATTCCGTAACTCTTATTTCTTGTTGATTTTTTCCTCTGCTGGGATAGCAGTACATAATTGTGGCAGCCCAGGGTTTATGTACAACCTCAAGATAAAATTTAGCTTTCTGTCTTTCAGTAAGACACTGCTGTGTATTTTAAAACACTGAAATAACTATTGCTATTTGTAATAAATAACCCAATATTCTAATTTCCTTGCTCACTGTCTCTTTTCCCTTGTAAGTAATCGTCTTTCTTCACTTTCCTTTTTACCTGAGAATAGACGCTGGTCCACCACAGCATTTAAAGATGCTTAGTTTGCATTCCTGAGAAGTCCTAGTGGAAATTCTTGTATGTCTTCAGTTAAACTCTAAGTGCTTAATATTTTCCTAGAGTAGACCATATTGCAACTCCAGCAGATTAAAACCTGCCCCTATTTTGTTCTTGTACACTTTTTGAATTTTTTAGATGTTTCTGCTTTATGTCAATCTTTTAGCCTCATCCTACTGAAAATACGGTGACCAGTCTTTCAGTGGAATCGTGTGAATTCCATTGCTTGTGAAAGATGTGAGTGCAGAGGTAAAGATCTACAGAGGAGGGATCATCTGTTAAAGTGATTAATCATTTTGAAAGGGCATAAAAGGAAGTTGGAAGTTTTATTAATTGTAGTTACAGTTTGTTACCTTTATATTGCCAATGATTCCTGTAAGAGACATGGATGACCCTGCAGCATTTTTAAATACTTGCAAGAAAACATACATAACCACTGACCTAAGGGCCTGGTGTTTTGAAAAACGCCCGCAATGTTTTATTAAAGGAGTTACAGTTTCCACCTGTTCTGAGACTTCATGGGGAATTGTCACCGTTAGGTATGACCTCATGCAGATCAAGCAAACTGACAACTACTTGTAAATTGGAGTTATCTTGATGTTCTGTTTCACCTCAATAAATCAAGGTGAATTTCTTCACCTTCAGATGGAGCTTTGGAGAATCTAAGCCACTCCCCTGCTCTCTTTAACCCTCTGATTTTTCCCTCTCAGTGAGAATACACAGAGCTTCTACAAACTGGGCTCCTAAATTCAATACCTCAGGTGCCTGCAGCAGACTGTATGGCTCTGCCCAGCCTGCCCAATCAGCTAATGTACAAACTCACATCTCTTTGGGATTTGGCATAATTAATGCAAAAAAGAGACTAGTGCAAGCCATGTCCCTACTTTCAGATAACCTGGAATTCTTAACATGGAACTCCTGAACTGCTCTTAAATGCTTATGTTCGCTGAGTCAGAAAGGCTGATGGGGCCATCTGGTTTTGGACTAATGCCATTGCTTTTCCTCCTTCTAGAATGCTTGCAGGTCTATTGTAATTAGTGGCAATCCTGACTTTGGGCCTGTGGTTTGTGCTGCCATACAAAATATTTGTGACTTTCTACTGACCTGGCTCGCTTAATATTCAAAGCCGGTGGTTACATATCACTTTCCTGTGTTTTTCTTGCCTGTTGATTTGCTCCAGAAGATGATGCTTAGATTACTTGAAATCCTAATGGCCACAGAGGATTTGGCGTTGGTTTGGGTTGTTACTGTGGTTGAGTGACTCAATAGCAATGATTACGTATTTACCCTGGACCTTCCAACGGAGTGAGGTAGACAGGAGGAAACCTGACAGAAAGCTTCCAATAAGAACATTGCTCAGTCAGTTCAAAATGCAAATTGGGGACATAAAATCTTTCTGCCAAAAGCACCGTTTAAGAACTAATTTTAAAAGATCAGGCGTTTTTATGTAGCCCCTTCCAAAGTATTTCAGCCGCTATAATTTTTTTTTTTTTTGCATTGATATTGCAGTAAACTGAAGTTATGCAATATGCCCCCCCTGCCCTTCTGCACAGGCATTCAGAAGCTGCTGTCTGCGGCCCCATCTTGAGAAGTTTATAATCCAAATAAACAAGACAGACCAAAGCCAGAATGAGAAATAGAAAAATGAAATGATGCACCTATGGCTCTGCATCTGGCCAGTAGTAGAGTTCAAGTTAATCTAAGAGGTGCTTGTCACAAGAAATGTGTTGTTTCAGTAAGACAAACCTGGTTGATGCCAGCTACAAGCTGAGTTAATTGACTTTCAGAGACTGCTCACTATAATTTTAGAGGCAAGACATAGGGAAAATGTGTTGATTTAATGAATTCACGAACTGAGACAAAAGAAGTAAGAGCATCATTTGCTGTGTCATGAAATGGAATCAGAAGTAACATGGCCCTTATCACAGTGGGGTATTCTGACATACACACCCGCAATAATTAAGTGCTCTTTACCCTGACTTCTAGCAAAAGAGATGAGATTCTGGGAATATTTTAATATTTTTCTATTCCAGACTGGTAATCCTCATATCTAATTGTCAACAATTATTTTGTGCCTTTTATGTTCTTATTTTTTCTTCAGTACAGAGGCAAGCTTGTTTAACTACTTGCTCATTTCTGCTTAGAATTTTTTCCCAAGGCTATTGACATAGTTCTCTTTGTTCAATTCTAGCTAAGTACTAATATTTCCTGAGTAACAGTAGCATTGCAGCAGAGAAAACAGTTCCAACAAATTGCACTCTATACTCACTTGTTAGGCAGTCATCCACACACTAACATTAATAATTAATGTAATTTATAGGTCTTATTTTAATTACAGTAATACAATAGCTATAAATAACCTTGCAAGATAATTAAAATGCTCTATGTGAACAGCTGAAGGGATTTTTGGTGTCAGCTACTTGAAGCAGAATTTTTGCAGTGTATGAATAATCTGGGGGGCCAAGGCACAGAACAAAAACTGTCATTTAGCAGCAACATTTTATAATTTTGAAAAAGAAATATTATCACTTGGACCTGGGCTGTCTACCATCTCACTTGGTATGCACAAATTCATACTAGCTGAAAGGATAGTCCTTTACCTTATTAGAGAGCTGAAGAAAGGGAAGCAGAATTGAAGGTGAAAACCAGTATTAATTACAGGATCTGGTCAGTGATCATTTATCTGTGACCAGCATCTAAATATTGGTAACATGCAGCCTGACAGAACCTGCAAACATTTACTTGCATGATTATTTTTTGGCATCTATGAAAAGTCACTTTCTGATTGCTTCTGTGAACAGTGTTTTCAGGACAAATAATGCAGCTTTGCTTTGGCTTAGTGTGCAAGGGGCAGGGGGATATTAGACAGTACCTAATTTTATCAGGAAATTAATGCAAATATATTCAAACTGCAGATATTTTATTGTCCTCCCTCCCTTCCTTCCTCTCCTCGTATGTCACTTGCTTTCTAAGATGAGAAATCCAATAAGTTGTCAAGCTCCTATCTGTGTGATTTTTGTCCTGCTTGGAGGTTTTTGATACAATTACATTTGAGTTCACTATATTTACAGAGAATTAGATCTTTTTTTATTTCAGTGGCTCGAAGTCAATCATTGAAACAGACAAAACCTTTGGTTAACTGTTTTCAGATTTTTTTTTTTTTTTACTGTCACTGTTACACTTGTCCTTTGTGGTACCAGGTGAGGCAAAGTTGTATTTTTATCATACTGAGGAAGTTCAAATTTATCATATTCAGGAAATTCTTGTGTCATCATGTAAGTATTTGATATCTAGTCTGAGTTAATCATTCAGACTTTTGTAGTCATTAGAGAAAAACAAAACAAAAGAGGAATCTGCAGAAGAAGGTTGAAATCTATAACAATGGAGAAAATTATGTTGGTTTGGATGAGTTAGGTTCTTGTGTTACTGTTCTTTCTCCCTCATTCACCAGAATGTTTTTCCCCAGCATAGTCATTGATTGTTAAGGTTTCCCTTTTCTCATACCCAAGGCTGAAATGCACTGCCCTCATCGTCTTGTCATGTTTTAAGCCTGAAGAAGTTGATGCATTTTCTGGCAGTGCAGGATTTGTGACCATTTCATTCAGTATTGGGAACACTGAAGGATGGACTTCTCTGCTTGTACTTTATCTCACAAGTTGTAAATCATTAATCATTTGCTCTACATTGTTCTGTTTCTAGACAAGCATGCACTGATTTGACATGATAAAGGGGCAGGCCATCGGTAGGCAGTGACAAGTCTGGGACAGCCCACTGTGCCTCCTGTGACTAGACTCAGGAACTGGACTTCTGAGCACAGCAGTGTCATATCTGCATGATCACTTTCTTGTGGCACATGGGAAGCAGAATAAAGTACTAAAGGGACAGCATAGTTCCTTGGATTCCAGCATGTTTCCTTTGTTATTAAATGTGTTGAGAATTCTTTTGGAGGACCTATTTTGGAACATAAAGTGTCATTGCTGTACAGAATTTAACTGTAGAAGAGATGAAAGTAGTTGTGACATGAGCAAAGCTAGAGTAAAGGAAGTGCAGTATGGCAAGGAAGTATAAGCAGGAATTGAATACACCAGTTATGCACCTAAACTGGCATCTAGGTGGGAATTAAGAGCCTAAATTCAGAATATTAATTCAGGAAAATCCAGCCAAGGTCAAATTCAGGTATTTTCACAGATGTAAACTGTATTATGTGATATGCCCTGCACAGTTTTCTCTGTTTCTCTTTGCATCGGGTTGGCAAAGGAGGTGGCTGCCTAAAGTGTATTGATGTGCAGAACAAAACCATTTCTCTGCCTAAATTCTTTGGTGAGCCCAATATGCATAGTCAGGCCTAACCAACCTGCACCAAATGGTCTGTAATAGCTGTAAAAAAAAGACAGAAGGATAGTTCCTGAAATATTCCTGCAAGTAGCTGGATGCTTGTGCTCTCCTCAGTTCTGCCTTAGGGCTGCTGTACCAGGAGAGACTGACTGGTGTTGCCAAACTGAAGATGACGTTTCCGAAAATGATTGTCCGTGCTCTAGGTTTGTTCTAATACCAGGACTAGAGTCCAAGCATGTGAACTTCAAGGTCATTTCTCACCCTGAGCTCATAGTTTAACAATTTTAGAAATTTTACCTGCAGCCAACTGGTAAATATGATAAATTTGGAAATTTCATTTCTGACAGTTTTTTGGAAAGATGAGAATTGATTCTTAATGCTTTAATACTATATTTTATGCCAGTGGTTCTCTGTTGGTTTTATTGGTGTTGAGAGTTGAACATTCAGAGCAATGCAGTGAACAATCAGCTCAACAGACCACTGGTCAGTGACAGTAAAATCCAGTGTTGTGTGAAGTATTTTAATTCTCAGGCTAATGATAGTCACATAGCAAGGGTAGATTTGATAACTTTTGTAGCGCAAATGGTAAAGATTGGTATCACTAGATTGTAATGTCTTCAGTGATAATATTTAGGCTTTATAATAGATTGCCATCAAAAATACATAAAAATAAATCAAAATTATTTATTCTTCACTAAATCTGAGTGTAAGAGACCCCTTCTACTAGGAACTTTCAGTGCCAGTAAAACTCCCAGTAACCCAGCATGGAATAGCAAACAGAGCCAAGCAGGAGGAGCAGCTATGAGAGATGATTTAACAAAGATAAAAGTTATTAGAATAAGTGTTAGTTTTTATAGCTGATAAACAGTTTGTGAAAATATAAAGATGAAAGTATGCTGTGAAATTCTATGAAGATGAAGTTGTTTAAGGGAACTAGTCAAAATATGTCTTACATAACAATGAAAGCCCTATTTAATAAACACCAGCTAAAAGACTTAAACCTGTTGAAAATATTTTTCATTCAATGTGAGTTCAAAAGGTCACTGTTTGACATTCCTCCTCATGGCCAAATCTACTGAAGTTGATGTGCCTTTAGTAAACAAATTCTGATTAAAAGCTATTCAGAACCATCTCTATTTGCTTTGTCACAATCACATGGCAGATATTTTCTTTCCACAGCAATCAAATTCATGACATCTATTTAATGGAGGTAAAATGGATTGTGCATTAAGCAGCATTGCTTTATATGAAAGAGAAACACTAAAGCATGTGTAGCTGTAAAATAGAGTGTTTTAAATGTATTATGCAATAAGCCTAAACAGTTAGCAGGAATATGAATTAGAATACTACCTTGAACATTAAAATGCCTTTAATTTGGCTTTTTTTTTAGCAAACATACATTAACAGAACTTGATAGTAATTCTGAAAGACAGGTAAGTGTTGTTATAAACATATAGCAGATGGTTAAACTGACATAAATGGAGGGTGAGAGATTTGTTCAAGGTCAGAGAGCAAGTGCCCAGGAGTTCTGACATATAGTTCCCTGCTCTAATCATGAAACAAATCTCCTTTGTTCTATATATTTGCACATTACACTTTAAATGAATAGCCGTATTATTTTGCTTGTGCTTCCAAAATACAAGTACAGGACATACAGAAGGGACACAATCTATGATTTTTGTCTTTAAATTAATGCAATTTTTGTTTAAGGATCAAGGGCACAGAGTTGTATACTGAGAGCATCTTCCTCTGCTACAATTAGTAGTTTGCTGTAGAGATAAGTGGATGACTGTGGTTGATTTTTATCCTATTGCCACTTCCTGCCCTATACCTTCAGTGTGCCAATTTTAATCTGTCAGGAATCTGAATACCCTTCAGGTTTGGTTTGCTGATTGAGTCCTTCATTCCTTGAACCTCCTATTTCTATAATGAACCTGTAGGAGGCCCACATAGTATTTTATTGGGTATGTTACTTATCTTGACTCTTTTGCCTTTTTACCTGGAATCAAAGATTTGTCTTCTTTTTTCTCTTTGCTGATGTTCAGCATATCCAAATACACTGATTGCTCAGTTCTGTTAGAGCCTCCCATTATCTGAAAGAGATAGTGTTGTAATCATGAGATGTTTCATAACTGAAAGTTGAATATAAACAAGTACATTTTATCTAGTTTTTTTTTCCCATCTGTGTAAATGCAAAAGAGGGATTCTTATACTTTTTTCCCCACTTTTGGCCAAGTTCTAAATGGTCATCCTGATCAATAAATATGGCAAGTCTAGTTTAAACATGGAGTGAGTGACTGCAGAAGGTTTATTTATTTTAATGGCTTCCTATTCAGATTAAATCTAAACAGAAAAGCATAAAAGTTATCTCTTAAATCCAAACTAGAGTTTTGGCTGAGCTTATTAAGTTTGAAGTGTCTGGACTTCAAACAAACAAACAAAAAATACCTCTTTTTGAATGTGAAATACATTTGAAATAACTTCCTCCAGCTATTTCATTTTCATTTCAAAGGCTTTTTTGTACATTACCAAGTGCAGTCCAAAAAACCACCCGGTCAAATAAACACCAAACTGTTACCTCCATTATACATATGTAAGTCAGAGGGTTTATGTGACATGTCTAAAGTCAAACAGCAAAATACAAGCAAAGTAAGATTTAGAGTTGAGAGGACTCTAACCCACCAGGCTATGCTCAGCCCACTGAACATGTCTTTTATTGTGCACCCAAATACCAGCTGGTGATCACTCAAAGATTGATGGTAGCATGCAGCTCTGGAATGTGCTCCTAAATTCACTCTTTGTGTCAGTCTTCATGGTGTGAAAAGGAGTGAAATACGTTTGTGTTCTGTGTGTTTAAACAGCAAGCGTGCTGCCCACTGAGCACGGCTGCCCGCAGGCTTGGACCACTCCTGCTCCCAGGGAGCCAGGAGCAGGGATGGCCACATCCCATAAATGACACCTAGCAGTGACAGAGCCAAATCCATACAGAAATAAATTAAGCTTAAATAAAATAATTTTCACTGCACACATGCTTGGAAATATTTTTAAAGTTGGCATTTTAAAAAAAACACCTTAAGTCTTAATTAATTTAATATTGAAAGTACTTATAACAGTCCTTGGTGTTCAGCAGCACAAGCAGAAAAAACTTATGACGAAATTAATAATTTCCAGTTGTGTCCAACCACTGAAGTCTTCTGGGGGATGCAGCCAAATCCTGTATTCAGTGAACATAACCCTAATGTTATGTTGTGTCATAACAATAATTTAGGGAAAAAAAAAAAAAGTGCAATCTGATGAAACCACATGGCTATTCCTCCAATGGGAGTGAATGTATTTAATATACCAGAAAAATCTGTTTCAAGGTAAAAAAAGAACCAACTGCCCAAACATTTAAGGGTAGGCTTGACCTTTGCTTTTCTCCCAAACCAAACTTTCCTTGGCTTCAGAAAGCATCCCAAACACCCACGTCCAGAAAACAGCTTGCTTCCTGTCAATGGAGAAGGCTGTGTGGCCTTGCAGCTGCAAAATAAAATTTTATCCAAGAGCTCAAATTAGGCTACAAGGGGTAGTACAATGGGTACTATACTAAAGCATAGAGAACAACAAACAAATATAGGAAAAGGAATTAAGAATATTGTGGAAATATTATTCTAAAATTTCTATAAATAGGAATAACAATAAAAGATTTGGATAAATGCAGTTGTGGCATGACTGTGGAATCGAGCGTGGCTGTTTCTTCTGGTGAAATTTGTTATCTCCAATATAATGACCCTTCTGGCATCGTGTTGAACTAGGGGTTCATGGAAGGTTCACTGAGCGGGGGATGCCATTTGTTGACCTCCAGCTGCTTTGTTTTCTCACATAGTCGAGTGAGAATAAGTGTTTCTTTTATCCTTCCCAGATGTAAAGCAGAGCTTGCTAACTATCTTGACTTGGTATATAGAGATGATTATCTGATATATAGACAAGAGTGTGTGGACACCAGGTATATGCACACCATTGAAATACTGATACTGAGGAAACAAGAAAACACACTAAAAAAAGGAAGCAGTGGTTTATCTATTTGTGTGTGATACCCACCATGCCACATACTTGTTTGCTTGGTTTTGCTATAGGCAACTTGGCTGTTTTTATGAGTATCCCCTTGAATTCAGATTTTTCTATGTATTAAAAAACTACCCTTTAGTTCAGCAGTCAACTGAAACAAATTTATTACTGTAATTCTTTTGAATAAGAAATATTGCCTTCCAAAGTTTCTTCAACTCATAGCTGGGTAAATTTTACATTATTTTAATGAAGAATGAATAAAAGCTAAGCACTGGGATTTAGTTTGATCTCTTTATGCCTGATGTTTGCCTGAGAGCTAATCCTAATTTGATTAAATTGATAGTAATAATAATAATGAAACTGTAACCAAACCTGCATATACTAAGTGGCCCTATTTTATACAGAGTAGTGGTGAGAAGTGACTGACGAAGATAGGAACAATATGTTTTGAGGAGATCTGTGGATAAAGTAGCATGGCTAAAGTTGCAGTACAGTTGGTAGCATCAATAAAGGCAAGGATTACTGCAGCAAGGGCAATAATGCCAGTTGTAGACATACAGAGATTGGCTGAATCTCTGGGGAGGTTGCTCTTTGAGGGAGAGAAAGGAATATAATGAAAAGAGTTCCTCTGCCTTGCCCCAGTGAAGTGGGTTCTTACTTTATTACAGAAACCATAATGAAATTTTTCGGTGGTTGAGCTGCGTTTTCTCAGTGAGTTTTTATTAGCTCTGGTAACAAGTAATTTGGCAGCTTAGTGAAAATATGCTCAGAAAGAAAAGGACTGCATGTGAGCTGATGTTAAGAGCTTTTTCAGTCTGAAAAGAAGTAAGGAGACGGCTATCACACTTTCATTATTTAAGGTGTTGATTATTCTGCAACATTTGATAGTTCTTCACTACAATTCAATGTCACAGTTGATACATCACACAGTTGGTACATCAATGAAGATGTGTTAACACCTCAAAACTGCACACTACTACTCCGCAGTAGCTGTCAGTTTTGCAAAAGGCAAATTTTGTCTTCACTGTCTACAGACTACCTCAGTACATCTGCAAAGTACACACTTGGACCAAACAGAAAGATAAATTTGCAAAAGAAAGACAATTCTACCAGTAAAACAACCTACCTTTCACCCAACATTAATTGCACTCTCCCTGTTCCTCTCTCTCCCATCCCAATATTCAAAGATATCTCAGCTGACATCATCTGACCCATCAGATTGTGGGGAGTAAATAGTCAGGTACTTAAACCTAAGCCTTAAAAGGTTTGCTTTTATCACAAAAACAATAGCCTGCATGAGATGCAAAACTAAAGAGAAGTCCACTCAGACCTTGTTCTCCTCCCAGTGGCCAACCTATTAGTGGCAAATGGGATGAAGATGTAAGAACAGCTCCCAAATCTCATGTTGTTGCCCAGTTCTGACTTGGAGACTATAATGAACTTCAGTCTTAATTTATTTTTCACGCAGACAATTACAATAATTCACTTTCTTCCATTTCTCATCTCTGTCTGTAAATTTAGATCAAAGAGTTTTAGTGTCTGCATACAGTCAGGGGTTTAGCTGTCCAGTTAGTCTGATCTCTACTTGGAACATTTCTCTGTGTGCCTGAGCATCGCAGGAAGCAGCACAGCCATTCTTCCAGTGGTGTGATTGGTGGTCCACTAGAAAAAAAGAGAAGAGAGAAAACACAAGAGGTTACAGTGAAAAGATACGCTTCTCCCAGAAGAAGTAAAACTATGTGAAATCTATCTGACTTCTCCACGGGTGTGGCTTTTTTTTCTTATTCTGTCTCAAAAATAATGTCATACTTGGCAACCGAAAGCTTCTCTCTCCTGCATCTGAAAAACAAAAACGTCCCTAGTGCCAATGGCAAAGCTGCTGTGTGCACCCAGGCTGAGCTTCTGCAGCCTTCGGGCAGTGTGGCAAGGACCCTCTCCCTCCATGGCTTGTGGGAAGCAGCCAAAGGGTAAACTCTGTGTAACTGTGCAGACTTTGAAGTGTGAAGGTCTTGGAGAGCAGTTTTCATGCCACAGAGCTGTTGTACACACAAGGCTTGCAGAAGACTGGCTCCCGTCTGACGGATAACTCAGCTGCAGTAATCTTAAACCCAGTTGGCCTGTCTTTATGGCTCTCTATGCTAGCCAAAGTTGTCCCTTTTTTTTTGTGACCGGAAATGAGAACAAGGCCTGGACAGGATAATAATGAGAAGAAGAGCAAGGTAATATTTGAAAAATAGGATATCTTCTGGAAAGTTCTGTAGAATGGCAGCATTTGTAACATCTTCTGAAATAAAAAATACAAATTGCATTTATATAAAATTATAACTGCACACTACTTATTAAAAAAAAAGAAGCTCACTTTTCAATGTTATTTATTGAAATGCCTGTACAGACTTCAGAGGAGTTATTCAGGTTTACGGTGAGGTAAATGGAAGAATAACCTGAAAATTATGCCTAGGATTGTCTACAGCCTAGTGAGACTGGATGGCTGGAGGGTGTGGGTGGTCTTGCATAATGCTCAATGGAGGAATCTCAATACTGGGATATTTGGCAAGACTTAGGATAGCTGTGTAACTGCGGTTTATAAAACGTTGACACATTTTTCCTTTCTGTTTTGGAGTGGGTTTACTGTTGTGGAATGTGGTATGATTTCACATGACAATATCTATGAAAATGAGAAAAAAAATATCTGTTCTTCATAATTTAAAACTTCAATAAAGATGCACGGAACTTTGTGGAGTGTCTTGCATTGATAAGTGTGCCACAAAGCCATGTTAATACATTTTGCCACACATGAGTAAGTGGCTTTCTCTTCTCATGTGTTTGCTTTTGCTTAGAAAGCACATTCCTTCTGCACAAAACTGGCAGCTGCCCACACCTCAGAGGATCTGCCCCTCCTTTTTTCTTGAAAGTACTAAATAAAAGATGAAAAATTCTGTTACGGTTTTTTACTGTACTTTTAATAAAACAGCACTCTGTCATGAATTACCCTTTCAGTACAACTTTTTAAAAGGCACAATGTTAAAAGCCAGTTAATACTCGATTGCGATTTTTTTTAAGTCTGTGAGTTACCAGGATTTCAGGAGTTTTCTGTGTCTTGCAAATTGTAAAAGAAAAAAATAAAACATCTACTGACATATGTGAATGCTCTGCTTAAGGTCAACTGTTAACTGGTATGTCTTTTCCTATCAGCACATGGTCCCCTTCACAAAGAGCTATTGAGTGTTTTACTGCTCCTAAGGTGACAAATTGTTCTTCAGACATGCTAGAGCCACCTCTGGGCCTGATTCTCCAAAGACTTCACCTTGGTGCTCTGATTTCCCTTTATGAAAGACTGCACTATCTCAGTCCAGTAATGTTTAAATTCCACTCTGAACTCATTTAGCAAATACACCCACAAGTACTCAAGGTGTATATTTAAACCAGATCATATTTAGATATCATTGACATTTCCTTGTTACTTACTCTCATTCCAAATGCAGCAATTAAGTTTCCTTCTAGCAGATTATACATTTTACCTCTGGGTGAGAAGAGGGTTCTGTTTCAGCCTGTACTATCTGAACTCCCTTCTTCTCTCTCGTTCAAGTGATCTTGTTAATTAGTTAGCCTGTGATTTTATAAGTACTTGTAAATCTATTTTCTCCCCTCTTACTTGCTCTTTTTTTTTAATAAAAATGCAATTATACCCCTCTCAGATGGATACAGAAGCAAGCAAATGTGCACATCTGTGATTTCTAGTTCTTATGGAGCTATTACCTCCTATATAAAAAGCCAGACTTAATTGTAACAGCTTTAAAGAAAGGAGTAAAGACTCTCATGCATGAAGAAGAGATAAAGAGATAAAGAAAAGTCAAAGGTCTGCCTGAGCTTTTTGGGCCCTGTGTGGTTAAGGCACTCAAGGGACTGACCAGTAGCACATCTGGCTACTTATGGCTCTTTGGTCAGATGACTGTGCCCCCATTGACAATGGGATTCACCTGAGAATGGCTGAGGATTGGGTTTTAGTTTGAACACTGCATGAGCAGTGGCAAAATGCTTTAGTAGCTCCCTTATCTCAACCCCTTAAGTAGAAGGAATCAATACATATATCTTCAAAGAAAAGTAATATTGACAGTGCAAAGGTGACTCATTCTGAAGTTTTGAAAAGAAATACTCAGTCTTACTCTTTTTCCATACATACTGAGAAATTATTCAATTGTATCCTCAGACTTGCAGTATTATAGCAGACTATTTCCACAAGCACTATGTAAACTATAAAAATGATGCATTTATATCTTCCATATTTTTACACTAAAAAATTAAAAATAAAGCCAAGAAAACAATAATTAAAATTGTTAAATTCTTATGAAATCTGATACCATTTAACTAAATCTTTTCCAGTCATTTCTACTAAAAATTTACGAAACAGAGTGATTCGTAAATACAAAGTAGAAAGGAAAATATTTAAACTAAAATAAAACAGACCTTTTCTTCTGGCTGGAGTTTGTTTAGTTTGTGGTGGGGTTTTTTGGGGTTATTTTTGTAATTATTTTTTGTAACTTTGCAAATACCTCGGATTTCACTCACATTCTTAAAATATATAAACATTCCATTCAATGCTAGCAACATTATGCATAGTGTCTATATGTCCAAATAACTTTTTCACCTGTTTAAACATGACCTGTGGGCAAAAGGGGACCATTTCCATTTGACGTTATTGTTCTACTTAAGTATTTATTTCTAGGAAAAAAAAAAAAAAAAGAAAAAGAAAATTGGTTTCATTCCAGTTCCTAGAAGGTGAGAGTTTACATTGCAGTTTCACATTTGGCACGGGCTGGCATATTTGTTGGCAGAGACTCAAGGCTTAATGAGGCTTAATAGAGTCTTACAGCCTCCATAACCAGAAGCTACCATCGAGCTTACTGCTAGATGTACACAAGGCGTGTGATTTGTGTACGCCACACCCCATGAGAACGTGAAGTAAAACAGCACAGTATTGCTGACATCCACATCACTAAGGCTACATAAAATCCATGCCTATTTGGGCAGCAGAGGTTCCCTGCAGAGATGTAGCCCATCTTCCTGGAAAGCTGTGTTTGTGCCCTTCACTGTGGTGCTGCATGTGAATGGACTGCTGTGCTTTACTCTCTGCTTGTTTCTGAGGCAAAGACACCAAATCCTGCTTTTGCTCTGAACTTCCCCATAAACAGCCTTCTGAGAATGAATCCTTATGCCAGCAGGAAAGAGGAGGAAAGCATATTATTTCTTGCACTGTTCCACAGGGGATCCTAAGTTAGAAGCATGACAGAGCATCCTTAGGCTTGCTCAAAGAAGCCGTGCTAGGCTGGAAATCCAGGGATGGTAGAGTGCAGGCAGGACTACATGCAGTCTCTCACGTATCCTAGTTTATCCTCAGTTTATCAGTGGGTGAATTCAGTGCTTTGAACTTGGACTAGGGATGCTTGCATACCATGGCTGTAGCTTACCAAACCCTGCAACATAAAGATAATTCTTGATTATGTTAAACGTTCAGTAATAAGTGGTTATGTGAGTCTGCAAAAAGAAAGTTATATTTTGGGAAGGTCCTGATAAAAATTGCATCGATTTCAGTAACAGATGCATCAAATATCTTTATAAGCTGTCAACCAAGGAAGTCACTTAGGGTCTTACCTCTACATATTAGGGATTATTATACTCCTTAGTCTGGGAGAGTCAGGCTGTTTTCAACATTGTGCTACCAGTGAACTTGAATTAAGGAGTGATGAAAGGTTGAGGCTGAGTGATTAACTAAGACATTTAGAGGACTACCCGATAGATCTAGCTCATTTATCCTTATGCAGTCCTTATGTCCTTATGGACAATTTGGGTATAACAGGCTGTGTGAGATAACTACACCTTCCTGGATTCCCTGTCTCTAATAGCTGTAATTGTTTTGTTCTGGCCAGCTTATTTAGGTTTGTTACAAAGGCTTTTGTGATGTCAGTAATAGATATTGCACAAATATTTTGTTACTCCTTCTGTGAGAATGCAACTTTTTGAAAATAATACTTTTTTTGTGGTGGTTTAGAGAGATAATTAAAGCGTAGAAGTTAAACTGTCTAATTGTCAGTAAGCTGTGCACTGCTTACAGAGAAAACTCCCAGTCATTTGGATCTCCAAAATTTGCAGTTCAATAATAAGCATAATTCTGGAATGAGAATTCACTGAAGGTTTTGTTTTTTCATTAAAGCAACCTGTCCTCTAAGATCAGATTTCTTACACTAGGGATCAAGTTGTTATTGGTTTTATCCTTAAGGAAAGGCAAAATTCACCAACTGATGAAGAAAAACTACGAGCAAGATTATTTTTGTATCATTAAGGATGAAACTTACTTGTATATTATTTTATTGTCAAATAAAATTGTTAATATTCAGAGAGCTGTCTGCAGCATCATTCTCTAGATAGGGTTTACTCCTTTCAATGTTTGGTTAAATTCTCAAAGCATGGAATGGAATTGCTCTGCATGTCAGTAAATGTCTACTTCCTTTTTTGACAAAAAACTCTTGGAGATGAAAGGGGGTGTGAAAGACCATAGAGCACCCTTGCAGCCACCGCTTTCTCCAAGCGACAACAACCAGATAGTAAATCTTTAAAAAATAAAATTTTCTTGGGTGATTGTGTGGTAAATTTTGTTGACCGAAAATATAGTTTGATTAGTTATAAATTCCCTCTCTACTTTCTTGAGTAGCCCAGAAAGTCTAATAAGCTGTAAGCTTCAGCACTAAAAGAAATAAAACTAATAAATCAGTGTGAGAGTATTTGTTTCATGGCTTTCCTTCCTCTTATGAATGGTGTTGAGTTTTCATAGCCTAGTAACCTGACATAAGGTGTTGTCCTCATCAGCAGCTCGATGGAGGCAGATTACCCTTCAGGAGCCTTAGAAAGAATAATACTATTTCAGAGAGGTTCAAATTCCAAGAAAATAATGGATTTTGGTAAATGAAAGTTGTGGAAATCTGTTGCTGTTTCTGTCTCTTGTTTAAAAGCAATCATCATGATCATGATTACCTTTTACATCAGCCATGGTGTTTTCATTGTCAACCACTGTCAGTCAGTGAGGCAGTAAGGAGGGACATTATATTGCGCAAACACTGTGCTCACATTTACCCCGTGCTGTGTGGGAAACCCTCCCAGTTTATCTGTGCTTTCCTGGTATATCAAATGTACAGTTAGGAGAAGGTTCAGTCTCACCTTACAGCTACCAAATGTTATGGCAAAGTTAATAATGCCCCAGGAAAAGGCATGAGCTCAAGTGTCTGGGGCTGGCTGTGAGAATTTCAGAGCGGCCAAAGGTACTGAGCGTTAATGGCGCTGTGCTGGTGAGCCTCCCAGGTGCTTCGGGCAATCCTAGCTAAAAGCATACAGGGAGGATATTTTTAAAGTGAAGTAAAAAAGTTGATTTTTCAAGCACTAAAGAAAGACTTCTGAAAGTACTGTGAACAGTTTTCATGTATATTTAACAAGTTCTGTTTCAGTTTTTAGGCACAGAGTGTAAATCTTGATTGTATGTTTATCTGTTGTCAAGGGACAAGATAAATACCAATTGGGTTTTTTTTTTAATATTGTCATAAATAAATGCATGTAGGAAACTCAGCTCCTGAAAGCTGTCACACATCTAAATTAATCAAAACACAATTATCTTTCAGTAACTGGGGATATTTTTTATCTTCTTGTGAAACTATTTAACAATGATAAAAATTAATTGGAGTTATGTATCATATTTATCAATGCAAATTATATTCTGATAAGTGTTCTTTCAATCATTAGTTCTCTACTAGACAGGTATGAATCCTAGGACTTTAACTTTTGCCTGCTATTAAAAATGGCTCTTCAAGTAATTAAAAAAAAATCGCTTTCAGGTAAATATGTGTTTTGCAGAAGGTGCATACTTTAGGCACACTTATTTTGGCACTTTTTTTAAGTAGTGCACATGTACAGAAATATCTATGTTTTGAGAGTTTTGTTTTATAAAATATCAATATATTTAGACGACTAATTTTGTATAAGGCATTTATTGTTTTCCTTAGGGAATGAATGAGCAAAAGACTTTGCTTTTAAAAAACCTTTAGCAGCAGTGACAAGCCATATTGTCCCAGACAAAGTTTGCAGCTGAGAACTGTGGGATCAGATCTTGCATTTATGAATAAACATTATAGCAGAGCTTCATTTTTATAAGTACTGTGTATTTGCCACCCTTTTAGAGAAATGGGAAACAAAATTCAATACTAATATTCATGAAAAAAGCAAGCATAATTATATGTTAAATATTTTAACAAATTGATTATTAAGGTTTTATTTTTCCAGTCTCAGCTCTACATAAATATCCCTTTTGTTATTACTGAAAAGTGAAACAATCTGACTGGGGGCCAAAATATATTGGCCAAGCAAAGGTGGGAAGGCTGAGCTTTCTTGAGGGCAGCAACTAATACCTATATTGCAGTTGCTTATGCTATTCCTGTAACAGGCCTGATCCTGCACTGCTGAGATCAAAGGATGTTTTCACTTCACTTTGCTGAAGAAAGTTTTGTGTGGAAAAGTAGAGCTCCTTCTACAGTTCTGTTTGGTCCAAGTCCGTAAACAAAGAACTGAATGAACAGACACATTTAGGCTTGACTGAATAATTTTGTTTTTCTTTTAAGTAAGCCATGCATGGTGATGAAGAACAAAATAAATTTGACCTTGAAAATGATAAAAAACCTATTCTTAGTGAAGCCCCCTGTTAGGAAAAGGAAGTAAAGTGTTCTTATGTAGTTTTAATTGATCTTGTGGATTTTCTGCAGTCATAAACTTCAAAATGTATTGAACACATTGATTAATTTAATAAATTATCTTCCTTAAAAGCCAAAGCTGTAAATAATAATATCCATGAAAATAAGAATTAATTAGATGGATGAATAACAGCACTGCCTGATTTCTAGGAGCTATGTCTATCTACTTAATGTACAAAATAATTGTATTCAAACTGGGAAAAGAAATTTTTGTTTTACATCAACCATTGTATTATTATCTAGTGTCCAATGAGGGTTTTTTGTCTCTCTGACCCCATTTGTGTCCAAAGGTGTCTTTATTTAGAAAGAAATGCAGTTGAGAAGCAAGAAACATGAGTGAACTGCTTTATTATGCTACTGTCTTTACCATTTCAGAGCTGCAAGAAACTAAGACCTCTGAGTATCACAGAATATCCCACAGCCCCCTGGATTACAGGATATTATTGATGGATGAAGATCAGGATCGGATCTATGTGGGGAGTAAAGATCATATTCTGTCTTTGAATATTAACAATATAAGCCAAGACCCCCTCAGTGTAAGTTCAAGTTTTATTTTGAGAATCTGAGGTTGCTTAGTCCATGCCTTTGCTTTTAAGACAAAAAAATAGTGTTTCATTGTTTTGCATGGAAGTCCATGCCCACACCTGATTGAACGTTTAGTTCTTGTTTTATGTGTAATGCAGATGAAGCTATATGTTGTTTTTCAAACATTGTTTAAAACTGACCTATTTACTAATTTTGAAACAACATTCATCTTGGCCTGGCCTCACAAGGAAAATTTATATGTTTTGACACTTTCCACCTCTCTCCAAGATAAAATAGTTCAGAGATGCACTTTTAAGAGTATCCTGCGAGGAAGAATAAGATACACACTATCATTCTCAGGCCATACAGAAAAAAAACAATGACAGAGTTGTCCTTAACCTTCTAGTGCATTTTTTATGTTTTGTGCTCTGGCTCCTAATCACGGAACTATTTTCTAATCTCTTGTTATGTCTGTGTCAGCCTTTGCCCTTCAGTTGAGTAGCTGAGACACCTTATTTGGGGTTTTCTGGGCACTGTGACCCACGTCTACCCCTTGACACCTCTTTTCTGGCTTTTCTCACTTACTGAGATGGTGTTTTCCAAGGACTCTGTGTTCCCTCACAAAACAATAAGAAGCAACCCCTGGTTGAAAATAACATTAAATAACATTAAAATAACATTATCAAATGCTTAAGCTCCTTTCACAGACTCCTCTCTTGTCTCCAAAGCCAGCTGAAATTCAGCCTGTCTGCTTTTGAAATAGGTGACCTGCAGAAGTACTTGTGTGCCCAGAAGCTTGTCTGTTGAGCTGCTACCTGTCTACAGACTTTGTCTTGCCTGTCTTTAGACTATCACAGCTACTACCCTCCTGAAAGTGTACCATAAAGGCCTTGTTCTACCAAATCCATCCAATCATTTAATCTATGGGCTTTATTACTGTACCTCAGAAGGACTGAGGGGCAGCGATACCCAGCTTGCAGCAGGGAAGATAAATGCTTTCCTTAAGAGAAAAAGGCTTTTAATGTGTCAGGGGAGAGAGAGGGGCCCTGCCAGAGAGTGATTGAGCACTGTTGAATTAGGCTTTGCTTTGAATCACCCTCTGGACATGCCTGTCCACCTGAATTGATTGTGCAGGGAACCGGGGGAGGCTCATTCTACCTTACACATTTAAATTAAATGTCTCTCATTCAATGGTGTGAATGCATTCTTCCCTCCTCTAATGGTACCCAAATCTCCCTCTGAAATGGGGCTGCCTTCTCGGATCTGAAATACCTTCTGTGACCTTTTTGCTAATTTCTGTCTCCCCAGTGATCCAGCCACCCTGGTCTGGCAGGAGCTGTGCCCCAGCATGGCACACTCCCTCCTGTCCTTGGCAGGTCGAGTTTAATCCTGTGCAGAGTTTGGTTAGATAGGAGGGCTTCTGTTACATGAAATATTTTCTGCAGTATAAATGTGAGGAATTTCAACAGCTCATGTAGGCCTGGAGAAACAAGAACAAAAAAAAAAAATCAACAGAAAGGAAAACCAAAGCTTTCTGGCAGTGAATGTGATCACCAGGTATTAAGCTCAGAGTGAATATCTGCAATTCCACACAGTCTTCCATTTATTTATTTTAACAACAGATTCACTTTGCTGATCTTATATATCTGTAGAAATCCTATATACATATACACTCAAATCCACAATTCTATATACGTATATCTACGTGTACATATATACACAGAGATCTTTTAATGCTATTGTTTATGTTGTCTTGAGGCTTAATGTTATCAGGCTCTGTCACTTATTAGATTTCTAGGGATAAGTTTCTAATGGATGACTTTTCTACTTCAAAATCAAAATAAGTAATAGAAGAAGTTCAAAATATTTAGAGTTTGAGATAAACAGATAAACATTCAGATATTGAGGTATTTGTGGAAAAACTGTCTGAAAGAAATCAATGTGAAATCTTGAGATTTCAAGCAGGTTTTATCATAATCTAGCCAAACCTTTGATCATAAAATAGAAAAATTGTTACAATAGCCCTTCCTTCAATATTTTAGTCTTCTGGTTTCGAGTGTGAATAATTTCTATAAGTTCAGTAAAAGTAAAAGAGTAAAGATGGGTAGTAATTTAGGCAATAGTGGTGAAAAATCTCTCTTATTTAGAATAAACAAATCTAAATAAATTCATTAACTTGCCTGAAAAATATGTAATAGAATATATATTAGCCAAAGACTTGGACCTTGATTTTGTTTAGTGCATGCTAAAGCAAAGATAATTTTATTTATCAACAAAAATCCTTTTTTTCTTTATAATCAAGGTGTAAATTATATCTAAATATGAATGTATTAGTGTAATTTAGGCAGTGAAATTGGCTTTTTTAAAATTACATAATAAATATACTACTTGAACAATGCTTCTTTCCTTACAGATTTTCTGGCCAGCATCAGCGAACAAGGTTGAAGAGTGCAAAATGGCTGGCAAGGATCCTACGGTAAGTTATAATCCACATGTGCACATAAACAAATTAGGTACTTGGCAATAAAGTAAGAGCACCTTGAGTGCAGCCAAAGCAAAATGAAAGAAGTGTTTGTTTTGCTTTTGAAAGGCTTTGCAAGCCAATCTATAAAGTGAAATTCTGGAAAAACAGGCAATGTAAGCAGAATGCACCTTCAGACTTTGACAGATAGCAAAAGACATGCAGTGTCCATTTCCTCACCCTTTTTGGTTGTTACTAATCAAACTAGGTAATTGCACTTTTCCAGATATGTCCTGGGGTGATGCTGAACAGCCTGCTGAGCTGCTCTTCGGAGCAGGGAAGTTCTCTGGCTGCTTCCCCCAGGAACACACTGTGAAGGTGGGTGGTACCCACTGCCTGCAGTCTGAAGACCTCAGCTGTGCATCAGTTTTCAGATGATGTTGCATGATACTGGCTCCTGCTGAACCAAAAATGTGAATGCCTTTAAAAGTAAATAAACCAGCGCAGTCTGCTAAACAAGGATTAACTCTACTGATTTTCATGAAGATGACTGATGGCACAGTTTCCAATCATGTGCTCATAAAAAACATGCAATTCTCACTGTCTTGGGTGAAATTTGGATGATTGAATATTAAAGCGGTTCTGAGATCTTGGTAAGGAAAAATATGTAGAAAATAAATCTATTTTCAACCTGAAGTGCATTAACACTTGATCATAGTAAAAAATGAGAGAAAAAAGGGAATGAAAAAACTGTAAATCCAATAATGTGAACTGTGTGGACCTTAACCTTCTGTTTTAATTTTCATGCTGATTTGGAAAAGTTACTCTAGGTCTTCAGTACAAAGCAACAATTGATTGCAAACCTCAGTTTATAGTTTTGGAAAGAAGTAGTTCATACAAATAGCAAAATCTGGTATTTGGACTTGATTTCTTTTTACTTATCTCCATTTATGTTGAACAAATTAGGGGGGGGAAAGAGGTATCCTTAAGGAAAGTTCCTAAGGTTACTTCTTGTTTTCCTGTAGAGGTCTGGCTTCTTCTCATGCAAGGTAGAGAGAAATCTGTGAATGAAAATCGCATTGCTGTGTGGAAGTGGGAAAGCTACTTGGACTCCTCTATAACTCATCTGTGGTGCTCAATCAGAGAGAGCCCAGTTCCCAGAGCAGGCAAAATGACATGAAAAGGAACAGCTGTCCAAATCCAGAGACTAACAAACTCAGTAGCTGTTTTCATGATGCTATTAAAATTATATGACATATCTATTCCCTGGAGTTCCCAACATCTCATAACACTTGCCACTGTGTGGAATGACTGTTCTCTGTGTTTCCTGCAGCACGGCTGTGGGAACTTTGTGCGTGTGATCCAGTCGTACAATCGCACCCACCTGTACGTGTGCGGCAGCGGCGCCTTCAGCCCCGTCTGTGTGTACGTCAACAGGGGACGCAGGTCTGAGGTAACTCTCACTTTATCCGCTCATTTTGTGGTGCATCCTACTGGTGTGATGCAAAAGCTCAAAATTTTGAAAATGCAAAAATCAGTGTTCCCAGTAGGTTCCCTCACTGACGTTGAATAGCAAAAGAACAAAGGTCCATAGTTTTCTGACCCATTACCAGCTAGAAGCAAAGCCATGATCAAAAGCCATGCCTCAAATGTGATGGTTGTCCAAAATTCCACAGTCATGCCAAATGCTGGGCTACATTTGATGCTACTGTTTATTTGACATTGTCTGGTGAATTCATTCCTACCATTTGGTGGAAAAATGCCCAAGAAATACTTAAAAGGAAATAGCCAGTTAGATGAAAAGTAAAATACAAAGTCCACTTTTTATACCTTCCATGTGTTACTGATTCCTGGGAGAAGCCCTTAATTTGGCTGACTATTCAGGTATGTGAAGGTTTGCTGGACTTCAGCTTAATACCCTCTAGATGCACTCCCAGTACAGGAACTTTATCTACTGCACAAGTTTTGCCCCACTGGATAGTGCCCAGATGAAGTTGGTAAGTTTCTCTTCACCGTAAGGTCTTAGTTTTTCTAGATCGGTCTCCAGTTTTTCTATATTCAGTTTCACTGTGTGTATTTTCACTATAAGCACCAGATGTTTCAGAAGTATATGGTCCAAGTTTCCTGATTTGAAAGTGAAATGTTTGTTTATGTGCAAATGTAATAGGTAATAAATTAAGCAACCAGAAGGAAGAAGAAAGGCACTTAACCAGGAGGCAGCACCTCAGTAGCTTTTGGGTCAGATTCATGTCTGCAGGCACAGGGGTGAGCAGTATATTTTCCAGAACAATGTGGAAGCAGATGTGTTGGGAAGGAAGATCAGAGCATGCTACCTGGAGCTTTGCCATGTGAGGGCAGCTTTAAAAGCTGGGCTGGCTTTTTGGGAAGACACTGGGAAATTCATCACTGATTTAATTGGGAGTGGGATGTGAATTCTGGCCAAGACCCAAGATTGCTGCATAGGTTGCCAGGGAGGTGATTAGTCAATGTTTCTCCAGGTCAGTTTGCATGGGATGATCTCAGTGACTTTTGGTAGGTCCCTACCTGGCTCCAGCTTCCTTAACACGGTATGCAGTTGGAATCACTGCACCTTCAGTCCTAATGAATTATCTAAAAGTAGAGATCGTAGGCCTGCATTTAAAAGCAGAAGCAAGCAGAGCTAAGTAAGTAAATCCATCCTCCTCGTTTAAAAATTCTGCATTAACTTATTTTGATGTATTTTGACACAGGGGTCACCTTTCCCCAGCATTATTCTATTTCTTGAAAAATCATTTTTTCAGTGATCTCATCTGTCTTTAATTAATGTAATACTCCTTTATCATCTTAAGTACTGGTATCGCAGCACAGAAAAGTTTGAATCTCATTATTTTAGACTGTTTGTAAATGAGATGGGGACAGAGGGGAGGGCAGGAAATGACATCTCCAGATGATGCAAGATGTTAAATTTCTTAAATGAACAGTAAAGATACATGACTTGGAAAAGCAGAACTGGCTTCACTTAGCCTGTCTGTATAGCTTCATGCCTGTGATCAATTGATTAAATAAACTGCTGTTTCAGACGTCTGGAGTCTGTGAGACGCTTGACTGTAGGCACTTCATGCTCAAAGCCATTACTGTACAGGCCAACAATAGCATAACAGTTTAAACCCAAGTATTTCCTTCTGAACTCATTGCATATATCTGTGCATGACTAATTGATAGAGCAGAATGAGGAACTATGTAGTGCTGATGGGACTAGTGAAAACTCTTTTTTTCCTCTGCTTTTTATCATTTCACCTTCAATTTGGTCCAGTGTTCAATGCATGAAATGTTGTTTTTGCATGTGCAAAATTATTATTTTGCAAAGCACATCTGTTTTTCTCTAGAAGTTACAAAGCTTGGCAGAGCCATATCCAACAATCATAGGAACCGAGCCTGTTTCTCTCTTCTGTCTCCAGGATTCCACATAAACTCACAAAATATAGGGGTTTCATTGATGAGGCAAAATTTTGTCCTTTTCCCTGAAACAGAGGTTATAAAACAATTAATTGTCTTCTTTGGCACACTTGATACTTTGATCTTTGGTAATTACTCCCTTAGTCACCCAAATATATTCTAATGTCAAAGTAAGTGCAAACAGAAGGGAATGTAATCTGTATGTGAAATAATTATAGACTAAATAGCAGTTTAATATATATGGAAATCCAGAGTAATCCTGGAACTAGTTTAATAGAAGAGTAATGGGCATTTTTAATTGGTAAATAGTGGTTTAATATAGTAAATATGGATTAGAATCAAGCTGCGTATAATCTAGAAGTAAAAAAACAACAGAGAAACCACCCAAGATCACATTAGAAACTTCATACTTATTTTTTAACATTGTTTAGAGAGCTTATTACTGAAACAACAGATAAGATCTCTGAGATTAAATTAGGCAAACAGAAGAGGGGGAAAAGAGAGGGGATAATGATATGAAAACTTCCTGCTGCAGCTGTGCATTTGAGCTTGGTGCAATCTTCAATTTACTGGTGCCAAATGGCTGCTCAGGGACTGGTGTGGCATCCACACTCCCTGTGATTTACATTGGCTGTTAAAGAGAGCATAAGGAGTTGCTGTCCTTTCTCAAATAACTAATTGTTGGCATCTACATCACAGAAACCTTTCTTTGGAATTTCTGTCAGCTACTTTTTTCTTTTGAGATGTTTTAAGTTTGGTTGTTTATTGTTGGTTTTTTTCTTGCAATTGTATCTTTCGTCTTTTTATTAAAGAGTGGAAGTTTGTTGTTGGACCCTAAGAACAAGTTGTTTGGTACACAGTGGTGTGTGAGTCGGTGCGTGTTGGATCAGTGTATCTCCCATTATTGACTGCAGTTTTTAAGGAATGAGCTCGGGCCTGAGTCGTTTCTTGCTCAGCACACTGTGCTAGTATTGCTGGGAACCAAGAAGTGAAGAGTTGCACCAAAATGGGCAGATTTTCTAAAGCTGCTCAGATTGTTTGTATTTCAAGCTGTAGTCCGGATTGCTTCTACTTTGCAAAATATATTTCCTGTTCATAAATCACATAAACTATAAACAAATCCCTGTACCATGATTTCTTAAAAAAAACCCCAAAACCCAGGAGATTTCAGGTTATGGTAAGAGGTATAGATAAATCATCTATCACTGTGGATTTGGAGCTCTACACATAATCCAAGAGATGTTACTGAAGAAAATAAATGTGATTTAGGGGATTTTTGGAGGTCTGATTGCTCAATAAAGACCAAATGATTTATAATATCATCCAATGACAGTTGTCATAAGAGACTTTTATTTCATATGTGTTATTGTTCTAGCTTTATTATAATGTCCTAGACAGGTATAAGTACAACCATATATTCAGAAAATAAATTATAAATAACTTCAAAAACAGAAGCATTCTCCACACGTATTATTGCAGAGATCAGGCAACCTATCCTTAACTGAGACAGAGGGAAAATTTTTTGATTCAGTGTCTTAAATTTATAACAGGAGTCTTGAAAATAGCTGGGTATCAGTGTTACCTAACAAGATGATGGAATTTTGAATAGAAGAGTTAAACTACTGATAGGACAGTAAAACTGCCCAATAGTGCACTGTTAATAGAGCATTGCTAATGCTGCGAACAGCCAGGCATAAAAATTGGCTTAGATCTAATGGTTTCTGACATGAGAAGTGACACACAAATCTACTTTGCAGGAACAAATCTTCAAGATTGACTCCAAGTGTGAATCAGGAAAGGGACGCTGTTCTTTCAACCCTAACGTGAACACTGTGTCTGTTATGATCAGTAAGTAAAGATACTCCGAGGTGCTGCGGTCTAAACCCATATGGTCATGTGTAGGGTGGGTTGATGGAATGCCCGAAGGAGGCTGGACACAGAGTTCAGCCTTCCAGGAGAAGTGCCTTTTGTCTGGCTGATGGGCACAAGGGGTGGATCCATCCATGTTTCAAAGCTTATATGAAGCTTAAGGTGGGTGGACAAATGAAATGCAGAAAAAAGTTATTGAAAGGGGGAGAGAGACACGGAAAGCAAAAGGTTCTCCCTTTTCCAGCTTACACATTTTTTCCCAGGGTTAGTTTGAGCTTCACATTGCCCTGTCTAGCATTTATGTTTGAATGGTTTCTGACCTTGTTCATCCTAGACAGCACTTGTGTCTCATTTAATTATTTGTAAAATCTCAGAGTAGCCAGGGAGAGAAAGCCTGAAGACTTCAGATGCTTTGAATTTCATTTTTGTTGTCATTGCTGCTGTAGAGCCCACCCGCTATTGTAAAGCTCTTCATTCTTCAGTTGGCTTTATACTCAACCAATTTTGCAATTTTCTTCCATCTGAAAGACCAGAAAGTGAAACAATAAAGGATTTCTTCTGTGCTTGTTGCACACCTATGAGAAAACTCAAAGGGGGCACGCACTTTGGGCAGCCTAAGTCATCTGTAAAAGATACTTTTCTTTTTTTCGACCAGGAAGAGCTGGAAATATATACTCATTGTAACCTGACCTTTCACATTTGCAGTATGTTCACACACTTCTAGTGCCAAAGACCTGATTTTTCAGCATGTGCCTCCTCCTTGCTGTATTTTTGGCTATGAAGGGAACAGCAGTTGCACGGATTTTTGAGACTTTCTCAGTAAATAAAACTTATTGCACACAGGTACTGCGTATTTCACCCAAGGTTTACAAGGGATCAATGTGCAGTGTTTCTGCCATTCAGCTTCCTCAGAAATCAATTCCATCAATTACATACTGTGCTAGATATTTACTTTAAAATCTTACGGATCTTAAGGGAAGTGTAATACAATCTGTCCTACATGGCCTGTTCAAAATATAAATTGCCTTTTTTTTTGATTCCTTCTTGCAAATATATTTAGTACAAAGGACAAGTATATTTATTCACAGATATATTAACTGAACACCTTTAGAGAACAGGTAAATGCTACCTAGACATTCTCTGAACCTTGGCTGCCTTTATACCTTTATCTCAACAGTGATCTAGGGACAGTGTTTACAGACACTCACTGTGTAAAGAAAATATTTGTTCAAAGTCAGTGATAGATGAGTCCACTTTTGCCATTCTGGTCTTATTAAGTGAATCAACTGTTTCCTTTGCTTATTCCTTATGGATTTTATATAGCAACATTAAAGAACATTGTTTCTGAATTATTGTTCATACAGTAAGCTGATTTTTTTCTACAATAGATCTATGGCAGCTTTGTTCATCTTAATAGACTTCTTGTTATCTTCCTTGATCTCTTAGTTATGTCACTAAAGAGACCTTCCCTAGTGTTTGACTTCCTTTCATGACGTAGTTCATCTACAAAGTTTAAATTATTCCACAAAGGTCAAGTTCCTTTTAAAAAGACTCCCACAGATTGGGTTTTATACTTTCTCCTTTCTGTTGCAAAGTCCAGTAACTACTTAAATGTTAAGTTCTAATGAATTTAGCCGTGCCAGAAACATGAACATTTTGTAAGTCACAGCTTGTGTTGTAATGAGAGGACTGAGCCAAGGTACTGGACTCTCCTTCGAGCTTTCTGCAGGAGGAATTCCCTCCTATTGCTTCAGAAGATAGGAAACACCACCAGACCAGCTAACACTTCCACAAGAAAAGAACCACTTTTAAATATAGGTGCAATTTCTTGACCATTTTGGAGATCACTGGCCTAGAGTACAGCAGGAAAGCTGACTCACCCTTCAGACGAAAGTGGTGCTATAAAAATAAATTTGAACTTTGTACAATTTGCCATTGTACAGGGACACATTTGCATCAAAGCAATGAAAAATATGCTTTTTGAAGCAGCTTGGCATAACTAGTGTGGAGGAGGCATGTCTCTCTCCCCACCAAGACTATGAGATATTTATAAGAGCAGACATACCTCATTGATTCAGTAATTCTCCCCCAGTAACAAAGTAAAGTAGTGTGAACTTGTGCTGTGTGGACCAAATACTGTATGGAATTTAAGGATTTTACCAGAAGGAAGTGGAGCTGACGGATCTCATCTGATACATGATTAGCAAACAGACACTAGGAATGCTTAAGACATAAGTAATAGCGTTGATACGTAATAGGATTAAAATTGCATGGTATAGTACTGCTGCTGAAGTGTGTACATATGTGTATATGCACAGGACTGTACACAACTTTTAGTGAGAACCACAAGCCTGATCTCATTCAGACAATTTGTTTCATAATAAGAATAAAGTTGTGATGGACTGAGGCAAGGAGGAAAATATACAAAATATAAAGTTGTACTGATCTAACATCATTCTGTCAATACCTGCTCAGGAAGTAAATGCTTCAGCAACACGCAGCAAATGCTTAAATCCCCTGTGTATGAATCTTGTCATCACAGGGAGAGGCGAGAACAGACGAGTGGCTGCTGGATGCCCTGCCAGGGTTCAGTTCAGGCTCCAGTTAGCAGCAGAAAAGCAAAATCTCCAGAGTTTTAATTCTCTCATGAACTTCTCAATAGTCTTGCGTGCTGATTATGAGCACACACACACACACACAAACCAGCATGAAAATAGCCTCAAGTATTTCTGAGCCTGTGACTCTTGCCAGCTTGACCACACTCTCTGGGTAGTCCAGGAATACAGACAGAAACATCAATCAAAGGACCCAGCTGTACTGGAATATATTCAGCCACCACTCCTACTCTGAGAGTTAGAGTTTATTTTAGCTACTGTTTTCTACTCTGGGGTTTCATTGTCATTAGTCAGTGGAAATTGCTTGGTTATTCACAGAGTAGAAAATGATAGTATATGTAATTATAATTGTAATTGTATATACATGTTTATGCACAGACACAGACTCACACAAACCCAGGTAGACATCCTGACTCATGGACTGAGTTTTCAGCCCTGCACAGGAAGCTTATAGCTCTGTTAATGTAGGAGTCACATGTCTCAATCTGCTCAAGCATAATGATCCTATACTTAGAACCAAGCACACAGAAGGGGACAACAGTTGCTCAATATTACTATGGGTGAAGTTCAATAATATAATTGTCAGACCTCTGCAATACTGAAGTCAGCTCAAGGCTGCCTGGGGCAGCCCTAACTGCTGCTGGTAAAAATTGGCACCGATCCACCGACTGCAATAGATGTTGTGCCAGTTTACAGCAGCAATAAATTCAACACAGTCTCTTCATCTACTTCTGTTAACAAAGAAGAAAAGTTATTTGAAGTGCATTCTTAAGATATTGAATGTGATACTTTTTGATAACACTAGCCTGATTCTCCAGTGGTCCTTAGCTGTGGAAACTGAAAAACTAAACTTAGTATCAAGAAAGGTTCCCCATATATGCAGCTCTGCCGTGGCATTTAATGGTACAGTTCCATAAAGTCTCTAAGAAAAATCTGATGACTCTCCCTTTCTTGATTGAGACTTTGTAAATCAGAGGAAACCTAATTCCCATGACCCACTATTTATCTGTATAGACTCTTGTGTAAATAAAGACCTGAAGAATTTAAAATAAACTTTTGTTTTCCCAAAAGCCATAACAATTCTTCCTCCATTTCAATTCTTTTCAGATGAAGAGCTTTTTTCAGGAATGTATATTGATTTCATGGGGACGGATGCAGCCATTTTTCGCAGTCTGACCAGGAGGAATGCAGTGAGGACTGACCAGCACAACTCCAAGTGGCTGAGTGGTGAGACACCTTTGATTTACCAGGGCTTTTAATGGGTGTCATAGAGATTCTGCTTTCCTTTGCTTAAAACAAAGACCTATCTTTTAAAGAGCACATCTCTGAATTTAATTTATGAAGGTGAACCATGAAGAAATGTGTGTAAATACAAACTGTAGGCAATGCACCAGTGTAGAGGGAACCCTGCATGAACCAAGCTCTTAGGCCACCCCTGAGGGCCTTTTATGCATTAAGGCTGAGCCAAACTGTTTGAGGGCAAGTGTATGAAAACCTTTCCAATGGCAAGTGGTCAGACATTCTGACTTCTAGGAAAGTGCCTTCACCTCTAATGAATAAGTTATTGCCTTAAATCTGTGTTTGGTTCTAAGATACCATCTTAGAACTGTTAATTCAAGATGATCCATCTCTGCACAGAAGACTCACCACCACTTGCATTCAAAACATGTTCAGAAGAGTGTCTCACTATCAGAGAAGTCAATGAGGATCATTGCCTCTTATTTCAGTGGTGAGGAATTGGTTATCTAAACACAGTAGAAAAACTCATTTCTGAGTGGCAGCACTTAACTCTTTGCTTCACTGACATCACTGTGAAAATTCTCCCTGTTTTTGCTGGTAAGAAGATTCCTTCCAATGAAACCAATTTAAATTAAAATAGTAGTCAACACTCTGAGCAGAGGCAGATGTGAAAGGCTATAGAGCAACTAACACAGCAGTTATGATTTTAAAAAGCCTTCAGGTATGTTGAAGTAAAGTTATTGTGTTTTTGTCTTGACATTTTTTATGGTGACTTATTATTTCTGTCTGGCTGTGACTACAATGAAATCACAGGATTTCAGTCACAATAAATTAATTTCACTATGAAAGGGAAACTGTGTCTGCTTTCTAAATTTTTCTTCTATTCTACATTCTTACACTTACCTGCACACCCTAACATGTGCATCCTAAAGTGAATTAGAGAAAAAGAAAATTTAAAAATGCCTAATTTCTGGAAAATTTACCTGTTACTTATGTTCAAAATAGGTACTTGAAAGTACAATTTATTTCCATGTTCTTTTAGAGCCAGAGACATGACACTTGTTACATTATTTGAGACTAGACTTACGTGAATGGAAAAATGCTGCAGTCTAAAAAGAGTTTTCTGTCTGACATTCAACCTTTGTGTCAGATTGTTTCAAAATTTGTACTGCACCTCAACCAAACAAGCAATCTTGCATGATCATTGAAAAGACAAAGTTTTCATGCAGGGAGAGGGTCCACTTCTTCCTTCAGTCAAAGGAGATATTCTGAGGGCTGTTGCACTGTCCATTATATGCTTGCTGTTAAGGTTATAAATTATTTTGCTCTTTCCCTAATTCTTCTCTGCAGTGTTTTACTTGTACATTTGGTTATGTTTACCAGCCTCTGATATGAAGTCAAATGCTGCTCAAGCGTTTGCATACCCTGCTTTCCTTTTCTGGGTTGCACTGTTTTCCTCTCTCATTTATGAACTTTATTTGTACATATTTCTAAGCTGTTCCAGCTTACTTTTATGTTTTGTCTCAATGAGACTTTCTTTAGATGCCCCTGATAACGCACTGATTCTTCCCTCTTCTTCCTCCAAGTCTTTGAGTCTCTGCACTAATCTAATACCACTGTTTCTGGATTGCTTCTCTAAGAATTTGCTGTGAAATAAAATGTGAGGATGCAAAAACATACAGCTGCCAGCAAGGAGCCATTTACCTGTTGATATTTGGTATATACAGCACTTCCTTGAAGCAGTCAGTAAATGTCAAATCATTTGTTGCTTATACTGATACATCTTTGGTTTCATCCGTTTGGTAAACTTTTTCATTTCAGAGCCTATTTTTGTGGATGCTCATGTTATCCCAGATGGTACTGACCCCAATGATGCGAAAATCTACTTCTTCTTCAAAGAAAGACTCACAGATAACAGCGGCAGCACAAAGCAAATTCATTCAATGATTGCAAGAGTATGCCCAGTAAGAACAATTTTGTTTGCCAGGTTGCTGGGATAAGCTACTAGTGTGACTTGATAACCTAAAAGACTAAATGTTTGAAAAGCTTTTGATTTATATTTGACAAAATTTCCTGTTTCTGTGTCACTATTCATAATTAAAAAGAGCTGATACTGAACTCACAGCTGGGGTCTGAAGATGTTATATATATCTGACTATATGTGTAAGGACATGGAAATGTCGAGGTTCAGGGATTTGTGTATTTCTCTGACTGAGTCAGAATACTTACCAGTGTTGAATTTTCAAATTTGCTGTCCTTGGCACAAATAAGGCACATTATTTTCTTATAAAAATGACCTTAAGACAGTGAAGGCTGTCACACACACACACTCAAAATATTTGAAGCACATTAGAAATATAAAGCTTTTAAATTGTTTGATTTAACATTCAAATGCTGTTTTCATTTTTACAATATCTGTTGTTCCTGAGTTCTTGTATTGACTCGTGTGAGCCTAACTTTAAAAATGTGCACAGGATATTTAAATTCAGGAGTTATGGCTATTCATGGGCAATAATTAATTTTTCTTCACAGCACTCCTCATTGTCTCTATTTCAGTTTTTTTTGTATCTTTAATCAACTGTAGATGAAAAATGATTGAAGCAGCTATTAACATCTCTGGCGAAATCAATTTTTTTTAATGAGAAAAAAATTATAAATGCACAATTACTGCTAGCTTATTCATTCCTTCTTTTGGAAAGCTTCAGGAAGTTCATTTTGAGTGTTTATGTATTCCCTGTCTTTAATTAGGGTCTTCTTTAGAATTCTATGCTTTGTGATGATATGCCTGGGTGTGAAGGCATTTGTCCTTCTCTGGCAATATGATGAGGCATGTGATCTCTTTTATAATCTCCATTTTCTGTATTTTAGTGAGAGTGCTTAAAGGCCTTTTTGGGTATTTTGCAAGAAGATGTTTTACACAATTACAGCTGTATTTGGGTTTTTTACTGTTATAATGAAGGCCAGATGATTTTTGAAAAGCCTAAGCCTGTTTAGACTTAGACTGAAGCCAGTGGCGGAATCCCAAGGCCAAAGAAAATAAATTTGAGCCAGTCATATTTGTATACTTGCATGCATACCATCGTATTCATGTATCAACACCTTTGAGTCTGGCCAAATATATTACCCCCTGAAAAGACTCCTTATAAGTCACCCAAAAAGTTGGATTACCAACTCCAACAGCACCAGCGAAACATGCACAGCACTTTATTGAAATCAAATTTCAATAGCTTCTACATTTTGGGTTTTCTCTTTCTTTGGGTGACATCCTTCTATGCAGTTTGGAAGACACTGCTCTTACCCAAGACGTTCACCAGCACAGTTAGTCAGGATGTGGCACCTCGGTGCTGCATTGTCTGGTTTGGCAGCTACAGTTCCCACCTTGCACCATAGAAAACTGGAAAGATCCTCGAGCGAGCTGTGACCAAGCCATCTCTGGACAAAGTTACCAGGACTTGCAACAGTGCAAAGCTAGCTTGAGCCACACTAGCCTTCATTTCTGAATATTGTTTGGAGCATCCACCTCATGTGCCAGCATGGCCTACTGGGTCAGGTGCAGCACTGCTGCTGTCAGGACGAGAAGAAACATCCCTCTATAGAACCATAGAGGTTCTCTTAGACCAGAGGCCTCTTAGAGATAGCATGGACTTTATCCTGGGTGTCAATGAGTGATACAGAGCTCCACAGTCACTTCCAATCCTAACAGCATGCACTGCTGATGCACAAAATCTACTGCCCAACCCTCCAAGCCTTCTAGCCCAGCCGAGAAGGTCCACTCAGAAAACTAGATTTTGGTTTTTTCTGCATATGGAATGTTTAGATGAGGGAATTTGATTTAGGCCTATCTATTTTTAATATTAAATTCACCAGATAATTATGTAGATAATTAATTAACCTTATAAAAATGTGGGAAAGCCCAGTAAAATGTTAGCTGTGTTTTATTTCTTATTTTCTGAAAATAATATTCCTTTCCAGAATGACACAGGTGGTCAGCGCAGTCTTGTGAACAAGTGGACAACATTCTTGAAAGCAAGACTTGTGTGCTCAGTAATGGATGAAGATGGAACAGAAACATACTTCGATGAATTAGGTATCACAAAAAACATTCCTTGAAAGTTTCATCCTAAGGCTACACTTTGTGCATATTTAATGACTGATTTTCATAAAGTTTCTTGGTCAAGTCATTAACAGTGAAATCATAGCACTAGAAGTCCATGATAAAATTCCTCTTGCAGTGTTATGACAGGAAATGGAAAAATTCTTCATAAGTCTCTCTGCATAATTATCATTACCTTTGAAATAAAGGTAATTAATCTCGACTATGTAAAATGATATATGTAAAGAATTAATATTTGGAAGGGAACATTTAAGTGACTCTCTTACTGTTTTGCTACTTGCTTGGATTACAATAGAGGATTTTTAACATCTCTTTGAAACTGTTTCTTACACCACTGTGTAAGAGACAACTTTTCCACAATGCATTTTTTCTCATTTTTGTTCACCAGGTAGAGTCCTCTATTTGATAGTTCAAGGCAGTACTAATAAATCCTGTTACTGGCACCAGCAATAGCACTATGAATAAATATAATTTGTCAGGAATCATTCAGTCACATAAATTTTCATGTCAACATATGAAACACTGTAAATATTCAATGCATAATCTATACAGCAATCACAAGAGGTTTCCTTTAATGAAGGAATTAATAGATACATGTCTTGATACCTATATGCCAAACAACATTACCCGAAAGTTTCAAATTCTATATTTTCCATAGCTGAGATGTGCAAAATCATAGTTCTAAATTCAGGTATTGAAAGATTCGGTATGTGCTTTACTATAAATATAAATAATATAAGCAGCTAATGTGCCCTGCACTGGGTCTGCATCTGGTTCTGATCTTCTCTTCATTGTATCCTCTCTCTTTTCTTGATTGTTATTCCTGATTTTCACCACAGTAAATGGGGTTTGGAGTCCTTTTGAGTTTCTGTGTTTACAACTGTTTGGTGTAGTTGCTTTGGTTCAAGGTTTCAGTGGAATCTGATTGGGTCTCGGAGCAGATCCTAACTTGCTCTAGCTTGGAATGTGTTTGGAGGGCAGATTTTCTGAAGTTCACAGTGCCTCAGCACTGCCACAGCAGCTCATCTTTTGGAACTGTGATTTACCAACCCCCTCCTCTTCAACAAAGCAGTAGGATAACTGCTTTTAGTTTCTTGTATGACAAAATGTAGGACCATAGTGAATAGGAGACAATGCTCTCAGCGTGGGCTCCCAGCACAATTCCCTAGCAAAGAGGAAGCATACAATCACAGCTGGAAATTCAGAACACTGGGAGAGAGCAAACACATGCTTCTGTGTTCATGTATAATGCAGGAGAGTATAACACTTCCAGTTCTGCATGGTGAAGTCTTTTGCTTTTGACATATTGAAAAGAATATTTAAAAAATTCAGCGGGTTAAATGAAAGAGCCACATAAATTAATGGAAAGCTAAAGAATATATTCTGTGATAAAAAGCTCAAACAGTTCAGTCTTTTTTGTGTTGTAAATTAAGTTTAAGAGGTAGAATGATTATAGTTATTAAAAACATTTGTAAGGAGAAACTGCCAGAGAATAAAGTAGTTTTCACTGAAGTGTAAAAAAAAAAATCAACAGATCAGAGGTAATAGTGGGTAAATTCATTTCAGTGAGTAGGTACAGTTTTGCACAGTGCAGTCAATAAATCCCTACACAACAGGAGGCGGGAGGTTTACACCTTTCAGAGTCTTTACTGCAAAGCTGCATGACATTCATATCATGTTGAAAATGCAGTAGTGAGGGCACTCCAGTGAGTTCTGGACAGTAAAACACCTAATTTCCCTGTTTTTGATTACATCCATCTATGGCTACTCTTTGTCTTTAACCAGCTGCAACTTTAATGTTTTCCTATTGCTAAACAACCTGCTGAAATGAGATACAGCTGAGAGGAATGTGTGACATGGATCCTGAATGTATTTGAAAATCTTTGCCTTCTGTCTCCATAAGGCTAGAGGGCATGGAGTTAATTTCCAAATTTGTTTCTGAATGTTAAAATGCTAGATTTATGCATACATGGTCTGTTCATGTGGTAAGTCTCCTTTTTCCCATTCAAATCTGAGATAAAACTACTGGTGGCTTCAGGAGGAATAAACCCATCAATTAAACTGGAAAATAAAGTTTTTCTTATTATTCAAAATGTTTTTCATTCTCTTTCTTACAGAGGATGTATTTCTCCTAGAGACAGATAACCCCAGAACAACTCTTGTGTATGGAATTTTTACAACATCAAGGTAAGCATGGAGATTTGAAAAAAATTACCTGAACTACCTGATTTTCTGTATGAAAACTGAAACTGATGTTTTCTGGACGAGGCTGTGCTGTGCAATTTTGTTTCTGCTGCGGCTGTGGTTTGCATGAAGGAGCCTCAGTATCATTGCTGTTGGTATCCATGTCAGAGCTATGCTTCTTGGAACAAACTGCTTCCTGACAGTCAGCTGGCACTGGGAAAACATTTCTGTGGAGGGCCACTTGTCACTGTTCAGCAGTGGAAAGCTAAATGACTTCAACGCAGTGACCTCATGTGGCATCTGAGAGCGCTTAACACCTCCTGAAGAACGTCCAGCACCCTGAAGGATCAAACCAGGAATTCTTCCATGAATTCATACAAATCATTTCCAGTCTCCCAGCTGGCTGATGATCACAGAGATGGCAAATAACCCATATTGGCTTCAGTTGGCTACAAAAGGACGAGCTTATGTGGCATTTGGTCACCTCCTTGTAGCTCCCTGTTACCAGTCAGTTGTATTCACTTACTGTCAGGTTTGGAAAGCATCTACTGAGCTCCCAAGGGTGGTGGAAGCACTAGATATGGCTTACCATGCTGAAACTCTCCACAAAGATAGATGGACCAACAGATACTTCCACCTCTACTTTTATTTTTCTCATTTTTTCCTCTTGCCTTCACCATATAGTGTTAGGACAGAGAAAAAATAGTTACTACTCACTGATTTATGATATGGTACCCTTTATTATTTAGCTGTTACTTCTTACCTTCTAAGAGGTCTTCTGCTATTTTTTTTTAATTTAATTTATTTGATCAAATTAGAAAATTATGTAATTTATTAGTAGTAATTCCTTTAATGGCAATTTTTAGTAAAAAAATCCTTTCAGATTTTTTTTTCTCCAATAGACTTTTTTCACAGAGATATAGGGATCTGCTTACTCAAATATGTTAATAAGAAAGGAGAATATGATTCTCTGATATTTAATTGGGAAAAGAAAGCGTCGCATACCTTGTAGACTTTGGTGCTGTCTATAATTCCTACTTCTCAAAAAGAGAAACTGATGAGCTTATGTTTAGCAGTAAAACCACACTTATCATTACGTTGGGGGTGTAACATGGCTGAACTGGTAACACTTCAACCTAATGTATGTCTTCAGTGGAAATGAAGTTTGAATCACAGGACCACATGAGGCGACAAAAAAGAGAAAACTTCTCTTTTTCCTGGCTCTGAAGATATTTTCTCTCTCTATTGAAGTTTTTACACACATGCATTTCTGGTATTGTGAACTACATGGTCTATGCTTGCTTTATTTTGGTCCAACTATAGGTTGAATGTGTTACCTAGTTAAATACAGCAACCCTAAGGATTTTTACTCCTTAATAGTTCCTGTATCTTCACCTCTGTAGACTTCCAACTCACAACAGAAGCAAGAGAGAAACATCACAGGAAGTAATAACTACTAGTATTTAATCTAAATCATACAGAAGAAAACCGAGTAATACTGAACTAAATTATTTTAGCGTCATAATATGCTGCAAATCTAATATAAAACATCTGGAAAGACTAAATGCATTTCTCAAAATCTATTAATACCTAGTAAAATTTCCACAAATACCATAATCCATCTAAAAGATTCATTCTACTCATCCATATATAGCTGAGAGCAATGTGGATTTCACTTTTGTTGTTTAGACACTATGTGTAATGTTTTCAGGCTTGTTTATGCAGTGTTTTTTCTTCTTCAATTGAAAACAGTAACTTGGATTATCTTCATCCTACACTTAACACCAGACAGATTTTAGACTGTCTGCAGTTTCCACTTTTTAAATATAAATATCACAAACCTTACACACAGTGAGAGGAAAAATGAGGGAGTTAATTCACTGTAGTCCACTTTGCCATCAATCTGGAAATTTCTCCCTAGTGCCCTTCATCATCACGGGGTGATGGAGACCATTCAGGGCTTGTGCTAACTGGACCTATGGCTGAATCCAGAGCAGTGGGAAGAACATGCCCTTTTCTTAGGTGACTCCCTATGTTCTCCTCGGGAAGCTTCAAACTTGGGTCTTCATAAGACCAGTTTTATGGGTGGATTTCAGGAATGCATAGGAGTAATTCCTTCACAGCCACAACAAGTCCCCATTTTTCGTAAAAAGGCTGGAAACTGATTATAATAATGCAACCGATTGTAATTGCTCTGGATGTTTTGATTAATGTTTTAGCCATGTATTTTAGGAGGCTCATGGAGGTCTTGTGGTTAATATACTGGTAGGGAGTTCTGGAAACCTGTGCTGAGCTTGGCAGTACAAAGTTTACAAAACTCTTGTCTCACTGAAGTCAGCAATATTTTTGCCATTGATTTAACTGGAGCCAGATTATATTTCTTTTATATTTAGCATTAGGAAGTCTTCTTATTGCACCAGTAGGTTAGTGCCTTCCTCTCTCTTTTTTCAGTTCACTGTTCAGAAAGGTGCTAAGTCTTAAGAGGTAGTGGTGCATATTGGGCAGCTAGATAAGTTCATTTTAAATGTTTTAAATCCATATTAAATCATATAAAATATATTATTTTAGAGGTATCTTTCATCATTGGACCATGCCAAATTATGGAAAAGCTATAAAAAAGTTGGTAGATTGCAATGCTTTTTATTCTGTTTTCCAGCTCCATATTTAAAGGCTCAGCCGTGTGTGTGTATCATCTGTCTGACATCCAGACTGTGTTCAATGGACCATTTGCACACAAGGAGGGCCCAAACCACCAGCTGATTCCATATCAGGGCAGAATTCCGTACCCGCGACCTGGCACCGTAAGTACAAAGATGTTTATTCAGTCTTGCCAATTGCTTGTCTTTGTTTATTGCATAAATAAATATTATTTATTCCAGGAGAAAAGTCTGTATGTGACTGTGACAGTTACAGTTCAAAACTATTTTATTTGCTTATCAATTGCCTACAAATTCAACTGCAAATCATGTAGTGTCTGGAAATCTTCTAGAAAGAATTAAAAGTCATGTAAAATGTTTATCACTCTTTCTGCTGCAAAGGTGATAAGAATTATTTCATTAGGTCTTCTTGTTTGCATGTGCATTTTCATTTTGTGGGTACATTTGAGGAAAATGTAGCTAAATAAATAAGCTTGCAAAGACAGCACTGTTAGTGTGTTCTACAGCCTGGGTCCAAATGTCTGTAAGTCTGTCTTTTGTCTGTATGAATTTTCTTTAGTTCTCCAGAGTCTTGCACCTCTACTCAGATGTTTAGGAGGTGTAGGAGGAGATTTAGAGAACAAGGCTTCTGGGACTTGTCACTTAACTAAGTCTAATACCCTGTCAGGTTCTGAATCTTAGAAGAGAGACTTAGAAATAGATGTGTTTTTATGCCATTCAGTTCACAGTAGTCTTCCTTGTTAAGAAAGCTTTTTGTATGCCTCGAAAATTTTTCAGGACTTTCTTTCAGTGTATCAGGGGTAGTAATAATTTTTCAATAAATCCTGTACGCAATTAGAGCTACCTCTGTTTCCAAGTTGTGCACATATATCTCATTAAATATTTTAAACAAAACTATTGTTTCTTCTTACTTTTCGACTTCATGGTGAATAAAAATTGCTGTTAATGCACTTTTCTATTTATCTATTTACTTACTTATTTTCACTATTCTTAAGTTAGATTTAGCAGAAATGCGACACCTAATATTTCAAGCTTTAATAAAGAATGTATAACCTTTCCTAGAATTATCTCTAAATCCATATTTGGTAAATGAAGTATGGTACTGTGGGTGTGTGTTGACTCCTATGAAGTCTTACAATTTCTTAAGTATCAGAATGAAATAGGTATGCAGAGAAACATAAATTATCCCTCAATGATGCAGTTATAATTTTTTAGATTAATACTTTGTTACTTTTCCATTTATCACAGGAAATTAAATTTTATTTTAATTTTGCCAGTCCCTGTGAGAACTTTTAACCATATCACTATTTTGTTCTGATTTGTCTTTGTGCTGCAAAAGTTGTACTTTTTCTCTCTTTCTCTATTGTACATGGAATAGCTCAGATACATGGAATAAGCTCTCCCTGTTCACACAATTCTTTGTGACATTTTAGTGTCGTTATTGCTGGCTATAAGAGTTAGGACTTTACATTCCCAGATCTCTAGAATTAACTAATCAATACCTGACATTCCACCAAGGTCTATTGCTAGCATTAGTCTTTCTTTGCAATTAATTCATGCAGCTCTAATCTCATGAGTTCACTGAGGCTTTAAAAAAAGACCCATTTAAACAGGAAGTTTCACACTCTTGTGATTAGTCACATTTCAAAGTTTCTTGCTGTTTCAGAGTATTTTGTTTGTATGTGTTTCCTCAACCACTGCTATGTTTTTCTTGGTTCATGGAGGCTACTGAGGTATTCCACATGGGCCTAAAGAAATTGGGCAACACAGTGGAAAGGGAAAAAAAAATCAGATTTGGATTTAATATGGTGACAGAAATTATCTAAATTTTCCAGATGTGCTGATGAGCTCTGAATTTGAAGATAAGTTCTTAGATCATAGCTCATAGAGGTTCTTTAGTTGACCATTGCTGGTTTTCCGATCACTGGCTTTTCTCTGCTTCCTCATGACTCAGCCAAAACACAGTATCTTAGTCATATTTTTTAAGATGGAATTTGTTTGGCTTTGCTTTTATTTCACTGCCAAAAAATTCCACATTTAAATGTCTACCACAAACTCTATTTTTCACTTATGTCAAAGCATCTGCGAAAATCGGGACACAGGGATTTTTTGCTGCTCAGAATTTGTGCTCAAAGAGTTAACTTTGATCAGCCATGCTTGCAGAGTGTGGGGCTTGATCCTCTTTTCTCTGAAATGTACTTTTTTTGTAACTTCTGGGATGCTGGACTAGACAGGGATGTCTTTTTATATGACATGGAAAATCCTACTTTACAGTTGCCCAAAGAGATATTCATACTAAACCTCTGGACAGAAATAAAAGTTCATCATGTCGCAGTACACTGGATAAACAATGGAAAGGCTTCAGTGTAGCTTCAGTAGGATTAAATGAAGCAATGCGTTCTTTTGGCCATGATCAACTCGGCAGTGTCTGGCTGACCTTCACTAAATACCAATGGTTTCTTATTTCTCCACAAGCAAAACTTGCTTATGGAAAAAAAAATACATAATTGGCAGCTTGCTACGAAACTCAGTGATGTTTGAGGGTAGTTTCCATTTTTCAGAGTTTACCGAAATAGTTTTTGTACCTACAGTGTATTGGGGAATATGCTGTAAATTAAAGAATTCTGGTTTTCTCTGCAATCTTACTGCATAGTAGTCAACTGTGAACATGAGATTGTGTAGCCAAGTCCTTGAATGAGGTGTGAAGGATACACATTCAATTCCTCCAGGAAAGGGAGAGCTTGTAGGTTTCTTCACTATCATCTTTTGCTTGTCAGTGGTTTAGCAAAATAATTAATTGATTAAAGATGTTTATTAAGGCTTTGCTTGGAACAATGATATAATGTAAGTTTTTAGGGTCATGCTGGTGTGAATCATAGCATAGACATTTTTGCAAGAAGTCACAGACAAAAGTCTCATAACTCCAAGTCAGGAATGGAAGGGTTGAAAGTATCAGAGAAAGACTTTTAATTGAGCTATGTGAGACAGGAAAGTCTAAATTGAGCTGTTTGTGAAATTGAATCCCTCTTGAAAGGAATTGGGGTCTGGCAGAGCACTACCAAGTGGAATAATCTTGCTAATGATAAATGCAGTTCTTTTTTCAGCATTTGTTGCTAATCTTAACAGATAGTGCCAAACATTTTCTGGAGTGTGGGTGAATAGGCTAGAGAGGGTAGAGCAAGCAAGATAATAAGAATTCAACTTTCTGAGCAATCTTAGAGCATTAACATGTAGTATCATTTCTAATGAGAGCCAAAACAAAAGCCTTAGGATTAATACAAGCCCAGAAATATAAATTGTCGAGGATGTCAGATGAGGGAAACGACCAATATCTGAGCTGAGTTCTGGTTCTTCTTTCTGGAGGTAACTGATGCCAGAGCAACTTATTTTAAAGAATTCCTACGAGAGCTGTTCTACTTTGTATAAATAATTAAATCCCAATTTAATTATGGAGCCAGAAGATGACTCCAAAGCCTGTGATTAGGCTGATGACCCTCTCTACTTGTTTCCTGGTATGCCCAATGAATAGTTTATTGGGTGCACAATATGGAACAGCCTTTAGCAGTGGGGGTAGAACAGGCACTCCTGCCTGTGGTTACAGGGATGCCCTGGGAGCTGAAGACCCAAATTCTAACATTGCATCTCATCAGGTAGATTGGACACATGAGTCATATGTCCCCAGACAGTTTCCAAGTCTCTCAGAATATGATTCATTTTATGTAATTTTAGCCATCTAAAAGCAGGGTGTTTAGTCTGAATTACTGACTACAGAGGAAACCTAAGAATAAATGCCTGACTTTAAGAGAGTAGAAGTCAGGTGAGGTAAATCTCTCCCTAAGTTACTGGTTATTTTGTGTCCATGGTTTTGACCAGAAATTCCATCCTAGATGTAAGAATGGCCCTTGTCAAAATAAAGGAATTTCCATCAAGTGGTTTTTATTGAACAAATCATTTTCCAATTGGAAAAATATTGCATTGAAACACTTCTGAATATCTCCAATACTCTGAGGAGAGTTTCACAGCTCAGAAATATGGTAAGGGAAAAAAATGAAAGCTCAGGAGCAGCAATAAGAAGTGAGGTAGTGGTAGCAAAAAAAAAAAAAAATCATGTAAATTTACATAGGTACATCCAGAACATTGTACCAATTACTGGCATAGCTCTGATTTCTTCACAGTTTCCTTTTAGTTTCAATCTCAGTAAACAGTTGAGTTTTCTAAGATGGTTTTTATTTTCTTATGAGGTCCAGAATGCATCAGGGATGATTATTTGGATGGTTCTTCATGATATTTAAAGAAGCATCCAAGGTGTTCATGGACCTGTTACTTCTCAGGCATATGGGAAAGTATAGACAATCTTTTCAGATATAAATAAGTTGTTATGGGACTCCTTCATCAACTCCATATTGTTGCTTTTTCAAATGAAGATGAGTCACAGGCCTTTTCATCATCTTCTGATCAGCGTATTGACAAGAGGGATATTGGCCAAATTACAATTAAGTATCAGATTTTGTTTCCTGCCTTTGCATTAATTCTGTAACAAACCAGATGCAAAAGTTTAGTATCTTCCCATACCAATCTCTTGGATTTTTTTTACGTTTTTTTTTTGACAGGCAGTTTGGAAGCATAAAAGATGTAGAAATAGGTTCAGAAGTACAGACCTTTCCCATCAAGATGGGTTTTGAAAATGCAAAAATACATTTTGGTTTGTTTTATCAGAACTGATGGGAGTTCTAAGTGTAGCTATTCAACACTTCATTCCCCTTACTGGACCATAGTAAGTTTTGGCCCAAGTCTGAAGTGCTTTTTAGGGAATTTCCTTTGTCAACTATCTGTCAATATTTGTAAATGACCTGGAGATGAAAACTCTCTGAGAGATGGTGAGTGTTGTTCAGCATTACTGTGCGTTATTCTTACAGTGTCCGGGAGGAGCCTTCACACCCAATATGCGGACAACCAAAGAGTTTCCAGACGATGTTGTGACCTTCATTAGGAATCACCCTTTGATGTTTAATCCCATTTACCCAATACACAAGAGGCCATTAATCATCCGGATAGGAGCTGACTACAAGTATACAAAGATTGCTGTGGATCGAGTGAATGCTGCTGATGGAAGATACCATGTCTTGTTTCTCGGAACAGGTAAGACAAATTTGGCAGCATTCATTTTCCTCTGTTGCAATATAATCTGCAGTCAGCTCTGATTATTACCATTTACAGCTTTCAGAAGTATTTTCTTTTAATGTTTTCAACCTACAGAAATGTAATAGAAATCCATGAATTACATTCTTTTTACTTTCTGTGCATTTTTCTATTTACTATAGACATCAATTATGTGCAAGAGATAAAATGTATTGGTCTTAATTTTGAGACAAAAACCAACACCAGTGTGTATTTTATTGGATCTAAATTATAATACTTCTCTTGAATATGGTTTGTCTGCAACATGATTCCACACTAGAATTTGTTGATCTCTAGAATGAGAAACAAATACCAAAGTCTAGCTTTATAATTTTGTATACTCTCATCATCATTATTTAATATCTACAGTGTAAGCTACTTCTGAAGAAAAGCATGATCTGATCAAGATGTTGCAAAGGCTGAAACAACAACTCCTCCAGAAAACAGTAGTAATATGGAAGTACTTAGAAGAGAAAATGAAACAAATGGTTGGAGTCCTAGCAGTAGTGGACACAGAGAACTTGATCCAAGTACTCTAAAATAATTTCTGCTTAATATAACCTATATTTTGTTTTTACTTACATCAAATTTGAATCTGCTGTTATGTGTCTGAAGTCTGCAGGGAACAGGTCAAGTGATTCTTGTACTGATCAATTTTGATTTTTTGAAATATTCAGATATGAATCACACCCTTCAGATTGAAGCAGACAAGTAGTGGGGTACTGTGACTAGACCCTAGGACTCACATCTGAAACTCCCACTGGTTTAACAGGGCATTAGAGGTTGACAAGCGCAAAGGCTAATCTTTTTTACTACAGATGGTTTCAAGTAGAACAAAGGAAAAGAACTCTAGGAGAACAAATAAATCTCTGAACATCAGAAAATGATTACAGAGATGGCTTGCATTGCTTTTATGGTTCACATATTATTGGGGTCCTGATTGTTTTCTGCTTGTAGAATAACCATGTCTGCCAACAAACTCACATGGGGCTGGGAATAAACATCTTATTATAATAGATTTAGGAAGCGGGTGCTAAAAAATCTCTCAAGAATGTCAAGCTTCTATAGGGAAAGGATTAGAATAACTCTCTTCACTCTTCTTAGAAAACCTCTCCAGCTATCAAAATCAGCAGGGTGCCTATGTGCCAAAGGAGGCCAACTGCACACTGTGCTGTGTGTGCAGAAGTGTATCCAGAAAACAGGTTGATGGAGAGGACTTCTTACCTGTATTTGGCTCCTGTCAGGAGTACTGTGTCCAGCTGTGGGCTCCCCAGTACAAGGAAAACATTGACCTAATAGAACAAGATCAGTTGAAAGACTGTAGCATGTGATGTATGAGAAAAGACTGAGAAAATGGGTTTATTCAGAGGAAGCTAAGGGGAGACCTTAATGCTGTTGACAACTATCAAATGAGTGGGTACAGCCACCTAATGGGAAAAAAGCAGATGGGGACTCTTCTCAAGGTGCATAGTGCCAAGATGAGGGATTGCACACAAGTTGCAATGTGGGACATTGCTATTATATGTAAAGGAAAAAGTTTTCACCATTAACGTGATCAAACAGTGGAAAAAGGACCCAGAGAGGTTATGAATTCTCTATCTTCAGAGACTCAAAAGACTCAAAACCCAACTGGCACAGCATTGAGCAGCCTGCTGTAATAGGACTTTCTTTGACCATGGGACTCAGATGTCTTCTACAGGCTACAGGTGTCTGCAGTTAAGTGAAAGGAAAACAAAACCACTTCATTCATGTGAGGTTATGGATGAAGAAAATGAGAAGGGCTAAACCCCAGCAAGAACTCAAGCTGGCTACTGCTGTAAAAGACAATAAAAAATGTTTCTATTAATACATTAGCAGAAAAAAAGAGCTAAGGAGAATTTCCATCCTTTAATGGGTTTGGGAGGGAAACAGTGAAAAGGCTGAAGTGCTTAGTGCCTTCTTTGCCTCAGTCTTTAGTAGCAGGACCAGTTCTGTAGGTTCCCAGCCTCCTAAGTTGGAAGACAGGAACAAGGAGCAGAATGAAGCCTCCATAATCCAAGGAGAAATGGTCAGTGACCTGCTACACCCCTTAGATGCACACAAGTCCATGGGGCTAGACAGAATCCACCTAAGGGTACTGAGGGAGCTGGCAGAGTGCTCACCAAGCCACTTTCCATCATTTAGCCGCAGTCCTAGCTAACTGGGGAGGACCCAGCTGACTGGAAGTTGTCAAATGTGATGCCCACCCACAAGAAGGGCCACAAGGAGGATGTGGGGAACTACAGATCTGTCAGTCAGGCCTCAGGGCTGGAGAAGGTCATGGAGCAGATTATCTTGAGTGTTGTCACATGGCATGCACAGGACAACCAGGGAATCAGACTCAGCCAGCATGGGTTTGTGAAAGGTAGACCCTGCTTGACCAACCTGAGCTCCTTCTGTGAGCAGGTGGTTCACATAGTGGATGAGGGAAAAGCTCTGGGTGTTTTCTACCTGGACTTCAGTAAAGCCTGTGACACCATTTCCCATAGCATTCTCCTGGCTGATCATGGCATGGACATCTTCACTGAGTATAAAACTGGCTGGATGGCTGGACCCAAAGAGTGGTGGTGAATGTGATACCTTTTCCTGGTCTTAAAATCAAAAGTCAAACACTGTTAGAAGGGAAAAAGGGATTTTACTTTTGTATTTATTTTAAGGATCCTTAGGTGCACTACGTCCAGGTCGAATGCACCTCAATGCTCACCACAATGCACACCCCCAATAGATCTGGTATACCATTATAGGTCTTACTAATTAGCATATCTATCAAAAATTCCCCAATGAGAGGCTCGAATGAGCCCCTCTCCCCAAGGAACATTCCCCTGGATGGTTCTATCTTAGTTTACAAAATGTGTTCTGGAGAGGACTTTGGGGTCTGGGGCACACTAACCCCTAACTACGAAGCTTCTAAAATGTTGAGTCTCCTAGCTTAACAAACAAGTCCAAGAAAGTAGGCAAAAAGCACTAAGAATACAGAAGTTGTAAAAAGGTAAAACAGGGGTATAAAAGAAAAAACAAAAATCATCATGTCGTCAAATGGAGTTATATCCAGCTGGCCCCTGGTCCCAAGTGGTATTCCCACAGGTCTTTTCCAACCTAAACGATTCTATGATTCCATGTTTTTCCACCAAACCTTTACCAAGTCTCCATCTGCTGTAGAGTGAATGCTTAGGATAAAATAGTCAGGGTAATGAATTTATATAAGGAATTTTGTCAGTTTTGATCTGAGTATTTTTGTTTCCTTGGTTGGAAGTTGATAAATGAGTTTTAAGGTATTTTTGAATATCTCCTATTTGCAAAGCTATTGGAAACTACTAAATTAACCGAATTAAGACAGGGCTTTCGGCAAGGTGGGTGCGTAAAACCACATTTTCTGTTCAGTTTAATTAATGCAGATAAAATTCTTGACTTTGTGAACTGCTAGGATCATTTTTCTCCTTTCCTGCATAAGTAAAGAAAAGTCTTTTTCTACTATAGAAATATCAGAAGTGTCAATAGATAGTGTCCCTACTCTTGCTATGCAACTTCTCAAGAAAACTTGGTAAAAGAGAAGTTTTACATTCCTGTGAGTTTTCTTCCTTGACAAATCGCTATGTTTAGTCAAAGTAATAGATTGATATGCTAGTACAGATCTTTCAAATGAACATTTTAATTTTTTTTTCAATATATAGTGTCATTGTTTTAAAATGTTCTATATGCATCTAATATTGTTTGGAGGAAAATTCTACTAAAGCTTAGTGGAAAAGATCGAGACATAAGTTCACAAACCATATAGGATTGTTAATATAGCAGCAATAGTTAAAGCTGGAAAAGTATAGAAAAACTGAAATGTGCTTGAAATCACAGTTTGCTAGTAAGCATTTTAATAATTCTGCAAGGGATAAATATAGGTAATTTCACTTTATCCTTTGATGACCATCTGATTCTTTTTAGGTGATCAACGTGGCCTCATACACACACATATGAGCTGATAAAAACATAAACATACGTCAGGTTGTTCTTATGTTATGTCAATTCTCTTCTGTGTATCAGGACAGGACCCATTACGGATCAGATACAAAAAGTGCAGCTCTTGATACTTTATATTCATTGCTTTATCTTCTTCGTTACACTGGAGATGAGGATCATTTTCTGCTTTCTAGTGAGATGGAGGGCAGGCATTATTCTTCCTGAGCAGGGCACAGGTCATTGATAGCTTCCAAGGTCTTCCTCAAAAGAAATCAGTGCAATGTAAGTTACTGCATTTCTCAGCCCTTTCAAATAAAAGTGATCAAGTTTCAGCCACTGAGAGGAGAAACTTGTTTTCTTTATTCTCTGCTTTCTGTGAGACTCAGGAGGATTTGATAGAGATATTAAGTGTCAAAAGGAATGCAGAGGGGATTTGCTTTGGTGTCAGTTCATCCCAGTAAATGCAAAAACCACATTGTATAGGAGAATTTCATGTGATAATTTCCTTGGGAGCCTGGAGCCCCCAAACCGGACACAATGGGACTTGACACCTGGTGACAATTACACTCAGCTCAAATGATGAGTTACTGCTGCTGAACTGAGATGTTGCCAGCCATGTCTGTCACTGTCAGTGACCTGTCTCATGCTTGAAATCGAAGTGTTTTATGTCTTGCCAGATGCAAAGCACACAAAATGTTTAGCTTTTCCTCTCTTCCTCCTCTATAGCCTTAGTAATAAATCAGTTCCTGAATGCAAGTGAAGAATAACAGAAGTACAGAGCTCCGACACCCCCAGTGTTCATCATGTAGCCATGGCACAGGATGGTATAGGCAGATCTGTCATTTTTTCACCTTAGTGTGAACTAAATGTAGTGTTTCCTTTGCACCCCCCGACAGAAGTGCTGAGCTCACGGGGGCTGGTCCATACCCAGAGTTAATGTACTGCTTTCCTCACTTTCTTACCTACATAGCAAACAAAATAAATCCCAGGGACAGACATTGTTCTTGTGGCATTCCATGCTTTTCAAATGATTACAATCTCCTATTTTTCCTATGCTTTTCAACATGAAGGCTCCCAAAGCACTTAAGAAAACTTGCTAGTTTGGTTAGGTCTGCCCAAAGGGATCTCTTCACCCCTGTCTGACATGATCTGACTTGGAGGAGGAGCAATTTTGGACTGGTAGAGAGCAGTGCTACAAGAGAAGGGTGCTGTCTACCTACCTTGTCTTCCCAAACAGAAACACGAGAGATCATTTACTTGGAAAGAAAGTAATCACTCATTTGCATGTTTGACTAGGGTAATGCTGATGCTATTTTTTTCCTTATGCAATGAGTAATAACATAATCCGTTCAAGAATTTGAGATTAGAGTTTTGTTTCAATTATTCTGTTTCTGTGATGGGCCAGGACTCAGTCCTGAGTTTTTTGGATTCACCCTAGAGTTGTACTGTAATTTGTTTACTCACTTCAGTTATATCTAAAGAATCTGAGCTTTCAACATTTCGTCTTCATCCTTTGGTAGATTGTTTTCCATCTGAGGTTTAAGACAGCAGTAAAACACCATGAGAATATATTCATGAGATTAATACTCATTTATTAAGCATGCCACCTACTGCTTGCAGTACGAAAGCCTTCGGTCAAAGTACACACAGATTGCACAACAAAAGATTATTCCTGGGGGTTTTTATTGCTCTTCGTGTTATGAAAATATTTAAATGTCTGGGTCAAACTTGGGTACATTAAACAGCTATGGGCACCAATGGATTTTTTTCAGGTCCCTGCTATCAAGATATGATGTATTTTTCTGGAAAGAGATCTAAGTTACTGTCATAAAAAGGCACTTCAAACTTCATGTGGCTTATTGAGATGATTAATGTCAGCCACATGCATCTGATGTGGCGTGAGGTTGATCGATGTTTCTTATTATCTTTGCTTCTCTGATGAAACATTTGTTTTCAAAGTCTAGATGTGTTAAGTGCCTCCAGTGCGTAAGTTTGTAATACTCATTTTCACGGTGTTGTATGATGGTTGTCTTTTTGGAAAACTAACCCTTGCTGACAACAGTAGCCTCCGGTAATGCAATAGCCAAATGATCTACAGATTCTAACAGAGAGAGATAATCTGGTCAAAAGAGCAAGCTTGTCTCCCATAGTTTTCCTGGCTGCAGCTTCGTGACTGTGAGCTTGGGAAGATGATGTTGCACAACAGTGGCACAACAGGCATCAGTCACAACTTCCTTCTTCCTCTTGGTCATAGTGCCTGAGTCATTCATAACCTTTAGTTGACCTATTCATCCAAAGCTTTTTCACAGACTTTTAAGATGATATGTAAGTTAAGAGGGCGTACCTCCACCTGCTTCATTTCCCCTGTTCAGTTTTTATTCAGACAAGCTCACACTGTGTCCCAAAAGATTGACTGAGCTGGGGCTATATGAAAACTTTGCCCTCAAGTGTGAGCATTTGTATCTGTCTTTTTGTTCTTTGATGCCGCTTGAATTTTATGAAGTTTCACAGAGATATTATGAGCTGGAAAAAAATTACCCCCATTTGACAGATGAATGAACTAAGCACAGAGAGGTTAGCGGCCATGGTGGGAGCTCTGAGTTACAGCAGACACAGAGCGTGGGAACGTGGCTGTCAGTGCTGACTGCTAACCTGTCACCGTCTCAGGTGCTCTGCTGAGCCTCAACATTTTCTCAAACAGACAGATTTCAAACGTTTTATAAACTTTTTGCTTTCTTTTTTCTTTGTAAGGTTATTTGTATACATCAGTTTCAACTCAGATAAGAGACCAGAAATAATTTGCTGCCATTAGGGTGACAGGTAAAACATGGAGAAAAAGTTCTTAGAGGGTCTCCAGCAGTGTCAGGCACATCAGGCATGGAGATTACTGAGGGAAGCCTCTTGAAACTCATGTCAGAGTAGAAGTTGGTGCCTATTGCAGTCATTTTTTTATGATGTGGAAAATTCGGGGGTTTTATTTGTAGTTCAATTTTTGCATGTGATGTGGCTCAGGGGGAAATGGGTCATGGCTCTCTTTGAGGCTCGCGTTACTAACAGCTGCAGTGTTCACTTAGGACTGGAAACAAAAACTAATCAAAATTCAGAGAATGAGTTTTAAAACTCGGACCTTCTGATTCAGGCAAGAACCTCTGTAGTTTTCATGTCTGTTCATTAAGCTTTGTTTCTTCCATTGCCCATGGTCAGGCAGGCCAGGAATTAATGTAATTAGTCACAGTCTAACTGGTATTGATGAAACTTAGCTGATTAATATCAGTCCAGAATCATGCCTTGAATTTCAAGGACTATTATTATAATTATGATGATTATAATTTGCCTCTTCTTCTTCCATTCCATTTATTGGAATGCCTTCCTTATTCATTTATTTCCCACTCTGAATACATTCTACACCTTTGTTTTTTTGCCTGCACTTTTCTCCCTTGCTGTTCCCACTTTCTCAGTCCTCTCAGAGGGAACATGATCTCAGTATCATTGTCTTTCATGTGAAGCTGGGACACCTGCATTTGTTAAGCAGGTTTGAAATGGAAAAACACTTTGAGTCGCTCCTGTCCTCTTGCTGTCAGCTTGAGGGGAGATTCCCTTTTGTTTGTCCATCGCAACTTGACTCACAGACTGCTGAGCTGATGCAAGGCTGCAAATGGCTCCCAGTGGAGAATTAGGAAAGTGGTGAGGAAAAACCTGCCTCTTCATTTCTAGTGGTGGCTTGGTAGTCTGGAAACATAGTAGCTTTTTCATGACTACGTGAAATCATAGCAGTAGAGAACTGCTTTCAAGTGGATTTCTGGAAGGAGCAAGCAAATGGCAAAGGAAACCATGCTGTTCATTTTTATGAATTTTAGAGGATTACCTTATAATTTCATGCGTTGACCTAAACTTGAAAAAATTTCACTTGCACTTGTTTGATGATTTCTTATGCCTGACTTACAACATAAAATATTATCAATTGTGACATACACTCGGAAACAGCTCAGGCACTGCGACTTTGCATTAATGTCCTGCAGTGCACAGTGCTTCATCCTTTCCTATGAACCAGGGATTTTAATTCACTGCTTTACCATCAGCAGAAATAATCAAATAAGATTTTCAATAAAACTCAAGTATACCATAAGCTTTCTATGTGAATACCTAAAGTGACTTGATTTGTCAGATACAAATTTGTGTTTATAATGGAGTCAGCAGTGCTACTGAGAAAGAAATAAAAAGTGGGATTTGGGGACAAATATGTGCATTTCATTTATTAAGGAAGAGGCTGAGCAACAGTAGCAAGACTATTTTTAGAAGCAATGGGAGAACTATAGACTATAAGCTATCTGTTATTGGAAGTGTTTATATATATATAGAGAGAGAGAGAGAGAGAGAGAGATTTAGGTATAGACTATTAGAATCCCTTGCTTTAAGCAATTTTATTTAATCAATAGCTTTCTATTCCCTACTTGAATATTTATTTTAAATGTTGTATTAAGTCTCCTTTAAAACAATGGAACATTTGTTTATGTGAGGATCTGTCCATCATGGTTCAGTAGTGAGTCAAAGCAAATGGTAAAATATTGAGTCAAAGGGAATGAGTACAAAGGGAATGAATACTTCCCTCTGTGTATTTTTCTGGGGTGTGACATAAAGGTAGATAGGAACCTACTTTACAAATAGGAAAGGCTATTAGGACACAAGGACTTGGCGTCAGGCATTATCAGTATTTTCTGTGCCAATGCCCAGGATAAAATCTCCCCTCAGGTTCTGATTTCAGTTTGGGGCTATGTTTGAGGACTCAAAGCAATTTAGGAATTTTAAATGTGTGGCATGTGCTAATGGATCATTGACATAAACCGGTTCTTCAGAGGCTCAGCAGCCTTACATTCCTTTGCAGGTAAGGTCACTGTCAACACGCTTAGTGCCCCGTATGTCAGGGTTACAGGTACTTGACACTTTGCAGGCAGCTGCAAAAAAAAACACAAAAGGCTGCAATTCCTTCCTGCACTTCTAATTGAGTATTTTGTAAGGTAGAGTCTAATGTTAGAGAGAGAGAATTGATAAAAGGATGCAAAGAAGCAGAGGCAGACTGGACTGACGCCATGTACGTGTGTGAGTGTGTTATTCCCTTAAACAGGAGAAGAAATACACACACACACACACTTCTCCTTTCCTCTGAGAAAGGCATCTGCGGCAGTTTAGCGCTTTCTTGGGTCCTGGCGGTCAGTAAATCTCTCTCAGGTTCTCAAAGTATAGCTTTGCTAATACTGGCACCCAGGCTAGACCACAGATGTGCCATCGCAAGATTTAGTTCCAGTAAATTTTCTTCAGAAGGAACTGTTTTATCATGCCATTGTATAATGAGAATAAATGTCTCTGTAGAAAATTCTCGTGAAAAGTTTATGCCTAACATGCCCTGAGTATGTACCATTGATAGTTACACATTTTTAAGTCTTGTCAGCTTTCAGTTTCTCTTTTCCTTCTTTTTTTTAAAGCAAAATACTGCAATGTGCTCTCTGTGTGTGGTCAAGCCATTAAATATCAATATTCTGGCTTTAAACCCTTTAAAAAAAAAAAAAATAATAATTAAAGAAGTAGTAGTAGTAGTAGTAGTAGTAGTAGTATCTGGCTTCCTCGAGCGAAATAAGGAGATGTAAATTACTTACAGTAATCATCTTTCCCTGCAGCTCTAGCCATAAAATTTAGTCACTGAGCTTGAAGCAAAAACAAAATTGAACTTTTTCAGCTTACATTGTCTTCATTACGAATTGCCAAACAGGAAGCTGAAATTTCCTTTCCTTGGTATCAAACTAATAAAAATACATGTAGAGACTTGCCTATATTGTGCTGTACTAATGTTCTACCAACTGCACAACTCTACATTGCTCTTAAAACTTTTGAAGGCTGAACAAAATCTGTACCACGTGTTCTCATTCTTCAGAATCAGTATTGAGCAAATGGATTTATTTTACACAGTCTAATTTCTAGGTCTTTCAGGTAAGAAGAATTCTATGTACTGTGCTTTTTCAAAGTTAAAATGCTTATTCCTGTGATTATCCCACAGTCTGCCTTTTTGTTGCCTTTCCCTGGTCTTAAAATTAAGAACTAAACATGGTTTAAGTGAAAAGGGGTTTTTACCTTGGTATTTATTTAAGGTTCCCTAAGGTGCACGACTTCGTCCAGGTGGAATGTGCCGAAATGCACACCAAAATGCACCCCAAAACGTACACCAACGACAGATTGCGTATACAATTTATAGACCTTTCAAATTAGCATATCTGTCAAAGATTCCCCAATGAGAGGCTGGAATGAACCCCCCCCATCCCGAGCAATCCCCCCTGGATGGGCCTATCCTAGTTTACAGGATGTTCTGGGGAAGACCTTGGTTTCTCAGGATAGCATAGGGCTTTCTGGCCTCCAGCTGCGAGGCCTCCAGGACATTTGGTCTCCTGGCTTAACGGAATATTGGGTCTAAGCTAAGTTATCAGACATAAGGAATTAAAAGTATGCATGCTAAAAGCACTGAGTATACATGAGAGCTATATAAAAAGGTATATAAAAGGTATATATGAAAAAAGGCAAAAAATCATCATGGCATCATTTTCTGCCACATCAGAAATACTTCAGTGGCTGTCTCAGCCTTTAAGAGCCTTCACAGATGGACTCCTCCATCTCACATATTCTTTCCACATAAGAAATTTGATAAAGTAATCACAAATTTCCCTTTGGTCTCACTCATCACATCTACCCTGCAAAAACACTGTCATTAAACATTGTCATTGCCACATATTCCTGCTTCTTACTCCTTTGTTCTGAGTGGATTTGTGAGGCTTGGGACTATATTTTGAGAGGGAAGCCATGATAAAATATCTTCACCTTGCTTTTTCTTTTTACCTTACAGAGCAAAATATTAACTCCTACCAATATATAATGAACTTGATTATTGCTTAAATTTCATTTTAAAAAAGGCTTTCATCTTACTGTGTTTACATGTAGATAGAGTTATTCTTTGGAAGGTTTACCTCTCATGTCATCAGTTATCATAGCATCTTATTATTGGATATGAATATATATTACATCCTGCAGTAGCTCCCTGTTTATACTGTGTTCTACTTCAAGATCATTAGGATAGATTCTGCCACTGTGTCTGAACAGCAACTACTACAGAATATACTGATTTTGATTGATCTTTTTGTGCAGAATGGCAACAGTAATGGTAATAACTCTAATCTTACCATGACTTATGTTAATATATGAGAATAATACTACATCAGTATTCTTGTATGAGGAATCATTTCATCATTCTTACTGACCCCAAACTCTAGAAATTGCCTTACATTTCTTACCTTTCTCTGTGTCATAGTGCTTGTTTTGATGGTTTCCTTTTATAATTAATGAGATGGTTTCCTTTTATAATTAATGAAGGTTAATATGCTCTCTTTCTGTGTCACATAATCTCACTTGTTCTCACCTATTCCAGATCAAGGCACCGTACAAAAAGTTGTTGTCCTACCCACCAACTTCTCTGCAAGTGGAGAGCTCATTTTAGAAGAGCTGGAGGTTTTTCAGGTTTGGCTTTCTCCTTCTTTTGGTCTTCCAGTTTGTATGTTCACACAAATACTTTGTTCTAACAGACTTTGGCAAGGGCAGCTGTGATTTGATAAAAGATCAAGTAAATGTGCATGCTGTCAGTTTGATAACCACATAAAGAGGATTATAAAATGTTGACTGTTATGAAGGCTACAGATAGCTGAAGTCCTTTTGTTGTCCTATATTGCAGTTGCCTATTTTTATGTTGATATACTGGCTAGAAGAATTTTGATAAACACTCTTTTAGGAGGTCATGTTATAATGGCTGCCAGAAAGAGACCTTTATCATTGGCATCACTTATAGAGACTATTGCTATGTATGGTTGGAATCTAAGATTTCTTTACTTTGATTATCTGATAATCTTCCTGGTTCTCAGTTGCAAAATGAAATCAAATTAGTGTTGTTTTTGCTTAATGCCTGTTCTTCAAACTCACATGCCTCTGGAGTCAAGAGAGCTACAAGTTTAACACAACATAAGCTGAAAAGAAACACAAAAAGTACAGGGAGATAAGGGAATAGCCTCTGTCAATCATTCTGGCATGTAACAGCTTGTAATAACCTAAAGAAAATGTTCGCCTTCATGTTGAAAAATCCCTTTCAAATATTTGAATGGGCCATTCATTAGACAGTAGTCTCGGGGCAAATGGTAGTATGCATCTATAAACTTAGTTAAGGATTTTGTCATGGCCTTTTCTCTATTTCATTGAGAGAATGCAAAAAAGGAAATTTTAAGCTACTTTACAGAGGCAGCATTTCAAGTTTCTTTAAGAAAAAGAATACATTCAGTGTTAACACTCATAAAGGCATAGTTAGTCTTTCTAGGCTTTTGTTGAAGATTTCCCTTTAAAAAAAGATATATGTGAGTGATATTACTTAAAACGCACTCTCCACCAAGGTATTGCTAATTCCATTTACTGAAACATAAATGATTACAGCACGAAGATAGGTGGGCTGAGAGGTACCCTCAGCCTAAACTGAGTTTATGGGCCTCTATGCACAGACTTTTTTATCCCAAACCCCAAAAATCATGATATTGTAACCTCTGCTGTTACAATCTGTGTGGCATCATGGTGTTTATATGAGTCTCTCCAAGAGAACAGGGATGAGGTCATGGGCTATGTGCTAGTTAATATCAAGGGTAGCAAAGCAGAGATCCTCTTCCAGAGTATAAACAAAGAAAGGAGAATGCGGCATCAGGTCCAGTGTTGCATTTGACCTTGAGTCTCCAGACAGTTCATGAAGCAGCCCTAAACTTCTCCAAAGCTTTGCCAATTCACATGATTCGTAGCCAGATTTTCTAGTCCTGACCTCCCTGCTGTGTTGTGGTCCACTGCAATTAATACTAGCCCACTGTTACGGCTTTCCTTTGTGACTGAGCTTATGCTGAATCTTAAAAAAATGCTGAACATTTTTATTACCATCAATTTTATCACTTGTTTGGATGAACATGATGACTTAAGGCAAGGAATGTAACAATTCCTCTTCCAGCTCTTTAATATTTGATTTGGACACAGACATTAATAGAGTGCTATGAAGACACACAGTAGTATACTGTCTCCGGGAAAGAAACATTCAAGAACGCTCATGCCATTTTAAATATTCTTGTCATTAGTAATCTGAATTTACATGTTGCATGGTAACCAAACTGTATGCACTGTAGATAATTTGTAGGAAAAGTATGCCATGCCATATTTTTATCTGGATCCTGTGGTAAATATTCATGAGCTATATTATGACTTTTCCTTATAGTCATCTTCAAAGAAAAAACATTGTTTCTTATTAGAAAGTTAAAGTAATGTCTCCTATATTGCTGAGATAGCACAGATACAGGTTAATTACAAGTGTACAAAAACCTTTCAGAAACACGTGAGTGATAATAATGTGGTTGAGTTTCAACAATATATTTAGTGAGACAATAATTCTTTATAAGTCATTTATTTAGTTTTGAAACTAGCAATACTTAGTAGGAGGGAGTGGTTCCTTTCCAGGATATAAAAATGTATATTTTTCTTAGATATTACTTAGGTTTTAGTGATTTTTAAAAGTTAATGTTGGGACAGAGTTCTTGACAATGGTTTGTCACTTCATCTTTCAGAGTAATTCTCCTATAACAACAATGAAGATTTCATCTAAAAAGGTAAGAAAAAGTGGAATGCCTGCTTAGTGCTTACTAACTGGGAAGGAAATTGACTCAGATGTTGGAATATCAATTCTTGTGGAGCACACTAAATATAGGTAAATTTGCCATAAAGAATACAGAAGACTAGACTGAAGTTTGCAGGAGCTGTTTATATGCCCTTCGGCCACTAAGATAAAACAATTTCTATTCATTATGTATCATTTCTATTTCACTGAAAGTGTCAGTTTTTTTGTTGTTTTGTTTGACAATTAAGGAACTAAAAAAATACTAAAAGAGGAAGTTCACCCTCCCTGTTTTTTTCTCTAAGTCCTAAATAGAAATTTTTCCTTGGAAGTCTGTCTGATCAATGTAAAAAGGCAGTGTTTGGGCTGTTGGGTCCATGGTGCAATTGTGCATGTTTGTTTATCAGTAATAAACAGTTACAATAAGAATGATGAAAGCAACTGAGAGGATTTCTGTTGAAATGTTTAACACACAAGCTAAAAATGTGTATTCTGTGATTTTGTAAGCAAGACGTTGCTCAATATTTTACAAAGCTACTACTAAGTAAATATTTTTCACTTACTTGAATTCAATATGCTTTTTCATTTTTATGACAAGAAGGTCAAAGGAATTTCAAGGGGTTTTGTTCAATATTAATTTATATTTTAAGAATGATTAATTGTTTTTGAGTGAAACAGTCATTTTGGCCCAGATTTTGGTGATGATCTACTCCCTTTGAACTTCTCTTGCAAAAGGTCTGATGTATTGTGAAAGTTCTCTTGCCTATTTTTCCAGGTATATAAGGCTATCAGAATCTGGCCCTAAGCCTCAACATAATCTCTAGGTTTTACATCTTGGAAATGTATGCACTGGAGGATCCAACTAGGAACTCTGCATAATATTTATCAAACTGACTATGTGCAGAGAAAATACTTAGTTCAAAGGCTTGAGCCAATAATCCTCACTGAATAAGAACCAAGTTCTCAAATCTGAACAATATTAACTCAGCCTGTCTGCCCCAGAACAGAGCAATGACACTCAATGTCCAAAAAACCATTAACATTCCCCAGTGTTTCTAGGTGTTTTCTAGCAGGAAGGTGAAAATAATATAGGCCTGTTCACCTGGCAGATTTCTGTTGATCTTGACTTTATATTTGTGGCTCCCCTCTTGGTCTTGGGTTAATTCCAAATTTAATTGAAAGGTTTTTTGGGTGTGTTAGCCAGATCTCGGGTGAAACTCCTCCACATCTGAAATAAATCTTTCCATTTCCTCCTGCAGCAACAGTTGTATGTGAGCTCAGATGAAGGGGTCACCCAGGTTTCCTTGCATCGCTGCCACATCTACGGCACCGCCTGTGCTGACTGCTGCCTAGCCCGAGATCCATACTGCGCCTGGGATGGCAACTCCTGCTCCAGGTTTTATCCCACAGGAAAAAGGTGAGCAGTATTGAGCAGCCTGGTGAAGTTTGCAAGGGAAGATCGCTTTTGTTCTGCTGTGTAGCCTGGAGTGTTGTGATGGAGAAGTGGGATGTCAGTCCTTTTGTGAGCATGTACAAACAATACCTCCATAGCTATTGTGCTTGGAATTATTCATCACCTAGGACTGTATGCTGCAAGAGTGTATGGTAAAGAGCGTGGCTTTTCATATTTAAAGTAATGGGTGGGAGAAAAAAGAAAAGGAAAAAAATGGTTCCTAATCATAAATATTAATCCTTCTGTCTCATGCACACAAAATCAGTGAGACATTTGTTCCCGTCATTTAAATTCAATTACTTACTATGGATGTAATTATGATAGCCCTGAATACAGCAAAAGATCTCTCAGGCTGTCTGAGGAATAAACCCATTCATATTTTTTTGTTCCTCCTTTGCTCCTAAGTGAGAAGAATTATTTTCAGGAAAATTTTAGGCAGATGTGATTTCCATGTAATGCCTGTGGATTTGGGTTTTTTGACATGAGGTTTACTAAAGCAGACAGGGAAAGCAACTTCTGTTTAATTTACAACAGAACTAATAGTCCATCTCATAATCTTATGCAGAACAGGAGTCTCTTTCCTCCTCCCAAGGGAAATATTTAATAGCAGAAGGCTGTAGTGAGCTCTTGTCTTAATAAGATTTCACTTCATTTACAAAGCTACAGAATACACAATGAAGCCTTACTGCAGAGGAGACAAACCTTTCAGATGTGTGCTCTCTACAACTACCTGGAAGGAGGTTGTAGCCAGCTGGGGGTTGGACTCCTCTCGCAGGTGACAAGAAGAGGGCAAGAGGAAACAGCCTCAAGTTGTGCCAGAAGAGGTTTAGACTGCATATTCTAGAGTCATAGAATCAAAAAATGTGCTGAGTTGGAAAGAACCCATCAGGATCATCGAGTCCAACTCCTGGTCCTGCACAGGACACCCCAAGAATCACACCATGTCCAAATGCTTCTTGAAGGCTTGGTGCTGTGACCACTTCCCTGGGGAACCTGTTCCAGTGTCCAACCACCCTCTGGGTGAAGAACATTTTCTTGATATCCAGCCTAAACCTGTGGTTGTGCTTAGTGCCTGCACCTGAGCTGCAGGTGCAGAAGGCCGCATGTAGTCACTGGGTTTTACTCCTGTTCCCTCACAGAGGGAGACAGTTGACAGAAACAGAAAAAATTTGGATCTGCTGATAATAATGTCATCCCCTGGGAATAAAGACAATTGGTTTTGTTATTGCAAAGTTTTCTTGACCCATTCCTTTCTTGAGATTACAAGGTGAAGCCCAAACTGGGCACATAGCAATTAGTAAAGTACATGGGGTTGTTAACTGCTTTCATTCAGAATATTCAGCCACCAGTCTGGAAACTCATTGTTTTCTTCCATGGAACAAATATCAGAAGACAGGGGGAGGAAAGAAAATAAAAATCCCCAGGTCTCAGGCCACCTAACTCCTACACTAACATAGCTGCCAAGAGGTACAAGGAGCAGTCAGGTACACCCAGCCTGTGCAGTTTCCAGTTTGCCACCCCCATTATATACACACCTACCCAGTGTTATTTCCACTGGGGCTTACTTTCGTGCTGATACTTTGCTTGCAATTTGCTCTTTATGTCAAACCAAAATAAACACCTCAAGCTGTATGGAAAAAAGTCTGGTTTTCATATGTGAAGGAAATGAGTTGTCCCTCTATCTAAAAGACAGATTATGAAGGAGAAGACATCGGTAAATAGAACCAAATCCCATTGTCTAGTGAACAGTTTCTGCTGTATGCATTTGCTTATTTGCTTCTTTTGACACTTCTGTCTCCTGTGAATTAATGTAGTTTCTCATGCAACATCGATTTACCCCAAAACACCTTACAGTATTATCTTTATTTTCTAACCACCACTTTTTTTTAAAATAAATATTTAACTGCTAAGTTTACATTCTCAGAACTACTTAATGGAAGCAACATGTCATTTCTGGCAATGTGGAGCAGCTCATGGTAGCACAAGAACTCTGACATTCACTCAGAAATCCTTCATTGTCTCCTTTGACTCATTTAAATGGTTCACAAGGGCTAAGACCCCAAGGCATAAAATGAAATATTTTTGATGGTAAACATAAAAACTATACTTGGAATTTCAGTAATTACTCCTTTGAAACATCACCTTTCAAATATTTCCTTTTCAAATGATGCAGTGAAGGATTGGGTGACAGGGGATTATGAGCACTCTTTCTGGATGTTTGTGCACTACCTGGTACAATGTGGCCATAGATGTCCCTTCACTCAGTAGTACTGGAGCTCCAGGGGCTTTTTATGTTTGCTGATCCTCAAGTCCTTAGTGCATGGCTCAGAATACGGCTCCTAAATATCCCAACAGCATCTATTTGCAACAATATATCACCAAAGTATTTTTTTCTTGTACTTAATAAATACTGAACAACCTTACACAATATTTAGCAAAGAAAATAATATATCTTAATAACAAAAAACTTGTGTACTAGCTTTTCATGCATGGAATTCCGTGAGCTATGATGTCCTAGCTGAGGAGGACTGAAATGCCAGTGTTCCCAGTCCCAGTAATTTCCCCAGACAATTGCTTCAGAATCGTGATTTTCCACCTTTCGTCCAGATAGTATAACAAAGTCCCCATTTACAAGTATCCTGATACTTGGTGAGTTTTATTATATTTTGGAAATAATCACATCCCTTCAAATCAAAGACAGAATAGAATCTTAGCTCTCCACCATTCTGGGTGAATACATCAGTCACTCTGCTTCCAAGGTGACTACAGGTACCAAAAAAAAGGTGTAGATGCTGAAAAACTTTGGTAGAGAAATTTTTCAGCTTTCTGCAGCATTCTGTGAGAGCTCTGGGGTTCTCATGAAAGCTATGATAAACACTGCCATGGGTTTTTTGTAGACAGGATTTTTATCTGTGCACCTGGGATCTATTTTTCAGAGTTGTTATGGTACACACTGAAATAATATTTTGAAGTAGGTGTTGTGAGCTGTGGTCAGTGGGACAGGGGGTGGCTGGTCCAAGATCCAATAACCTCCTGTCATCTTTGGGAACCAAGTTATATAAACCAAATTATAATTAATTAAATAACTACTTTCTTCCTGAACTTGGATTGTGTCGTTACTCGCCATTCTCGGTACATCACAGGAACAAAAAGGTGCTTGCTAAAATGGAGGAGGGAATATGCCCTTTATCATAATTTCCTGCTGGTGTGTTAGGTATGAGCACTATGAATCTTATGCATCTCATTCTTAGCTGCTTGCCTTTATGAAGAGCTCCAGCTGGGGGTTCTGGCTTTGAATGCCAGGTATTGTGAGAGTGAGCAGATGTCTCCTTCATGTATCACCTCTGATCCTTCCATCCCTATACCTCCACTGCACAACTGCTTTACCTACAAAAACTGCAACCATTTCATAAGCTTCAACAAACTGATTCTTCACCTAAATAGTGAATGCTGAATCACTTCAGCAAGCCTGCCAAGAGTAAAGCACACACACAGTAGGTCATGAACTATCCTTAACATTTGATCTAGAAAAAATAGAAAGAAACAAATCCACAAATAAAAAAAGGTTATTTTCAGCGTAGCTATTTTAGAATAACATTTTGTTTTTACAAAATATTGCAGGAGGAGCCGTAGACAAGATGTGAGACATGGAAACCCTCTGACTCAGTGCCGAGGTTTCAACCTGAAAGGTACTATAATTTAGAGATCCTCATGCTATATAAAGAACACGTGGCTTTCCTTTACATGATTCATTATAACTGACATTATCTGTATGGTTTACTGGTAAAGCGTAATTATTTTCCAAGACTGAGTTTGGTTTTGATTTGGTTTTAGCATCTTTCTTTGCAATTACATGAAACTTGCACACATATGATAAAATGATGAGCTGTGAAATACATAATTCAGCATATTTGAATTGAGAAGCTGACACTGTTGACTAGAAAAAGGTACAGTTAATTTGAGGGCTTCTCTACTTCTATTTCTCTTCAGTCTTTTTTAATGCCTTTTCATTCCCTTAAGCTTTGGACCTCAGAATTTTTCTGAATATTTGATCCCATACTGAGTTTTGGAGTATACCTTTCAGCAAACAGCAGGATCTAGGACTGTCTTTTGAGTTATGATTATTCCTTTCTCCCTTTACATGGGAAAAAAACCCTATTGCAAATTTCTTTATGAAGTCTCTTATTTCCAGCTCTTCAACAGTTTAGTCAGCCTGGCATGGAGAGGGTGGCCAGGGGAGCCAAGGCTCTGCCCTCCCAGCTACCATTTTCTCCAGACTGATGGACACCAGTCAAATATGCCCAAACTCATAGTAAGAGTAAACAGATATATGAAGGCAGCTCAATCCTCTTCAACACCATGCATGTCTGAGCTAGGCAGTGGCAATGTGTGCCATCAGACCAAGAGCGCACATCAGAGTATTATGCTCCTTTCACCTCTATTTATGAGCCTAAATTGTAAAGTTAATTTTCGTCTGTACCACTTGGAGACCAAATAGTAGAGCCGATTGTGAATTTTTATATTGATTTTTTCCTAATCAAAGAATAATGCTTTAAGAGTTAAATTTGAAAGGTTCCATTAATAATAATTCTACTGAAACAGTCTCCACTGGTTGTTGAAAGAATCTCCTGGATCAAAAAAGATCACAGCACGTTGGGTGTAGATCCCTCTGCTGAAATGAGCTTTTCCCCATGAGTCAGTATTAGGTAATTTATATGAAGCTGAAGAGCTTGAACAGGTAATGGCAAGAGATGACCCCAGTGTTAGAGAATACACCTGAGCTCTGAGAAATCCATGTTGAAGCAACTTGAGCTGCATGTCTTCCCCTGCGGGCATGTGCTGAGACCTCCCACCCCTCGTCTGTCCCAAGGGTGGGTGTCTCCTCGTTCCACATGGAAAATGTGAGAATGTCAACTGTCTGCATTCTGGCCTGAGGGGAAACAATTGTTTCTACCTTGACAGTCTTGTGAAACAGGTTTCTTGTTTTCCAACCACTTTTTTAATGTGGATATATTTATAGGTTTATGTGTTTTAGCATCTCTGTAAAGGAAGTTTTGGTGGCAGCAGTGGGATATAGCATAGGTAGATGGCAGTTGTTTCCCCGATGGAAAAAAAAAGATAAAAAGAAAGAGCAATTTAGACCCTTGAAAAATATAATTAGAGCCATTTATAGCAAAATGACTATGTTTGGGGAAAAAAATGAAATCTACCTAAAGGACAAAAGAGCAGAGAGTCAAGCAAAGCCAAAGAATCTTCCAAGCTCATAGAGAACCATAATGCTGAATCCAAGTCCTTAAACATTGTAGACCTCTAAGCATGTATAAACTCAACATTTTTGGCACATTGTTATTTTTAAATAAATCATCAAGAACTAAGCAATCTTGTATGATTGCTTTTCACGTCTGTTTAATATCATTATGTTTGTGTTAGCCCTTACAGCCATTAGAAAAATGCATTTTGAATGCAAAGTATTTCCACATTATTCTCCTGAAAGTTAGAATTGATTTTGGTACAACTTCCTAAATGTGCTGAAGGATTACAACCAGGCAAAGTCTCCTTCCTTCAGAAGAATGGATTTCAATTTCCCATATCAGTTGATGAAAGAAGCTGAAAAGAATGGGAGATAAAGTAGAGTCTGAGGAAAACCAGTCTTACGACTGTGCAAAAACAGTCAGATTTTAGACATGTAGACCTCCAGGTATTTGCAATTCTCATATTATTTGGTATCCATTATTTCTTTCTCAAAAAAAAAAAAATTGTATTTCATATATGAGGCAAGTTCTTAAATCTGGAGGTGCTTTTTTTTCAGGACAAATATTATGATTTGGGCCAAGCAATAAGCATCCAGAAGTTCCTGCTGGTGACTGCCAATTATTCGTCTATCGAGACTATAAAGGGACACAACAAGTCTAAGTGATGACGTATGCTTAGCACTTGCCCAGGTGTTGCTGGAGTGCTATAAATCTGTCTTTCTCTCTTTTGCTGGCCTGTCTACATATTCATCACATTTCAGGTTGAGAGCCAAGTCCCTTCCTTGTGTTGTAAGAGAAGCAGAGGAGCGGGAGCCCAGCCTGCCCTCTCTCTTCCCTGGGATGCTGCACGCAGCTGGAGTAGCTGGAGCACTCTTTAGGGCATGATGCTTTATTTCAGTCATACAACCATATTGCTCCAACTGATAAATGGTGAAGTGTGAAGAAGTATATTAAATCCTTCATTTTCTTTTGGAGTAGTAGAGAATGAGATAATTTCACAGAAAAATATCCCTGAGCTCAGTTATCCTATCAGCAAAGTTTACCAGCCTATAGGTGTCCTAATTTCTCAGAACAGACCACGTCACTCTGAAAACTGGTATTTCAAACTGAATGGGCTTCTTCACGTATCATTTAATTTCTTTGATTTTTTTTCCCAAAAATTAATTATTTTTGGCAAATTTCAGTATCAGGCTTACTTCATTTAATCTATATTTCAAACAGTTACGTGTTTTCTTAATCAAATCACCATTAACAGTATCCTGAACCATTTTCTTTTTCTTTCTTTCTAGCATACAGAAATGCTGCAGAAATAGTTCAGTATGGAGTAAAAAACAACACCACCTTTCTGGAATGCACACCTAAATCTCCTCAGGCTTCTATTAAATGGCTGCTACAGAAAGACAATGACAGGAGGAAAGAGGTGAGTAATGCAAGCAGGAGCTCTGGGAGGATCCTCAGTCAGGATAACATTCCCTCCCCAGACAAAGTCGAGGGACAGTTTGTGTTTTTTCAGGGTGTCTGGCTACAGTGAAGCTGGAGAATTTGTGTGGATGCAGGACAGTGACCAGCATTTACTCATATGAGTAAGTGCAGACTTTCAGTACAGCTGGGACTTCATCCTCAGCCCCAGTGATTTCTGTCAGACCAGAACAGCTATCAGAAAATTAAAGAATCTTTGCTTCACACCTTACTAATTGCAAACTGAAGGTTTGCAGCACTCAGAATTTCTTATTGATCTAAGGATTTAGGCACACATGCAATAACTTGTATAAAGTTCAGGAAGAAGTCAGCATGCAGTAGATCCTCTGTGCTATTGAAGAGATAAAAGGCAAAAGTGGGAGAAATGTGAAAGGTTTCTTTAGCAAGAAACTAGTCCAGGCTAAGAACACGTATTGACAAAAGCATTTCCTCACCATGGTGCAATCACATTTTCCATTACTGCACTCTCTAAGGCTCTCGAGTTTCAGCACCGTAACATACAGTATGATTGTTTATGGGGAATGTGCCTTCCTTAAGTAATATAAAAGGGGAAAAAATCCATTTCAAATCCAAGGCACTTACTATATGAATAAAAAGAAACATCTTTCAAATGGAACTTTTAAGTAATGTGCTGTCTGTTGATAGGTTATAAATACTGAAAAGCATTATTCTCCTATCAGGCCATTTTCCAAAAACAGAGGGGACTTACAAATTTCTCACTGAGTTTTCTCACTCTTCAAAGACTCAAGCCATGTCCTGGCAATAGGTGCAATTCTTTAACCCATTGCTTCAGCAGAACATCTCCCTTTTTTGTTCTTATGTTCAATATCTGTATTAGAATCGATGCAGTTTCAAAGTACAACAGGCAGACTAAAGCCTGTTAATTAGTTTTCAAGCTCTCAGATTTTTGGAAATCTTCCACAATGTCTAAAAAAGTTTACAATAGCAGAATACTGTAATAAGTAAATTAGTTCCCAAGAGAACCAAGTATAATGCAAAGTACAGTAGCAAATAGAAAAACCATTCAGAAAAATACCAGCAGTGGTTTCATTTCAGAATGGATTGAACTAGCAATTTTTACTTCATACTGATATGCAAAGGGACATCTGCACATTCATTTATAGTTGGATGATAACAAGCTCTGGTAACGTGCTTCTTTCAGATGATGCAATCATCCCCTGGGACAGTGCAGAGTCTGAAGCCATAAAGGAAACAGGAGAGTACCAGTGCTCCTGGTTAACAGAGAGCCAAGTCCCACTTGAGACCACTGTGGTGATAATATTTATACATGGCTATAGACTCTGCAGAGCAGATAGAGTTCTTCAGCAGGAACCTGCTCAAAATCAAAATATTTAACCAGAAGCCACCTTGAGTTCAATGCCAAATTAGCCTCCCTGGTCTTGCACCTTTCTTCCACTGAGTCTCAGCAGCAATTTCCGATGCTAAAAGAGATATTCTCAGGGGTGCAACAGGGCAAATAAAAGTCATTTTCTTTAGCAACATTTGTCTTCCTTGAGGTAAGTTCTCTCCTAACGGTAGCAATATTGGTGGTCTCTTGAAGATAAATATATAAAAATATAATAACTTTAAGAAAGTCATGTTTGAAGTGAAACTTACCAAAAGGTCCAATACTCTGTTGTTCCATAACCTTCCCTAAAAGGTTCCTTCTGCCTTTTTGCTTTCTAGGTCAAGCTGAACGAGAGGATCATAGCAACTGAGCACGGGCTCCTCATCCGCTCTGTGCAGGACAGTGACCGGGGGCTTTACCACTGCATCGCAACAGAGAACAGCTTCAAGCAGACCCTGGCAAAGATCAGTTTCAAAGTGCTGGATTCGGAGATGGTGGCCGTCATGACTGACAAGTGGTCCCCTTGGACCTGGGCCAGCTCCGTGCGAGCACTGCAGTTCCACCCCAAGGACTTTGTGGGGGCTTTCAGCCACTCCGAAATGCAGATGATTAACCAGTACTGCAAAGACAGCAGGCAGGCAGGTCAGCAGAGGGAAGAATCCCAGAAGATGAGAGGGGACTACAGCAAACTAAAGGCCCTTATCAATAGCAGAAAAAGTAGAAATAGAAGGAATCAATTACCCGGATCTTAATTTTGTTTTCTAGTAATAGATATTTTTGTCCTCAGTGTAGGGGGCTTATATTTGTCTATTGAGAACAAATTTGTGCAAATCTGATAAAAAATTAAATGAAAATCCAGCAAGCCTCATAAAAGGTCTGTTTCCCAATTAAATGCAGTGTAACATAACTAAAGAAAATAACTCAGAGCATTTTCTTTCCTAGATGCTTAATGACTCTAGGCTGGGCTCTGTCCTAGAAGCAGCACTGGTTATTCATCTTAAACCAGATTCCCATTTAACATCTCAGTGCTTAATTCCAGATGAATAGACATTTTTACAAAATCAGTGCATTGTCTTGCAACTCTGGAACTGTACCAACTAGACTGGTAGTGAAAGAATCTGGGTTAAGATGCATGCTCAAAGTAGGATGGTACTAAGATTTCCTTGCCCTGCACTTAAGAACATGAGTTTCTTCTTGTTTACTGCTCAATATTGGGTTTACAACTTTCACTCATCGATCAAATCATGTGAATGCATGCAGATAGGAAGCCAGTAAAGTGTCGTAGAAATGGTTCATTCGCTCAGAGGTCAAATGAAGGAACAAACAGAAGAAAAACAAAGAATTTATACTTTATCAGAGTAAGCACTGATTATTGTGCATAGTATGAGTTGTAATAAATTAATGACTTCTGGAATGTAACTTAAAATATCTCTTCTCATACTGATTTTTATTAAAATAGGGTGTTCTATAACACTACATAGCTTTATAAGCGGCACAAAGGTAACATGAGAATGTTCATTATACATACAATTTTGAAAAACACCTAAGTGACTTAGGTATTTTAGCTACTTTTCAAAGGATCGCTCTCCAATTTCTTTTCAAAGGACAGAATGTAGATATACTGTATAATACTTATTCAGAAATAAAAAATATAGATTATTCTGTTCCATGATTAAGTTGGAGCTGGTCTGTAATGTGGAAACAAGTCGTAAGTGTCTTTGAAAATTTTAAAACATTATTTTTTCAACTGTTTTCTCAAAGCTGCAAGTATTTTAACTAGAGTTTTCTAATTAAACCATTCCCATTTTCCAGTCTTTCTGCCCTTTTTCTTTTCAATGTTATTTTCCCAATTTGCTCCTATTTTCAGCTCTCTGCTGAAAAGCAGATCAGGAAAAGAAAAGGAAAAAAAAGGAATGAGGACAAAATAAACCTGAAAAATGGGTTTGGGTCAAAAACCAAAAAGTATAACTTGAGAGGCATGTTCAAACAGAAATCTTTTGTTTAAGAAGCAGCTGTCAGGTCTAATGAAGCAAGTTTTGCTGAAAATTGGGTGAGTGAGCACCAAGCCATCCTAGGAAAAACAGTCACTTTTTTTTTTTTGAGCAACACTAATGCCAAAAAGAGGGACAGATCATCAATCCTTTTACTGTGTAAGAGTGTTCTGGAAGCCAATGAGTCTGTTCGAAACAGTAACAGGGATTAAAAATTTATGAGCACCTTAGAAAAATCACAATTGTTTATGACATCATACAAAAATATAAACTGATGTTCAGCTCTAAACAAGCTATGTTAAGTTAAAATTCTGCTTCTATTAGAATACTCTGGGAGTAACTCTATAGGGCATGGGGGAACACTTCTGGGTTTGTGCCTGTGTGAATTAAATCTAGTGCAATGGAGGTAAGTGAATTCAATCTACTGCAGTGGAGGTAACGCTGATATTTACCTGCCATTAGTTGGATTGTCACTTTATCACCACCTCATGAAGGATAGCTGGGAAATGAGCCCTGATCACACCATTTAAACAGTCTCTGAATCCCTTTGATGCTGGTGAGAGCTCTTTGAATTTAATTTGTGTGCTTACTGCTTGCATGGCAGGGCCAGCCTGCTCATATGTTGCCATCTAGTAAAGTGCTCTCCTTACTCAAGGCCTAAATGCATATTTCTGCAATAGTTAGCCATTGATAACTAAGGTCCTTCTTATGGAAACCATCAGGAAACTTTCTCTGACTTCTGTGAGATTGAATTTGGCCCCAAGAGCTGGCAAAGCAGATTCTGGAGGAATCTGGCTGCTTTTTTTTTTCTTTAATTTTTCCTCCCTGAGTATGACTGACTTCTGAAGTGTGTGTAAGTGACAAACCAAAAATTGAGTGCCATGAAATAGAACTACCTCCTGGAATGACACTAGTGGATATTCTCTGTATGCTGCCATGCTCTTCCTGTCTCCCCAGCAGATTCACTGCAGTTAGTGTGATACTAACATCTATTGTGAGGATCATAATAGCTTCCACATGGAATACAGTGATTAGTAGGTATTTCAGGGTACAATTTGCCCTTTAAGCGGTTAGGTACAGTGATATTTTAATAGGGCCCCATTAGGCCTCAGAAATTACAGTTACACTGTTTTCTAATAGAATATTGGCAATAAGGGATTCTGTTAAAAAAATCTGCGTAGCTCAGAGTTTCATATGATTATAAAATAATATTTTTAAAGCTGCTTCATATACCATTATTATGGTATGACTGTTTAAGGGATTATACTTAAACTAACATTTTTCCTGCTGCATGAGAACTCCAGTATATAAATATAATAAGCTTCTGTCAGTGTGTAACCGGTCCAAGCTTCCATGCTTTAGGAGCCTTCCCGCATGTATAGAGAAGTCAGGAGCCAGATGCTCAGCTGGTATAAACTAATGTAACTTCCTTGCTGTCCATGTAGCTACTGGGGTTGATACCAGCTGAGTGTTTGGCCTTAAATGTACAGAATGGACAAACCACAATTTTTGTTTAAAGTAGCCCCTCTACTGTAGGTGACACCAAAACTTAAGACTGTAATATTATTTGTGCTATTTAATACTTCCTATTTTGAGGATACTAAATAATGTATATAATTTTATTCCTTAAAATAATGCAAAAGCAAAATGACTTCTAGGCATAACTTCACCAAATGTAAAGATAAGTTCTCTGCCAAGAACTTCACTGTGTACTGGTTTTTTGGGTTTTTTTTGCTTTTTTATTTTGTGTAAAGTTTGCTGAAATCTTGACCTAACTTTGTGTTCTTTGCAATTGTTGTTACTGTAGATATGTGTGTTTCATTAAGAAAATCTTGGTTTTAAAAGTGTAGGTATGTGTATAAGTTCCTAGCATGATGAAACTGTCCTGACAGTGAATATGCATCATATAGTGTGTAAGAAAGAACAAAATGTAGTTTAACATAGTGCTATTTAATTGAATACCTAAAATGCCCGACAAAATAAAGTGTGTTGCAACATCTTAAAAATTTGTTGGTTTCCCCCTTATAGATGTGCATTTAAAAAATGATCTTTTTTGTTTGTTTGTTTTAAAAAAGAACCTGGAAAGCAATTCTGTAGATTTTCTAAATAAGTTCAAGAAAATACTTGGAGCATCAGCTATTGTAGCTGGTCAGTTCCGAGCCCTGCTCTGGACTGAACCCCCAGTCACAGAGATATCAAGGAACTCATGAGGAGTCAGAGATAATTCTTTCGGAAATTATCCCATATAAGCACCTTGCATAAAAGCAGGTTAACTTCTACTCATTGTAAAAAAAGAGAAGAAAAAGATTTGTTCTCTCCTAGGAGTATAAAGTAAATCAGAAATATCTGACTAAAAAGGGGGAATGAAGTGTAAATGCTTTTTGCTTTTATTACACTGAGGCAAAAAAATCAAAACAAAACAAAAAAAAAAAAGCAGAGACAAAAGCACATTCTGTGAAATCCTGATTCTCTCATCTGAGACTCCTGGCCTTCTCCAGTCATCTCTGCAAGGAAGACAGGCTGCTGGGGCTGCACCACAGGGAGTCACAGCTCTCTCCCAGTTTCTTGGCTTGTACTTGGAGTGAAAAAACCTGCCTGACACCTACAATATGCTCCTTTTTCCTGCAGCTATCATCTGAGCAGTGTTATTGCTGCTCTTCTTACTGGCTGTTTTTCCAGATGGGTTTTAACAAGAAAGCATAGGTCCTCTTCAGTTCTTTGGGATAATAATTGAAAATTAAATGTCACAAATACTGACCTTCACAACAAGGTTCTGAATCGTTAAACACGGATTTTGATTTCCCAGATAGATATGCTGCTGTAAGGCTTTATGAGGTGTGAGTGGGTAAGATGACCTCACACCAGGATTTCCGTGCTGGCTGGTTCCTAGATGTGCTGATATTGGATAGTTACCTGCTCAGCACTCAGACTAGTCTGGGTCAGAAGCTGAGTTTTCAAGCACTCCCACATGCTGTAGCAAATGTTTGGATAAGGCTCCAAAACAGATGGACATTTACAGAGTTTTACACTCTGAGAAAGATTTACCATGTCTGATCCTCTGTCCATCCTGCTCAATTGTCCTTTGCTGATCTTCTTCCCTGACTCTTTTTTTGCCGTCTCCTGCAGGGTTCAGCACTTAAGGTTTTGATTCCTTGGCTCCAAGCAGTGGCAAAAGACATGGGACTTCTCTGGACATCAGATGTGAGAACTCTGAGGGTCTGACACTTCGCCCTTGTCTTTCAAATGTCTGTTAGATCACTATTTTTTTTTCCTCCATTGGGAGCTACTGCTTTTTCTAAGGTCTCCTTTCTGGTGGCAAGACATTTTTAAGGTTTCCCTTTGAGTAAATGCAGGATGCAGAACTCAGGCAGTTCCTCATGGGACTGAGCAATGTCAAGCACAGCCTCCTCCAGGCAGCCACAGAAGCCCAGAGGCGACCAGTGAAAAATGTTGCCTGCACAGGAGGGACTGCCAACACTGGTGTGGCTCCCAATGCTACTGGATTATTGTTGCCTCTGGAACTAATTGCTGCCTCCAGAATTAAGTCAGCAGATGTAATTCTGTGGTGCAGGCTATAAAAAAACAGGTTGTGGCATTGTGACTTTTGCCTAAAGCAATGGACTAGGTCTCAGGAGACTAGAGCTTCTTTATCCTTTGCACTGCAAGTGGTTTGCTAAGCCCTTCTCATGCACCCCAAGGTGCTCTGGGGAGAAGTGACTTCATGTGCTATGAGGCCAAGTAAAACTACACACAGATACTCACCAGCAGGTCCCAGACATATGTGCATACATACAGCTACCTGCATACAGACAAACTTTTCTTTCCATGCAGTACTTACCCTTCTTTAATATTAATGTATGTCCTTTTCTTTTTCCACGTGGGCAGAATCAGTCCTCACAGTCCCAAGAGTTCAACAGCTTGTAGGTATTGCAATTACCATCTCTGAGAACATTTTAAAGACAAGTAATCAGTCAACAAAAGCTCTTCTATGCACTCTCCTTTCTAACTTACCTTGTTCTGTACTATCTCAACAAGAATTTCCTTTTAGCGTCAGTAGGACTAGCACAGTGTAGTAATAAAAAATATGCTGTCATTTAACATGTCTAATCTAAACTAAAGACTGAGATTTAAAGATGCTTTGGCATTCTGAACACTCCAAGAATGAAATTCAACACAGCTGGCTCAGCAGTCAACAAATAAGTACTCTACAGCGATAGACTGTCCTGTATCCCAGGACTCATTATTGGATTCCATATACAGCTTTACAAAGCAAACAGCATTTGTGTATTCTTAGCACTCCATCAGCTTCATTATTCCTGATTTGAATGCCTTACAAACAAACAGCCTCATACGCTGGCCTTATAAATGAACCTGAATGTTTGCTGAGCTCCATGTTCAAGACAGTTTAGGCCAAGGGATTTCAACATATCCAGCATTTTATAGAGCCATATATTTTTTTCCAAAGGATTTTAGAGAAAAAAAAGTCAAATTAAAAAATGACCATTATTGTTGTCTATGGTAAATGAGAGTTGATAAAAAAGATTTTTTTCTAGCTTATACAGCAACATGCAGCATGGAGAAGGAATAAGAAAAATGCATTTGCTTAACCTTAGGTTCACAACCCTTTGGATAGTTGCTGTTCCTTGTCTCTTTGCTGTAGTCCTTTTTCCAGTATCTGTTCTCCCTGCTTGCATTTCAAAGGCCCCTAAGAGCCAAGCAGTTTATATTTTTTCAAGCTGACAACTGAGGACATGATGTCCAGGGCATCCTTTCAGGCTTTTTGTATAATAAGACTTCAGTACTATTACATACAGTTTTGCCTATGATATCTTCCTAAGAAATTTCATTAGTTGATTCAATATTTGGAAGAAAACTTGTAATATATGTAAGGCTTTGCTCAAAATGACACAGAGAGAAGAACAGGACCCCAGAAATAAACAGCAATGAAACATGCCACGGTCCTTACATGAACACTGTGAACATTTCCTCACTACTGCATGTTGTTATATGATAGAAAAATATTGTTCTGAAATTAGCCTTGAAAGCCCAATTTTCCCATGGGTCAAAGCTCACCAAGACTAAGATCCTTTCACTGCTCACAATGAGATTCCAGTTGAGGCCTTTCAAGAGCTTTTATGCCCCCCTTAATTTTGGTTAAAAATTAAGTAATTTCCTCCTTCAAAAGCTCTTCTTTTTCCAGGGTTCTACTCCACCTTCTCTGTATGGACTCTTCTTTACTCTTTTTCCTTTCCTCAGCTGAACTCAGGCTAATAGTCCCACTTTAACTTAACTGTTTTCATTGCAACCCCTTTTCACACCAATACTCTGAAATACATCACCTATTATAATCTTCAAAAGATGCTGCACTTTATTTGCTTCATCAAGTTTCTTTGCTTTGTAGTGTCAGTGAGCAAACAAAATACAAAAAGTATAGAACACCTCCAAGGTGTTTGTGGCCTTTGAGCTTAAGAACTAGGCCTGTAACTAGACTACTAGCTACATGTATATGTTCACACTGAAGAAACATTAAAATAATATTTTGTTCTGCTTTTTTCAGCACTAAATTCATGTTGCAGAGTGTTCTTTATTCCACACCTGACACTACAAGTACCCTAGCTAAAGGACTTTGTTTTGGAGAACTTGACATAAAGCAAAGGATGTAGATAAAAAATATCAATAGATTAGATTATACAGATCTATTTTTCAGATTTCCAGTCTTAAACACCTTCAGTTAAATTAACTGTAGGAGAAATTATTTTGTAACTCACGTCAATAATAAAAATAATTATTCCATGCTATCCAAAACAGTGAGAACAAAATTGTTCCCAAGGCTGCTTTCTTTGGAGGGTGTCCTAGTTTGGACAAAGGGACAGAGGGAAAGATTAAAAGCCTTTGCCACAGAAGAGGAAGATGACTTTTATTATTACAGCAACAAATCCAGGTGCCTCCTTCACAGATATGGGGCAAAAAGGAGCTTACAAGTTTTTTTTCCCTTTGCGAGTTTTCTAAAGATTAGAAAGATTCATGATATTTACCATATTTATGATATGGGTTTTTCCTATGCATGGATCTGTCCTGTGCTGTGCCTTCCACCTAGTGATGTCTGAGCTAACAGGAAATGGTTAAAGCAGAGAATACCTGGTGAGCTATTCAAGGCTCCAGAAGTAAGGAATGATGTTTGGTGCCATTTGGTAACCACCTGGCCCTCTGGAGAATGCTAGTCATCTCCCTGCAGAGGGGCTGTTGTAGTGCAGTACACACTGGCCAAGGAGCCCTAAATGGACTTAGAGACGGTTCATTTTCTAGTGTTGCTGGAGACCAGCTAGAGATTAACAAAGAAAGAATTGCCTTGCCAGTTTATTCATTCCTGTCAAGAAGGCAAGCTGTTATTTTGAAAGGAGCTAATGACACGATGGCAAAAACCATATAAGCCGAACAGAAACTTCCCCTGTATCCTCCAGCCAACTGTAAATTCAGCCAGCAGAAATCTTGGAAATGGTACAAGCCTTCCTGCGTTGAGAGCACTCAGGTTGGGGTGCCAAGAATGAATCTCACTCTGAGGGAAACCTCTGAAGTAACTGCTGTTGACTGAGCTGTTCCTGGCTGTGAAGGCAGAGCTGAGTGTGGCAGACAGTGTTGTGCCATGCCAGATGCTGCATCCCCCTGGCCCTGTTTAGAGCAGACTTTGCCTTACTTGTCAGCGCGCAAGAGAAGGAAACAGTGCAGTCCCCCTTCCTTTGCCTCAGACTGGCAACTCTGGGCCTCCTTCGGTTTACTCAAACTACTCTGTGCTGTCCCAGAAAGCTGAGAGAGTCATAAACACCATTTAACTGGTTGATTAAGTCAATTCACAGCTTCTTTTCATCACCAGAATTTTGCAAAGCATCCGTTGGGTCTAGGCCATTATTTCAAGTCCCTCTATGAGGACAGAGAACTACGTTGCACAGAGTTGGGTCATACCAGCATCCCGATGAAGGGCACAGCACTTGGAAGGTTGGTACATCAGGAGCTCTGATTTGCAAATAATGGTTGGCAGTGACTTTTTTCAGCTGTAAGATGGGAGAATAGTTTCTTGAATGTCTACAGCATGCTGCACACCTTTGTTCACTAAACAAGGTGCAATATACTTTCAACTTGAAATTTAGATACCGGAAAAAAGCAGAAAATATATAATTCATGAAAGAACCAGAATTCAAGTCAAGGCAGTTCATGCCGAAATACCCTGAGTTTCATGCAATGTCATAAACTCCTTGGCTAATGCACTCATAATCTAGCAATTCCTATCCACACATCCTAGGAAAGGTCCAGAAAGTATTTCCTTGAAGACTTATTAAACTGCAGCCCAGTTCAATGTAGTCCCTTTCTCAGTTCCTTAAGCCAGATTCCTAGTGAAAACTCCTACTGACGTTACTCAGCTTGGATGAGTGAGGGCCGAATAGGGCCTGTGGGATTTAGCTTTCTGAGAATCATGCTCAGTCTCCTTTTCCTGTGTCCAGGGTCTTCTGAATTGGAAATCTTTCTCACCACCTGGTCAAGGGTGATCTATAAACTCTATTCATAAATTCATTCCAAATCACTGAGAAGAAAATTTATTTTCTGTGTTATTTATTTTAGGTTACTATGGCCATAGTTGCCATATACAAACTTAGATTATTGCAAACACACAGTAATGAGAAAATATTCAGAATATATATTTAAAAAAAAAAAAGAAGGAGAAAAATGGTCTCAGTAACATTTAAGAAAAAATCAAAACCCAAAATTAGAATTAAATTATCTCCCACACATTCTGACATTATGTAGAAATTAAAATGCACTCTGACATTGATTTTATTTGATAAATCTCCATCATAATTGTGATAATTTTATTCCTCTCCATCATCTCCATACCCCAGAGCCCTGGATTATTTCCTCTACTCTGGGTGATTAGTAAGATTGCTAAACAGTTTCTTCACTGGATGTTCCCCCTTGTAGGAAGAACCACATTTTTTTCAGGAATGGGTGCAGTCCTAAACAAAACAGGGAGACATGGATGAATTTGTAACCCTGGCGGTGCTGTGACCATGCTATTTAGTCCATCAACTACTGCAACACCATTATTGCCACTCTGATGAGTTGCAGAAGTTGGGACCTGTTTGCTGCCTTGAAGTTGCCTTTAAAGTTGGCTAGATGGTGCTAGAACATGCTGCATTACATTAACGAGCATATGGTTCACGTTCTTCTTACAGTTGATCAGAGACTACTTAAAATGTGGGTTTACAGTGTGCCTCCACACTTAAAAATTGTAAAATAAGACAGTTCTACAGTTCAGTCCTCAAATAGAAACTATTAGCAGTGCACTGCTAACTAAATAGTGAGTTAAGGATATGGTTTTTTAAATGTAAATTTTAAAAATCCCTTCCATTGTCACAAGTTACAGCTACTTGATATGTACTAGGGCTTTGTACCTCTGAAGGTTATTTTTTCTTCCTTAATAAAGGAATTTCTGCCAGTTGTGCAGTTTAATTTTTCTTGCTGCCACAAATCTTGACCCTTGATCTCTCTAACTGTCTTTGCAGGGTGGTTCTGTGTTTTTCTTTGCTTGTTTGTCTGTAACTCACTTGGGTCCACTGGCTCAAAGAAACATGTAATTTAATTAATATGATAGACCTGCAGACACAGTTGAGCACAGCCTGAACTTATATTTTCATTTGGCAGGTCAGAAAATTGGTTGCAATTCAAAATGAATATGTCATTCCAGATCTCACACTCCAGTCTGTGGACAGCTACATGCGCATAGCAACAGCTGAAATGAAAATGTAAGTCTCAAAGGACATTTACCCTCAAATATTTTCAGCTTCTCTTATCACCACTTGACCCCACATTGCATACTTGCCTTCCACAAAGATAAAAAAAGGGTTCAAGCTGCTGAAAAATGAGTTATAGCAAATAAACACAATGTATATCTATACAGTCCTCATATTCTGCTTTTAAGCAAACCATTGCTGGTAGTTTATAACCAGGCTTGGGAAGATGATTTGGACTTTGCTGGTGTGCACTAGCTGACTGCTGTAAAGCCTGCAGGTGCATCCTACCACTGCACGGTGATTTCCAGTGAGATGAGCAATCGGATCACAGTTCAGCCATAGCCATGGATGCAGCTGCATGTTTGTAAAATAGCAGCAGGTTCCCTTTCGCCTCCAGTTTTAAATCTGAATGTACAAACAGATTTTTTTTGCAGCCCATGTGCTGGAGAAAACACGCACAAAAAAAGAAGAGAACTGATACAGAGAAAACATTTTTCTGTTACGGTAATATTGATACAGCTGTTTATTGCCCAATACACTGAAGAAAATAATACCTCAATGAGGTCAAAGGGCTTTCAAATAAACATTAACACAATTTCTGCAGGAGTAAGTTCCAAATTATTGCAGAAGGACGTGTCACATGAATGCAGGTCTCATTGATTCATTCATTCAGGATCTGCTGCTGTCAGTCCTCCCTCTTGAGCAAGAGGTGTTGAGCAACAACAGTGTGTCTCAGGCCACAACACTGGGCTGCTCTGTGTAGTATGAACAGGAAGGAAGCTCTGGGCTAGATTTCCAGTGCAATCAGTACAAGAGGGAGGTTTAAATGCTCAAAGAGTGTTGGTTTGTCTGTCAGGTGACAGTCCTGAACACTGTGCAACTGAGGTTTTGAGGTTTCTTTTTTCCTTTCTTTTTTTTCCATGCAAAGCCAAACAACGTCAGCACGAGGTATTTAGATACCCCTGCTCAAGATGCAACAAGAGAGCTAATCCCAATCTGGTTGAAAGAAGACAATAAAATCTCTTCTGTTTGGGGGGCAATTGGCATTTGAGTTAGGCCATGACCTGTGACTGAAAAGGGAGGAAGAGAGGATTCTTCCTCTGGATGTGTTTAACTGGGCTTGTACATAATCTGAGAACAACTACAGATTCATACTTTTTTAATCAAAATAATACCTGCTGTGGAAATCCTCAAAACTCCTACGAGCTTAGGTGACTGCTGTGCTCACCGGTGGGCAGATGACACTTAGCTGACTGTGGCCAGGAAGTAGGTCAAGTGGGAGTTTTGATTTAGGCATCCAGAGGGAGATGCAACATATTGAAGAGACAGTTCTCCTGAAGGTAGATCCCATGACACCCATACCAACATGAAAGATTAATTCCAAGAGAAAACCCAGAACTTTCTCTCTAATGCTGGGCAGCCCTAAACACAGCAAATATTGTGAGTGGAGGTGCTTTTCACATTGCACTGTGCCAGCACTTAGAGGTCCCAGGCCAGTCCTCTGCTCTTGGCCCTGGTCAGATATACAAATGATGGCCTCCTTCTAGGTCAGCAAGGCAGGGAAGAGGCAGGAGTCACAGGGCAGGACAGTTGAAAGGCTGCAGTGATAACTAAGTTGCTTGACTCTGGCGGATACACCTGAATGATCATTGACCTTTCTATGTTGCTGGGGATCTGCTCCCAGGAACTGATTTCTCCACCTTTTCCGGCTTCCAGACCACTGCAAAAGAAGAGATATACAAACAACATTCTTTCTGACAAGTAACTCAGACTACTCAGCACACCTCTATGGCCACAGCACCTGATCAAACTTGATTTTAAATTACTTACTTTAATTGGAGGAAATGGCCTTTGGCTTTATGCCACTGCTTTTAAAAGAATTGCTTCAGCTCCAGTCATTATATTTATGCATGAACCACCCACTTTGATATGGAAATTGCTGCAGCCCAAGGGGATTTCATTAAGTAATTAGGGAGGAGAGCATATAATGTCACTTGCTGTAACTGGATCTACAGAGTCAATCAATAAGTGACCATATGTGCATGAGCCCGAAGCATTTAAAGACCCTTAGCATCCTTGTGAAAAACAAAAACAATGCAAGAGGGATGTCCTTTATCTGTGACACAATCTTGCAGTCTAGGGCGTATTTTCATTGCTTAAAAGAATTGCACAAGCCTTGCTGTCATATCAAACTGCACGAAGCAGGCAGATTTATCGTCTGCCTGGAAAAGCTCTGCAAGCAAAGAGCTTTGTGGTTCCAAGTCCAAGGCTTGACAAGCACTGTAAGAATAAAACCTGATTTCTAGCAGAACTTTCAGAATAATTTTGCATTTATATTCCAAGTTTGCTACTCTTAAAGGTAAGTTTTGTTCTTGAGTCTGAAAGAAATTCATGTTATTAAGTGTTAATGCAGCTGTAAATACAGCTTTCTAGTTTGTTTTTTTTCTCCTGTTCTGTTGGCTAAAACCCTAGACAGCTGGTGTTTGCTAGATTGCATTCTTAGGGTGAAGAGTTTGTCCTACACACACAGAATGTATTCATTCCTCAGGAATCAAGTGACCACACCAGAGCTAAACAATACATAAAGCATACAATTTATTTTGGACTATGATTTCTCCAGATGCTTAAAGCTGGTACTTTTATTAACTTTTGACTACAAACCACTAATTTTCAGTAGAAAAAATGCATAAAAGAAAGACCAAAACCTTTTACTGAGAGGCATTATTTACAGCTTTGCTAAATTGTTGCTGCTTTCATACCTTCTCATTTGCAGCACAATCTCTGAACACAGAAACAAGACAAAGCAGATGAATTTTCATTTTCAAGAAACCTATCATTAAGGCCAAATGTCTTGAACTGGCACTGACTGCAGTAATGGAAAAATTTCCATTGGATTTGTGGGAGCTGGGGTGGGCCATTTACTCGAAGGCAGAGCAGGTCACCACGTGTAGTTCACATGTGGTTTGCCATCCAAGTGGTGCTGTTTAAATGGCACCCATTGTAGGTAGGTTTGGGTTATACCCCTCAGCTGCTCTTTGGATTAGGTGGGTGTCTGTAGGCGTTAGGATCCACTGCCCTGGGCTCACATTTTCACTGCTCATGACGACCAAAGTAACCTGAGCCTTGGGCCCGAGGTCCAGGGGTAGCTGACTAACTCTTGTCTAAGATCTACTGAAATTATTAGGAGACGCAGATGTAAGCAGTGCTGCAGCAGTTGGATCTCTGTGAACATTTGGATGTGAATGCCCTGCCCATGGAGGTTTAAGCTGCAGAAGACAGTACTGCTGCCTGAGGGAAGTCCCTCTCTGAGTCCCATCTGCGACCACCAAGAGCAGGGACCATGGCCTGGAAAAGGTGTAAAGGGTTTTTATCTTTTGGTAGCACAGCTCTAAAATGCCTCAGTTCTGCCAAGAAACCTGTTACTCTTTTCCAATCCTTTCCCTAATCCTGTAATGTTCAGAAATTTATGACACCAGGAGACACCTGTGCCTTTTGCAGTCCGACTCCCAGGACATGAGGCTGCCCATCTCAGGCTCTACAGCTCTCTGCACCAAAATGTCATCCTATGCTCTGACTAAACTTTTGGCACACACTGAATAAATACCTAATATTCCATGTGAAAAAGCCCTGGACACATGTATTTTCACTGAAACCAAGGTTTCTTCAAGCAGAGGGGCTGGTGGGAACTTAAAGATCTTATCAGTCTTGTGTATGGGGCTGAATTATGAAGAGAAAATATAGACCATGTCCAAAAACATGTTCGTGCATACTATCACCTGTTGCGTTCACTTCTATTTTGTTTATTTATGATGGTAAAGTTGCTCAAGAGTGTGGGGCCACACCCAGCTGAAGGACCATAACACATTTTATCTTCCCAAATGTGTTTCTCTTGCCTCACTGCCATCTGACTGTAAACCGCCACCACTGATTATTTGGGGACTCCCAGAAATGTTGTGCAGGGAGCTGGAATCATTATCAAAGCAATGGGTGGTTATCAAGGCAGAAGTAATGGGTGAGGAGAGTGTGATGTAGCACAGGATGTCATGGGTGTGTTTGCAGATGGTGTAATGGAGAGTTCCAGCCTTGTACAAGGTGAAGCAATTTTATTTTTGTTCCTGTTTATGTGAGTATGCAGTAATGATGTCGTGTGCAGTGACTTCTGCTTTACAATATGTCTTTTTTTGCTGATTGTCAATGCCTGGCTGGAGGATCCCACGACAGCCACTGCTCAGGGCTGGAGGAAGCAGAGTGACGGGACAGAAGCAGCGAAAGACAGTATTTCATATGTCAGCAGCTGTGTGTGCTCCCTGGGGAGCCAGCAGCTGGAGATGAATTCACACGATGGCAGCTGCCTATGAAATCTCCTTTGGCAAAGCAAATAATGGAGAAAGTTTAATGCACATTGTAAATCTGTCATTTTAAAACACCTCCACCAGTTACACAGACCTGGAAACACTCTCCTTGCCCTCCAGACACCCAGCATGAAGGCTTAGTCTTCATCAGGGAGATACTACCACGTGCTGAGCTTCAATCAGGGAAGACTTGCTGCAAAGCTCATTTCTGGAGCTAATTTGGGTAATGGATACAAGTTTCTAAAGCACAACACAACACAAAAGCCTTCACTATGGTTGGTACCAGGTCCTACAGGATTATCACTGTGCCAAGTTCAGTTTGTAAGCATAAAGCTATTTAAAACTCAATTTTTGTCAGTGAAAGGCAGGTGTGCCAAAAACTAATTTCAGTTAGTAGTCAAAGGTAGAGGTTTCTTGTTTAAAATTTATGAAAAGACCAATATGGTAATTATATATATGAAAAGGCCATAAGAGAAATTTTACACTAGATTAAAGCAAAATCAGTATTGAATTCTCATCCTAAAATTGTCACCAGAAACTTCCATAACATACAGTGTTAAACACTTACATTCAGTAATCTCCTCATACCAGTTGTAGGCCAGCCAACTGAAACCATAACTTTAGGATATCCACATATGCATGTTGCAAATACAAACAGAGAGGGAAACCTGAAGAAGCCCAGCATTTGGCACCTTGTCTGTTTAGCAGCACAGAGAACTTCTGATGTAACATCTTGGTCCTTATTTCTCTGCGAAATGACTTAGATTCTAGTTCTGATTCTCTGTCTATATAATTCAAGCTGTTGGTTTTTGAAAAACAAGCTGATATTCCATCATTTCAAAGGGTCTTTTGAGTGTTACAAGTGGTTTCACCTATGTACTAGGATGTCATGTCACTGGTATAAGACATCCTAGCCCATGATTTCTCCGACAGAGACTCCAGCATTTCTCTTTGTGCCAGTAATTTTATGCAAAATCACAAACAGATATACATATCATCCTTCCACACATCCACAAATAATCAGTCCTGGAAATCAAGGTGGTTAAACCCAACAAAAACTTATTTCTTCTTCTTTGATGATATCTTCAATTCTAATGTGATTGAATTTCAGGGAGGACTCAAAAAATTTCTCATATTTGACCTGAATTACATCAATACAAAAAAAAAATATTTGAAATAAATATATTAAAAATTGTTATTTTGAGGGAAGCAATTTTTTGAGAAATCCTTTCAATTTTCTTGTCAAAAACCTTTTATATTTTGAATAATTTTGTTACCAAAAGAAATAAAAATTTTCAATAAGTTTGATTTTCTAAATAAAGGAGATTGATATCCTACCTTCATAACTCCATGAAGTACATATATGTTAGGTTTCAAAAATACACGAAGAGAAATAGATAAATACATTATTTCCATAAAAAATGGACACGGGTGAATAAGAGTCTAACCATAATTTCAACTAGACCTGTCCAGCTTGCTGAGGTGTTGCTTCTCACCAGGGCTTTAACTGTTGGTTTGACAATAAGGGTCAGAAATGGCTCATATCCTGCTTACTGTGAAAACCCTACAGAACATTCTGTAGACACATTTTTGAAGGCAGTCTAAAAGTGAAGTTTTCAATTTACATGTTGGTTTCTCTTTTATTCCAGTCATTCATGACTGCTATCATGGGCATCTTATTAACTGGATATTGTTATCCTATGTTTTCCCAACCTAAAAATATCTAGCCATTTTTTTTGTAACTATGTTTGCTCTTCCCATATACCAAAATAGAAGCATAACGTCCTTTCTCTGCAACCAAACACATCCTGCAGTAAAGGCAATATACCAATTAATGGTTAGAGCCTTGATTTACAACAGAATATCTGAGAGGTATATTGTATCCATATTTAAGCAAAGATACTAAATACAAAATTACATAAATACATACAGAGGCATTTCCTGACATGACAGCACTTCTAGTAAAACTGAGATGAAACGCTTGTGGTCATGGCCAGGTGTCCTTGGAGCCACAGGAAGCAGGGACAATCACAGCACGTGAGTTTTTTGGACGGAGAAAAGGAGGAAAAGTGAGAGCTGATGCTCTGATGGTGTGGTAAGGGCTCTGTAATATTTGTTTCTTGTGGAAATGTTGCAACCATCCATGCTGTGTGAGGCAGTGATGTGAAGCGTGTTTTTTATGCTCTGGATTAATGTGAAACAAAAGGGTCCTCAGCTGAAGGTTCAGCATGTCCAAGTGTATCCACCCAAAACGTGGCGCAGGGTGAGCTGTTCTGGACAGGATATTTCAGGATATTTGGAGAATTTGAGGCTGTCTAGATATTGTATTGCCATCTAGTGAACATCACTGAGACTGCATGATGAAACTGGGAAGTTAAGATTCCCAGCATTAAACAAATGGGAATGGAAGCAGAGGGTTCAGAAATGTTCGGTTGGACAATTATTGTGCAATGGAAGAAAAAAAGTCTTATTAGAAGTCCTCAGTCTCCTTCCTTCTTTTTCTAAAGGAGCAGGAATCAACATTGAGAGGGCACAGTAGGAGAAATTTGAAAGTCTCAGCTCTTTCATTTTCCTTTCCTGGATGTAGGAGAACTCAGGGAGGACTCCTCCGTACTCCCTGTAAATACAGAAAGAACAAACTGCAGGTGTCCCTTGCACAGTGTTTCCTCTTTCAGCTCAGTATTTGCTTGAAAATAGAATGCAAATATGGAATTCTCATTTCTCATTCAAAGTTTTTCACTGTTTGCCTTTGGGAGTGCTCCACAGTTTGCACATTACTCCTACACGCGAACAGTGACTCAGAGAGTTGAAAAGCATTGATCTCTGCCGCTTCTGCCAGGTGTGTGGCATTCCCAAGCTTTGCTGCATGGATGCATGTGGACCATTGTGGCTGGACATCAGGTGCCTACCAAAGCCAGTCTATCCCTCCCCTCCCCAGCTGGGCAGGGGAGAGGAAATACAATGAAAGGCTCAAGGGTCAAGGTAAGGACAGGGAGAGATCAGTCACCAGTTACCATCCTGGGCAAAATAAACCTGACTCGGGGAAACAATTTTAATATATTACCAAATAAATCAGAGTATGGTAATAAGAAATAAACCCAAATCTTAGAAATCTGTCCCCCACTCCTCCCTTCTTACTGGCCATAATTTTATTCCCAACTCTCTATCTCCATCCTGCAAGTGGCACAGGGGGCAGGGAGTGGAGGTTGTCAGGTCATCACATGTTGCCTCTGCTGCCTCTTCCTCCTTGGGGGAAGGACTCCTCACAGTCTTCTCCTGCTTCAGGCGGGCTCAATCCCATGGGAGACAGTCCTCCACATGGGTTCCTTCCCACAGGCTGCAGTTCTTCATGAACTGCTCCAGCATGCATCCCTTCCGTGGGCTGAAGTCCTTCAGGAACACAATGCTGCAGTGAGGCTCAGGGTCACAAGTCCTGCCAGCAAACCTGCTCCACTATGGGCTTCCCACAATGCCACAGCCTTCTTCAGGAATCCATGTGCTCTGGCATGGAATCTTCCACACTGCAGGTGGATCTCTGCTCTCCTGTGGACCTCCCTGGGCTGCAGGGGTACAGCTGCCTCATCATGGGCTGCACCAGGGGCTGCAGGGGAAACTCAGCTCCAGCACCTGTAGAACCTCCTTCCTCTCCTTCTCCACTGACCTGGGTGTCTGCAGGGCTGTTTCTCTCACATATTCTCACTCCTCTCTCCGGCTGCAATTTTTCCTGCACAGCAACTTTTTTCCCTTCTTTACTACGTTATCCCAGAGGCACTACCACTGTCACTGATGGGCTCGGCCTTGGCCAGCAGTGGGTCCACCTTGGAGCCGACTGGCATTGGCTCTGTCAGACATGAAGACATGAGCTTGTCAAGACTACAGAATAACATGTAGCTCCTGCCAAAATACAGTGTGTGTTTGTGGAGGGGGTGCTTTAATTGTAGTGATAACTTCCATTTTACAAAACAGACCTGGTGTTTGACCAGCATAAACACAGGTACCCCTGTGGAGTGAATGCATGGAAAAGGATATGCTTCCGCATTTGTGGTAAACACACAGCAAATGTCTGTACTCCAGAGAACCTGCATCTCCAGCAGGCTTTTACCTTCTGCTGCTGTTTCAGCTCCTATCATGAAGGAGTTAAATCAATCAAGAAATTTAGCTTCAGGAGTATTCACATGGGGGCTTTCCAGTTGGAAAAATTATGAGGGCAAAGTAAAGGCAAAATGTGACTTTCCCAGTCCTATACACAAATATTTTAGTAGAGTTTAAACTGCAAATGTGTTTAAGGTACCTCCAAAATCTAAGACACGTGAAAGAGCACACACAAAGCTCTGTGAAATTCCTGATTTGTCCACCACATCCTTGGTGTTACACAAGGGATGCTGGGCAAGAAATAGAGTCCCAGAAACTTTGGGTGGGCCTACCAGGTATTTTATAAAAATACCAGGTATTTTATAAAAACACCGATTCATAGAACTTAAAGGAAACCCTGCTCTTACAAAACACTCCAGAATATTAATGGCCATTAAAATTTGTCTTAGAGCTGCATTCTGACAACCTGTTATCTAGCAGACACTTGTGATGGACCTTTTGTTGTGCTGCTTTACAGGTGTTGTAATTGTATCTGGTGATGTTAACTGGCAAAGGTAGTAAAACTTAATTATAGCCAGCCTGATTTTTGACCGCTTATTCTGAAGTGAAGCAGGAGAACTTGTGAAAACCTGGATGCCCTTTGGGTGGCGCCTGTGGCAAAGCATTTGGGTTTTTTTCTTGCAAAATAAAACCGAGAAAGGGCCCAGCCTGGTGTTGTCTGGGTGGGCTGTAAATCCCTGCCTCCCTTGGTTATTGCTGGGAGAGGGTGAAACCACAGAGCATCAGGGCCAACTGATAGGCGAAGAGGGAACAGAGAATAGAAAATGAATGGCATTTATTTACAAATGCAGATTGCATTTGGTATGAGCAAGTCATTTGTCTTCTGGTTTCTGTTTTATATGGCTACTGAGAAAAAAAAAAAGCTGTAAGCATATTTTATTAAATTTATTTTCTTTTAATATGCTGATGTGCACACCTGTCAATAAAACAAGCCCTTGCCTACTGTCACAGTTAAAAGAACATAGAAGGCATTCATTTTCTTTCTTTTTCAGGGTATAGTAACATGTTTATATTATCTTAACAGACAGTGGTAAGCTAGCTGGGAAGAACAGGTTTTAAGACAGGCTTTGAATGCATAATTATAATTAGAGATCAAGAGCTGGCACACCTGCTCTGGGGTGTAAGTGTGTGGGCCGTTAGATCTCGGGTCAGATCTGACTTTCACACATAGGACCTGGGGTGGGTGGGGAACATGAGGCATAAGCACAGCCAGTCTTGCCTCCTACCCGACCTGCTGGGCCAGCCGAGCTAGGGAAGGTTGCTGTGATGTGCAGCTGGATGTGCTGACACCATCCTGCCAACACATCCAGCTCAAGGGATTTGAAAACAGGCCTCTCTCTGAGCTTGGCTTCCTGGGTCTGTTTCAGAATTGCTTCAGTTTAGACATGCTGGTGCTCACCTTTTTCCACAAAGTCTTCTCCTTTTTGTGATCCAGAACATAAATCATAGAATCAGAATATTCTGAGGTGGAAGGGACCCACAAGGATCATCGAATCCAACTCTTAAGTGAATTGCCCACACAGGGATCGAATGCACAATGCTGGCGTTATCAGCACTGTGTTCTGACCAACAGACACAATAAATGTTGTATGTCACTGGCATTTCTAATGTTTCATGGAGCAACATGCCCTTCTAGGAAGCTGTGGTGTGCCAGAGTACAATGATTTAACAAGGTTAGCTGTAGGGTCAGTTATTCATCAATTTATAAAACCAGTTTCTAGAAAAAGAAAGCATACCCCAAAATACCAAGAAAAGAGACACAAGAACTTCATTATTCAACACAGAAGGCTTTATTTACAATTAAACATAAGGATATCAGAAAGAAGATTTGAGCTTTATTTTATATTTTCATTAACATTTCTAATGAAAGTTTACCCTGCACTGTTTGAACAAATGTAAATACTTAACATTAGCCTTAGTATCATGAATTAACAATAACTGTAACTGATGTTTCGGATAAAATAACAACAAATTATAATTCAAGTGCGGTCTAGGTGCTGGGCATAGTTGAAAAGCCCAAACCTGCATTGAGATCAATGAGATTACACATATGGACAAACATATAGTTCTGGCCATGTAAAATTTGGCCCTGAGACATTTAAAATCATGGCCTGACTTGCTTGATCACTGCTGCTGGAGCACCACACAGCACCAAACAACACTAGCAAAGCAAACACTAACTTACTGACAAAGTACTTGAAGTCAAATAAATTTAAGCTGAAATGTTAGTGTATCAAAAACCACAGGAGCACTGCTGTTGTTCCTTTCATGTTAGATCCTGGCACAAAAGACATTTTATTATAAAAAGCTGATGTCAGATCTTGAACCACAGCAGAGCTATGTTTATCTCAGAGGACGTGTGGCTTAATGACTTTAGCTGTCCTCATATTATTTCGACCAGTCCATAGGACCCTAGGGATGCCTTCAGTTGTGTCAAATTGTCCCCAGACTAATATGGGAACAGAGCATCACATATGACACCAGCAATACCGTGGATATGAGAGAAAGGTGGTGTTCTTCATTGGCTAGCCAGCACCGTGAGTAATCGAATACACGGGCTGAGAGCAGCTCTTCCCTCCAGTGTCACACCAGCTGCCCTGGTAGCTGGCCTTTCCAGCTCACGGCTGGAAAGAGAGTGCAGCCATGTACCTCACAGACCTCACCTTCAAGAAGAATATCTTGGGATTTCTGTGACTCATCAGCTCTACTGATAGCTACAAAACTTTGTCCATGAGGAACAATGGAATAAAACACCAGCATTACAATCTGTTGGATTTTCCCTTTATTTCCAAAGGTAAGAACATGTTACTAAAGATACCCAGACAAAGACATTGCCCTTTATTAGCAAGATGAACCTTTCTGGTTTAAAGTCCATTGTAGCATTGTTTCCAAACAGCAGGATATGAGAGGATGGCCATGTTTGATTTCTTTTTTTTTTTTTTTTTTGCAGCTCTTAAATAAGGGGACAAAAGATCCAAAAACAAATCATAGAAAATGCTGAACTTAGGCTCTTGTTCTGAATTTAATGAGTCCATGGCAAAAGAAGAGACCCCACAACACTCGGTATTTGCCCCATTGACTCTCAGAATAAAATACAGCATTCAGATCAAATGAAAAAGTCAACTATTTATGCAGATGGCAGCGTTTGCTACCTGTCTACAGGCTGATGCACCTCATTAAACAAACGGTTACACAAATTTCCTTATGGCAGATGGTTTATCAGTAAGTAATTGGGGCTACCTGTTTTCATTTATGTGCTTCTATAGCAAGTGGAACCCTCTGACATTTGATCAAAATCATTATCTCAGTCTTTCCTGTCTCTGAAGCATTCTGGAATATTTTCTCTTGGCCTGTCAGGTGACATATCAGATCATTCTCCAACAGAGGCTTTGGGAAAAGTGGCTTAGAGCAGTGCAGATGCTGGTGTTCAAACAAGAGCCAGAAATAAAAGCTCACAAGAGGCAACAGGAAGAGCAGTGGAGCAGGTTGGGAGTTAGGGAGTGATTCAAATTAATAAACAGCTGTGGAGCCAAATGTCGATGAGCTCCATCAACATATGGAGGACTGTGGTGTATCTATGAGCCATCTCCATAAAAAATGTATAAAGCACATATTTTAGCAAGTCTTTTATAAACTTCATGTATTACAGTTAGTAACTTTACATAATAAACTTCACATTCAATGCAATTCACATCCCTGAATAGAAGACAGAGAGCAGTTCTATTGCAGCAGCTTCCATTCCTTGAAGGAACAGAGAGAAATATTGCAATGAGAGCATCTAGAGCACAGCATGAGCTCCAAACTGTTGTCATTCCCAGCCTGTGCTCAGAGACGGAGCATCAGCAAGCAGCTTTCATTTTTCTTGCAAATCCAGAAGAAAATGAGTAGCAAGTTGCATAAATGGCAGAAGGTGGACTAAAATCCAACTGGATCTCAATTTCAGTCTGCTTGAACGCAATTTAAAATGTGTAACAAGTTTCAAATAAAGTTTTTTGAAAGTGTATTTTCCACAGTGGCCTCTTTAGTGATCTCAGATACGTGGAGCTTCGAAAACATCAGCTAATTTGGGTTAGTAAGCTGGTCTTCTCAAAATGGAAAAGTATGTTGACTTCCATAGCATGCAGATTGACTGTGCCTTGAATCATACCTTTTGTCTCTGAATTTTAACAAGCTGCTTGGCTGAAATTTCAATTAAACACTGACTACCTCTGAAGCCTTTTGTTACCTGCAGTGAAATAAAATCAGAATTCAGCATATGGTAAGATAAGTCTTCATCTTAAGAATATCTCTTTAGTATAGCATACTTTTCACCACAACGTTCATGTTACTGCACTTCTTTTTAAAAAAATCCAAAAATGTGTTTGTTTCCCCATATATCAGCACATTAATCCACTACTTGGTTAGTCTACCCCTGATGGGAGTATATTTTGCTTTTTTGGACCAGGAAAGTTCAGGAGGTGTTCAGACTAACATGACAGTGATGCACCACTGAGAGGAAGAAGTGAGAAACCAGCACTCAATAGAAAGTGTAATTTACAGCGGGTTCTCTGAACCTCAGACAGAGGGATGTCCTGGGATAGCACAGGAATCTGCAGCTGTGTGGCCTCTGTCTCAGAGAGGTGCTAGAGGACACTTCTGAACAGTTTAACAGTCTTGGACAAAATATTGATTTTAAAGAAATCACAACAAACAAATGAAAATGTTGTTCTTCCGATGTAGTTCCCGATGCCCTCCCCTGAGTTAAAAGCATCCTGAAAGATTTAGGATGGGAACAGAACTTGAGAACATTAGGCCAATTATCTGTATGATTCCCTGAAGAACAACTACTGAATTTTCTAGCACATAAAAGAAAAAGAATAGTGAAATAGGTAATGATTCTGAACTCTTGAAACCCAGAGAAGTCACTGCTAAGGACTGAGCTGTTAGTGCTTACCTACTTATTTTAATTTCTTCGACCTGAAAATGAAATAGGACCCCAAGAACGCCAGGAACACCACAGAGCCTCCGATTATTAATGCCATCTGCAGCGTGCTCAGCAGCTGGAGCCGACTGGAGATTTTAGTTCTGAACATTTCTGCTTTCTCATCCCCAATAACAGCAGACTGAAAATGTGCAAGAAAATCGTCAGTGAAAGGTAGATATGCAAGACTTCACTTGCCAAATATGTTCTTGGTGTGGTGCAAATCACAGCATGAGTTTAATTACACAGTTTCAGGGCACCAAGACTGAAAAAGCTAGGTAGTGCTTTGTTCGTTTGTTTGTTTTAAAACAGAGAATATTAATAGACATAAAATATACTAACCTCATTTAGCCAAAGAAGAGGGAACACATAGGTTCTGTTAACTTTTTTTAAAGGACTGAAATGAGAAAATAAGTACAGCATGTTACTTTTAGTTTCCTACATAAGCCCAGTCTTCACTTAAATTTTCTTCTCATCTAACTATATTTCTGGCTTCCAGATATACCTTTTAAATATACTTTTGGAGTGAAAAAACCAAACCAAGCCAAAACTACATTTAATAACAGCCATTTTACATATTGGGCAACCACCATGTTCTGCCTAATCTTCTGTACTTGGGCAGTCAGACACAGAGAGGGTTGAAGATCTGTGTGGTGTTCATATGTACAGGATGCCAAAAGTGTGTCTATCCATGTACATTTGAGCCAATGAAGAGGACAAAAACCAGCTAGAGACCCACTGACCCTTGTGATAACAAGATTTAGTGACAGAGAATACATAAATTCTCTTTCTCATTAGATTTATTACCGAAAATATATTTTATCTTTTGCGTTCATCCTCATGGCCCCCATTTGGGTTTTATAAGAATGCTATTTTTAAGAACATGTTGCCTTGTAAGCTTCTGTAGAGAAATCAAATGTGTGTTAAAATACTTGGGTAGTGTCCTGCTCAGGAAGATTTGCTCTGAACAAGCTTTGGGGAAATATTTTTATTCCTTCTTCTCTGAGACATTTCTACTGATGCTCTCATAGACCAATCAGCCCTCTTAAAAATTCATTAAAAATAAAATAATGAAGTAGCACTTACTCAATTTTTGTTGAAGGCTTCACAAGGAGGTTTACTTGCAGCCTTTTTGCAAATCGTAGCGTAAAACCAGTCACCTAAAACCAGTGAAAAAACCCAACAAAACATTAATTTAAATTTTTTAATTAGATGAAAAAGCCTATAATATGGACTGTGTCAAAAAGCACTGTAGGATTATTTTATCCTTATGTTTGGAAAGATTAATTTTTTTATGAAATGGTAATGTTTCTAAGGAGTTCTCGTTTCTCACAGAAGTTCTAATTTTGTGGCTTTACCATAGTTACTTTTGTAATTTACATTTAAACCTGAAGGCAAAGGCTAAAATTACTAAATCAGTCATTTTCATATTTCATATAAAAATATATTTCAGGGTTTTTTTCCACCAAAAATCAGCTAAATTTTCTTTTTCAAAATGAAGGATATTTAACTTGCATAGGGTAGAAAACAAACTTTTCATATCAATGAAAACATATGTATACAAAGGTCAAATCTTGTCTTCATATCTTTCTTCCTCTCTCTGTCTTTCACAAAAAAAAAAAAAAAAAAAGATAGGCTGTAATTCTTGAAAATTTTGTGTAATATTTAGGAAAATCTGGTTGATTTCTCTATTCCAAATAAGGTAAAACAAAGATTTAACTTCATATCTCCTCATTGAAGTTACACAGCTTAACTGCCAAATTTTAGTGAGAAATTCTTAATTTTACCTTTTCATTCAAAGTAAGAGCAAAATAGAATTTTGGAACCTTAGAATTCATCACACAATTCAGAAAACTTTGGTAAATACACTTAGAGTTAACTGAATCACTGAAACAGAAATAGAGGTAAATTTGTAAGAAATCAAAATAAACTCATTCTGTTTGGGAGATCTGCTGGACAAACCAAGTCACAAAGAGTTGAATTTGGTCTATTTAGATCAGTCTGTTTAATGTTCTGCCAGTTGGACATAGTCTCATCTATGTTTATTTAGTTTCAATTGAGATAGTAATTATCCAAAAATGGCTAGTTATAGAAAATTTTTTAAAAAGTAAGTGTAGAGGAAACAGAAGTTTCATAGAATAATTTTCTCAAAGTACTTGAAAGTTAGAGAAAAGCTACAACATACTTCACAGTTTGCAGAATCTATTCAATGCCATGTTCCCAAGAAGTCAAAATCAAAACAGATTTTCAAAACTTTGAAGGTCAGAATGAGATCAAGTTCTGCTCTAAATTTCCCCTGCTGAAACCACACCACCTTGAGAGCAGATCTTAGAAAAGCAAGCATGAAAAGAATGCATCTTCTGCTTGTCCCTCTGGCAAAAGGCCAATTCTACTACTATTAAATTTAAATATTGCAAATTTCCCAAGGTACAAGCATTAAGTACTTGGACTTACAGGCTCTATGTCCAGATATGTCTCATGCTCCTTTTCATCTGGGCTCAGGCCTTCCACATCATGCAGTACAGATTCACTTGCATGAAGAAAATGAGGAAGAGAGATATATACTGGTCTTTCTATAAAAAAAAACCAAACTCTCTTGAATCATTAAGCCTTGCTTTGGCACTCATTTTCACAGGTCATTTTCCAAACATAGTTTTGCTATATAGATGTACAATCCTCATAAAAATGTTAATAGTCTAACCCCACCACCCAAAAAAAAACCAACCCAACCCAACCAAAAAACCAAAATTCAAGCATTTAAGCAACTTTTTTCGGTCATGAGAAAAATTTGCATGGTGAAATAAACTGCAGCTACAAACCCTGCTTGTCTGTGCCTACACTGTGGAGCTGGCAGAGCTCCCAGTTTCATGCTGAGGTGAGGAGACTCAATATTTCCCCCCACGTTCATGATCTCGTCTTAGCCTGAAGGGACCCCTCACAGCTCACTCTGCACCAAATGCAGACTCAGTATATATTTATTTTACCAACATCACACTAAGCCAGTATTGTCTCTCAGTCTCTGAATGTGTATGTAATTGTGAACGTACCCACCCCCGCCACAAACACAAGGACTGTGACTATCTCTGGCTTTTACACAGTGCCCCTCCTTTCCTTTCCTTTCTCTACACACATTCCTGCAGTTTCAGTACACAATCCATGGTATCCCAATTTTGTATAGCACTATGCAAAATACAGAAATATTGTAGTTCTCATTTTGGGCAATGAGGCTGAAGAAATGTGAGGGGTCTCACAAGCAATCTGTGGAAGAATTCACAAACACAAACATCCTGGATCTCAGAGTAACACCTCAGCTACAGGACAAGTGCCTTGTGCCCCGTTAAATGGCTCGTGTGGCAGTACTGTGTCACCACCATACTTGCTTTGCAGGCACTGATGTCCAGGACTCCGGCTAACGTGCAGTTCTCTGATGTAACTGGATCCGTACAGAAGCAATAATTGTCTCTGACTTCAGCTGGTGATGCAAATGCTTCACGAGGAACTACGAAACGATAGAGTGTGATTCCCTTCACAACCTGCTTGCTGTGGAAAACTCCGTAGATCGATCTGAACACAAAAGAGGAGAAATGTGTTTCAGCCATTTGGATTAAAAGTCTGATTTTGTGCCAATGCTCCTGAAGGATCCCCCAGCTGCCTCTCTCTTAAAAGAAATCCCCCCGCTAGGGAGCCAGTGTTCAGGCTCCTGCCACACTGTTCCACTGTTCCTGCCACGCTGTTCCTACCACTGAGAATTGTAGGGCTGTTCCTCTGTACCAGAGAATATTCCATCCACATTTTCACAAAAGGATGTACAAGCTCAGAGATGAGCATGACAATACACAAAAAGACAGACAAAAGTTCAAATACTAATAACAAACAATATAGACAAAACTAACAAATTAATTGAGATGTCTTTTCCCTACACATTTCTACACGCACTGTCATTATTAGGTTTTTGAAAGTTTCTGGACTACAGTAGAGATGCTTATCCATATAAATCATCTCTGATATAGTTTTTTGCTGACCTTGTGATAATCTAAGCTTTATGATGCAGGCAACATCCTGCACATAACCTTATTCCATTGTAAGTGAATCAGAATACTACTTAAGCTTCTTTTTACTAATTCATTATCAGATGATACTGAGACATGGTTGCTACACAGTAATGTAACCAGGACACCAACACTTTGCATTGCAGCCAAACAAAAGAAGGGTTTTGCAACATGGACAGAACAATTTTTCTTGACCCTGCTTCTGCAGGACCTTTAGGCAATTGTTACTGTCCTTTAGTGTTCATGAATTGTGAGAATTAAATGGCTGGAGGGATCTTTCAAACTGTGTGCAATCAATCCAAAGAATTTTGTCATTTCTCTCCTGCATAGAATTCCCTTTTCCACAACTTGGGAAATGTTTTCCAGTTTGCGGATAAAATTGCATCACCAAAAAACCCCTTTAACTCCATATAAGAACACTGATCTTTGAAAAAACACTCTACAAAGCAAATGGCCCACTTTAAACCCAGTTAAAAGGAAGCATCTGTTTCCAGGCAGCAAAATAAATAAAGGCTTTCAACCTCCCAAAAAAAATACACAGTGATGCACTTTAGATCTTTAACATTTCTTTCAGAGATCCCACTGGAAAACTCAGGGACACTGGATAGCCCAGCAGAAGCAGCAGGCTTAAAAGTCATCAGCACGGGATGTATTACGCAGGCTTGTTTGTTTGTAAACACATAAAAATAAAATATGTAAAAATATCCTGTGAGAAAACAATTTTGAGTATCTACTGAATGACAGTAAACACTGTTCTGCATAGATTATTTTCTCCAGAAATGCCAAAGATGGACCTAACTGGACCCTACTGTACCTGTTGCCTTCTCAGACCAAACAAGGCTAGGTCCTGATGTTAGAAGCAGCTCAAGACTTTGAATCCTGTGGCCCTCAGTGCCTTTTACAGATCTCTAATAGCTCACAGTGTCACATTTTCCTGAATATACGTCTGTAACTGGCTGAAATAAAGCACATTGTACATAGCTTGCTACTTGACATATATAAAAGTGGTAGAATCAGGCTCTGAATCATGACCACAACTCATGACTTGTGTTTTAGATGAAAAGTTTACATTGCACTGCCTGGCTGACCTGAGCCCAAGCACAGCCACTGCAGCTGCCCTCTGAAAACAAAGAGCATTCAGTGCGACACAAGGTGTGAACGCACTCCAGGAAGCGACCAGCCTACCTGCAAATATCGGAGGAGAAGAAGCGTAGTACCTGATCCTTCTTAACAAATGGTGGGAAGGATGCTCCATCTGTGAATAAAATAAGAAAAGAGCTTGAAAGCAATTCTACTTAGTAGACATGATTTAATTTCTAGCTCAATACTCAGTTGTTACTTTCCTATAAATCTGTGAAAAAAGTAAACAGTATGAGTCATATGTGGGGAAAATGTTTATGTAAGTTATTGCACATTGACAGGCACTTCACAGATAAGATGTAATTGTTTTTGAAAGTGCGCCAAGATACAGCACCTTTTTTTCCCCCCCCAGATGTGAAGCTATATGATCAAGCCCATTTAAAACAGATGATTAAAAAAAAAAATTCTTCGTGTTATGAAACTAAACAGCTATTGCCATTGCTTCAAGGTTTATGCAGTCTATAGACCTAAACCTTCCTAGAGAAGCTTGGGTCACCTGCAGTTACGACACTCAGCACCTACAAGAAACACAGCTTTAGACTTCAACACTGTCTATTAAATAATCAATGCTAAACCTTTTTCACCGAAGATTGCTCAAATGGGCCTCTAAGTCGAGGTCCTTCTAGAACTAATGGAGAGGAGGAAGCCACTTCTAGAGCACAGTCCACCTCACCCCATGGTAGATATGCAAAATAAGTCAGAGGATAGCACTTTGGTGTCGTCTTTCTCTCCACTTGTTATAAAAAGAGTGCAGACACTCAGATTTGTATTTCTGCACCGCAAGCACTCAGAGTTATGTAAAAGGAGCCTCTGCCATTTTCCCCATTAAGGTGTTGCAACCAGTACATCTGTTAGTTTTTGCAACAATTTCTGTTTAGTTTCTTAGGCAGCAGCCATAACCAAACAATTGCAAACATCTGTGATATCTTTGAATCTAGTTGGCAAGAGCAAGAAAGCTAAATGACATACTGCCACTTGCCCACTGCTGACAGAAGCACTTTTTTTCAAAGATTCAAGATCATTCTAAACACACACTCTGTTTCTAAATCTTGGCATTCTTGTAAGGTTGGCAAACATGGATTCATGTCAAGCCCCATACAAGTATACTATTTATATTTTTATCTGTCTATTTTCTTATATTATACATGTTGAGCTTTCATGTGAAAGCCTACAAGATAAAGAATTCTCACACTTACAAGACTTTTTAAACCTGCTGCAATGTCAGGTTTAAACACAGCAATGTCATACTGAATGCCCTTGCAAACTGTGCAGCAATCTTTGCTAACAAGTAAAAACTCATTTTCACCGTACTGGAGCACTTAATTACTTGGTGGCATATGTTTATTCCATCAGCTACGGAAGAAGAATAAACAAAAAAGATGACCCTGGCTAAAAAAAAAGATGCCAGGCCCCATAAGAAAGAAGGCAATTCCTAGAATGTAAGAAAATATTGTTTCTTATAAAATTAGTTACATGGTTTAAAAAGGAACTATTCCTTTGTGGCTCACACACTTCTGGAAAATCAGATTCTTGTGACGTATCTTAAATACTTCAAACACTTGTTGAATGATCTGAGTTATAAGGAAAATTATCTATGCCAGGTAAAACAGAATGGAAAATGGAGGGAAAAACCGGAACAAAACAACCTAACACAAAAGCCTGCTTGTTCTGATATTCATTTACTGAAGGCCTGGAGCTCTCTGCAAAAGCCTCCACCAAGACACCTGCCAGCCTCAGCTCCACAGACTGTGGTGTCCTCACAGCAATGCTTTCACTTACCAAAAAGAAAAATATCACCTTCAACAAATGTATCTTAAACAACTCAGCTGCTTACATATGCATTCCAAAAGCAAATTCAAAAATATTCCTCGATTGTCTATTCATCCCAGTCTAAACTTTTCTTCTTCATTGCTTTTCACTTTCTAGTGGTCTACAAGCCATTCATCTGACAGCCTCCTTCTTTGTTGCCTCAATTTCTTTTCATATATCAGGATGTCCGTTCTGGTGCATTTAATTAAATTCTCAACAGTGTAAATGAATATGCATTATTAAAATGCAAAGATAATTTTCAACTGCTGTAGCAAAGAAAAATAATCTTAATTATATTGTACAATCAAAATAATTAGTAGAAACAAGAGAACTGTTTCCACATCTACTCTAAATGTAGAGGCTGTGTGCACGTGTACATAAAATAATGTACAGTAATAAACAATTCATATATTTTAATAGACACACACACATGCATATATCACAGTAGTAGTAAGTATGCATATATATAGATACTTAATATACAGAATACAGAACTGGAAAAGCCCCAGGGAGTTAATTTAAATATTGTATCTCATTATTCCCTTGCAATATCAAGAAAAGTGATATCAATATCAAGAAGTTCTAAAAAGCTTTAATAGGCTCACCTGTGCCATTAATCATATCGCAGTGACCCGGCCAGTATGAAAGAGTCCTGTAGGGTAAAATAAAAGTCATGCTGCATATAGTAAATTATACCATGTAAGCAATTTAATTACCTGTATGGCCAAATATAACTGTTCCAGTAAAAGCCTGACCCATTAGCAAAGGCAAAGGATAGAGATGTTCATTTATTCAGATAAATTATAGGATCCATTGGAACAGGATAAAAGAAATCTAGCTACTTAAGCATGCAAAACGGAAGTAACTACTTGTATCAAAAAATCAATAACTGTCTTAAGTCCAAGTTCCTAACAGAACTATTAACAGCTGAAAGAAAGAGATGGTTTTGCTAAGGCCAGGGCTTGATCCTGTTTCCTTCGAATCATTGAAGGATTTTCCATTTATCTATAGCTCCTAGTGAATCAACTCTTAAAAGCCATACCTTGAAAATACGTATTTTTTTTTTAATCTACAATGTTATGATACCTTTTATTTTTATAGCTTTCAATTATTGCTGTTTTTGTAATATCTTCTGTCCCAGTATAGACACTGTAAGGTCCATCGCTTGTCCCATTATACTGTAACAGATGCAACAAGAAGGAATAACAGTTAGAAATATTGAACAAATTCATAGCTTTGTCAGATCTTTCTTCCTCAGAGCAGCTGTCTTAAGTTTTATTCATAGAATGATAACTGAAGGCATTGCCTCCTCATTGGTTTCACTTACCGGGTAGAAGACTCCCACAACTGGGTTCACACCAGGTAAGGGGACAAGTTTTAAGAAGGGATCTGTGTACCCCCACAGTATTTCTTTCACTGTTCTGTTCTGCAGCAAGGTTGACTTAGAAGATTTAATAAAAGTGTTTATTATCGATTGCACAAAACCAATTTGGTACACGGAAGGTACAGCCTACAAAAGCAATAAAATCAACATTTAGCATAAAATTCTGCATGTGCTTTGAATTAAAAACACAGAGACTGACTCCAAGAAATGTCTGGTAAAGTCAGTTCCCAGATTTACAGCTCCCTCAAAGTTTGTAGATAAAACTGACATTTCTTAACAAAACAATTACTGGCCATAAATTACACAAAAGCAGACAATTTTTCTTGACTGATTACATGAGTTCACTAGATCAGCCCTAATCACAGAATGACAGAACAGCTGAAGTTCACAGGGACCCCTGGAGTCCATCTGGTCTGCCTTCCAACATGGGCTCTTCTGTGATTCTGTGACTGCTGGTATGGTTCTATTTTGTATTTACACCAAGCATCTTCACACTCTGCCCCTTGCAGACACCGTCTCACAGCAATCCTGAGCTCTCACATGCAGACGACAGAAAGTTGGTGCAATACAACCAGGGCTGAATATAAACATGAAAACTGTAAAGGCAAACATTCTCAGCCTGTGATAAGACAAAAACACCTGCACTAAAAAGGCTCTAGCACCACTCCGGGTGAAGATCCCTGTGCTCTTCTTGGAATAACTAATAGCAGGACAGGAGAGCTCTAGGATTGCACCATGGGACCCAGGCTCTGTGGTGGTGAGGCCATGCAGACATAGGATGTGGGAATTGATGCAGCCTCCTCTGCCAAGCAGGCCTAAGGGTATTATGGAAACAGCATGGCAAATCCGCCTTGCACTGTTCATGCTGTACTTCACACACCAAGCGAACCCATCTGCAAACTCTTGACTTATTTCCATGCTAAAACTGACTAGGAGGATGTTTTTTGAGCTTTGAACACACTGTCGTGAAAGGTGTCCCTGCCCATGACAGGAGGGCTGGAACTAGATGATTTTAAGGTCCCTTCCAACCCAAACTATTCCGTGATTCTATGAACTTCTCCCCTCTTTCCTCCAGTAACTCAACATTTGTCTCTGGACACTATGGCTTTGTTTTTTTACTTACTGCAACAGCGAGGTTGAGGACAGTCATGGTGTCATTTTCTGTCCCAACAGACATATCAGGTTCAAAAGTAGCAGCGTTGGGCAACATGTAGGATATTGTTCCATTCTCACTTTCCATGACATCTTCTTTGGGTAAATATCGCACCCTTGAAATACAAAACACAAACAGAGAATATTTTTAATCTCTGACTTTTGAGAAAACACATAACCATGCCTGACTGAAGGTTTTTGAAAAGTTGATGAACATTTTGGTAAAATGAATGTTGAACATTTTATAACCACTAAAACGTTTATAAACTTTTCATGTGAATACATGCAAAAATTCAATTTTTTGCAAAATATTGTTCTTTTGGAAATATTTCCTTATTGCCAAATGGAAGAGTTTTTCCTGATACTAAAATGAAAACAAACACTTCTTTTTTTATTTTTATTTTTTTGTCATTAATGGACCTTGCATATTTTTATATTTTGTTTTAAATGAATTATGTTTTGTCATGTTTTTTCACAAGCTGTTTCATGGTTGCATGTAATTAGAAGGGGGTGACTCAGTCATAAACACACAGATTTTAATCTGATAGAGATGTGTTGCAACAAAACAGGTTAAACCCATAATGTTACTTTGATAGTTTAATATGCATGTAGAGATTTATAAGCAATCTTTCAGTCCCACTGAGGTGCTGCCAGTCATGCCCTGTCAGCAGATCTCTAAGGTAAAAATCTCTGCTGCAGTTCTAGCTTTAGCTCTACTCTTCCTGTCCCATCCCCTTGCTGACTCCTCTGTGGGGACAGCAGCCAGCAGGGATCAAATGACAGTCTATGCTGTAGCTTATCCCAGCTCCATCTCAGCAGGGATCTTCAGGATACTCCATCAGATCTTCCAGCATGAGTGGGGGGTGGTACAAAAGGTACAGAGAACATTTTCCCATGGTACAGATGTAGCCAGTGCAGGTGGGTCTTATCTGAAGAGCAGCTGGGTCTTGGCTTCGCAGAAATGGTTTGCATACCTGTAATTTTAATTATTAGCCTAATGTGTAGAGCACCCACCTGAAAGTTGAGAAATTTTTCTTTCTAATTGATATGTTTTCAAGCTGTTCTACACTATAATAAATTACTAAATATTTAAAGGAAGAATGAGAGAGAGACTCAATGTCACAGCTATTCAGGCAGACCCAACATCCCAGGAAAGCATGAGTGCAGAAGTGAGAGGAGCCTTCACTTCATAGTCATCATTTCTTACTTAGTCTTATTTAGGCTTATGGCTCAGATTTGTCCCTGAGAAAACCGGCATCATCAGCAGCACCAGAGTAAAACATTTCTGTTTGGTGGGAATTCACCTTCTGCAGTATTTCTTAACTGTCTTTTTCCTGATTCCTACGTAACTCTTTCCTCTGTCTTCCCAGGTACTCTGTGAACCAAGAGTTCTCTCTTTCCATTGAGAAACAAATAAGCTTTTAGGCATCAAGGCACTTCAGCTGCAGATGCTGAAATTGAAAACTATCTTGTGAATACAACATACATCCTCAAAGTTTTGGAGAAAGAAATACCCTATCATCATAGGAAATCAAGTTCCTAAAGGGTGCCAGTGATAGCAAATATTGGGCTTAGTAACTCAGGAAGCATCAACTAGTCCTATGTCAACATCACATTAAACACATAATAAAACCTCCGTTAAATGTGGGAAGACTGCTCCATCTACATCGTAGCTAGTACACTCAGAAAAAGGAATGCTTTCCCAAGGAAAATTTGAAAAAAGAGAAGCTATTGATTAAAAATGTCATAAAGGAAAAAAAAACAAAAAAAACCCCCACATTATTGAAGTAAGTAGCAGTGACGCATGGACGATAAGATAATCTCTTGGTTTTAGGGCATCTGACATATTTTGTCCTACTATAAAGCTGGTGAAAACTGAACAGGAAGGAACACAACTGCCTCTGTGATATTGCGGCCAATGAACTATTGTTTTTTGCAAGAGCCAGCAGCTTCACATCCAATTACCTATTTCCTATTTACCTATTTGCGTTTTCCTTATGTTAGACACAATCCAGAAGATGTATGGGATTGCTGTGTGTAGCTGCAATTTAGACATTTTTGTCATGTCTAACTAAAGTACGATGCTGGAATTTCAAAAATAAATTTTATCTCAGCAGAATTTCCTCTGACTTTAGCAAAACTTCTGATATGATGTCACATATTAAAGGATCTTTTCTTACCTGTATGTGTAAGGTCCTCTTTGTTCAAGTTTTGGTTGAGCCCCTTCACCTATAACCTCTGAAGGATTTAAGACATGGAAAATCCAAAATTCCCTGTAAACTGAGCTTCCTGGAACAAGCCAATTTTGAAAAGCAGTGGTACCATTGACAATGACAGCTTCCTGAAAGTACAACAATCAAAGCTAAAATTAACCACAAAAGAAACAAGTGAAAAGTTGCATTTACTTTTTAGATGATTGTTGAAGATTCCACAGCAAACAGAAAAAAAACACCATTTTAGCATCAGTATGAGATGTACAGCCCAGTTGACCAACATCTGGAGGCAGCTTGACATTCCTGCTCAGTAAGAGCAAAAGTGAGTCACCCTAAAACCAATGACCACAAAGCTGATACAATTGCTGATGTATCTGGCAGCAAAGCTTTCCTATTGCCGTGGTGGGCCATTGCCTTAGTTCTCAAACACTTGCCAAAACCACTGATTATTTATAAAGAGAAAATCTTTGAGGACTGATTGATACCCAGTAGGTTATAGAATCCATAAACTACTTTTCATACATGGCAAATTGTGAACACTGAAAGGTGTTAGCAAAGAAATTTTCCAGCTTTCTGCTGCACTCTGTGAGAGCTCTGTTTCTCACAGAAACTATGAAAAACAGTGCTATGGTTTTGTAAGCAAAACTTTCTCTATCTTGCACCTGCAGCTGCTGTGTGGTATTGTTATGATATTGTCTGTGAAAATATTCTGAAAGGTTTTAGCCAACCGGTGTGGGAGGGGGGTGGTCGGTGACCAATGACCTTATGCTATGCTGGTGACCCAAGTTATATAAACTGATTTATAATTAAATGAGTCATTATTGCTCCTGAACTGGTGTGTCCTTCCTCGCCACTTGTGCCACTCACAGCGACAGCAAATGGCCCAAGGAAATGAGAGTAATGTCTGAGTATTTTTCAGGCTCTAGATAATTTTGAGAAGTCACAAAGTACTCTTGAAGGACTGTTCCTTTGACAGAAAATTTTTGTCACCAAAACTGAGACCTTCTAAGAAATCTCTCTAATTCTGATAACGGTTTATTAGGAAACTTTCCCAGATTTAGGGAAGAAGAGACAAAACAGTACATCAGGAACCACTCTAGAGGAATCAACAGCTTTAAGTCTGTGCCACTCACCACACAGTAAATGGCAATTCAATCCTCAGGACTGTACATTGAGAAAGAGTTTTAAAGTAGGTTACCTGTATATTCAGGGGAACGCCTGCTTTGCCTGGTCTGTATCAGGCCTCTCCTATAGGATTTTCCCAAAGCCTTGGGATAATGTAAGTTTTCCCCTTGGTGGTAAAAATTCATAAAAATGTTTTTCAAGAAGAAGAAAAATCTAGGCTGCCTGTCTCCAACATAAAAGATGCTTTTCTTTATTAGAGTAATTGAAGATGAATTAGCTAATTTGCACAACTCATAAAGCCCAGAAATTAAAATGCTATAATTTCTCTAGATAGCATGGAAAGATATTTTAAATCAAAAGTTGCTAGATTTTTTTTCTAGTTTAAGTTTGTGCCTCTGAAGTTCACTCACCAATCACCACCTAAACAAAATAGATACTGCCAGTTAATGACTATTGCAGTTCGAAACAAATATCATGTCTTGGAGAACTTGTAACACAGCCAAGGTTCTGTCCGTGAAAAGCCTATTTCCATGGTGGAGTTGCAAACACCTTGCTGGTGGTGTAAAGCACTGGGCTTGCTGCCCGAGTATCTGCTATAATTTATGTGTATTTGAGTGAGAGGGGAAGGAAATCTTGCTGCAGCATGTTATCATCTTGAGGCCTTGCACTCAAACCTCACAAGGTCAAAGACTATCCCAGCTGTGGCCCAGCATGGGGCAGACCACCTCCTGAATGTAGAGGGAAAAGCTTACGTGATTCAGAAATCGCCTTCCCGGTTTTCACAGAGAATTGCTCCAAGAATCTGGGAGAAACAGAATAACATAAAAGGGGCAACTCAGTCTGCCGAGAGTCTGCCTGTGATCTGTACTCAGCAGGGTCCCGAAATGGGGACAGATGCCAGGATTTGACCTCCCACTGCGTAACTGGAGTAGGGAAATAGTTACATTTCTAGCAGATACATGGTCAAGAAGACAAACAAATCGTTCTAGAAGACAATACTCAGGAACAGAGAATAGAGAAGTTTCAACCTTGTGACAATAGATCTATTTAACAGATCTTAAAGTGGCATGACTTACATTTTAAAATTCTTCCCCTCCACCCATTCTCCTTCCCCTTATAGCCCTTTGCCAGGGGTTGCAGCAGTGCAGAATGATATACCAACTCTGCCACTGCACTCTGCCAGGTCACAAAGTGTGGATTTGCAGCCCACCATTCACTGTGAGCTAATGTCTCTGTGTACACACTCGGGGAATGTTTCAAGGGTACAGCTGATCCAATCTGGCAGTGCTGCAGCCAAAGGGGCAACTGGTTCTCACAGTCCACAGCTCCTGGTCTATGTGACACCCTCTTCCTTTGCACCAGCTCTTATTCCTCAGGAAGCTGTTTCTGTAGAATTTCCCTTTTTTTTTTTTTTTTTTTTTTTTTTTTGCTTTCTGCATCACCTTTCTACCAGTTAGCTATTTGGCTCAGGGGTCTGTGCAGAGAGAACAGGCATTAAAACATGGGAAGCAGCAGGACAAAAGAAGGAGGGCGAAGGAAGATAACAAGACCATTATTTTCAGTGGCATTTAGCCATTATTGTTAATAACATTTCTCCCACAAAGGAGGCGTGTATGATTCTCTGTCACATACTTTGAGAGTGAAAATGGTGGGTTAAAGTGGAATAAAATCCAGAGATCCATCTTATTCATGTCTTCATTGAATAAACTAATACCCTCACACCAGCAAGCCCCTTGTTTTTGTTGTTTGATCACTGGCGATCCATCCCTAAATATTACCGCTCTACCTGGCTGGGCAGTTAAATATTTCCCTATTGACACTGCTGTGCTTTGGGATGTTATGAAAGGAGGAGTAATTTTGGAAACTAATATGCAATTGATAGCAAAAAACACTTCTCAACTCCCTAGTCCATTTACATCAACTCTAGTATCTTGCACAATAGCTAACTACTGTCAGCAAAAGTAGCTACACAAACGCAGCTGCTACACAGCCAAGTTCATCCCATGACCTAACTGCACAAGATTGAGGGAAACCAGTGGGAACTCTGACCCTTTTTGTTTCTGACAATTTTCCCCCCACTAGAGGTGGGTCAACTAGCAATACGTAAATTCAAGAAATGCTAAGCAGTCAGCAGTAGAAGTTCGCTGTACTTCGTTGATTCAAAGCAAATTAAGCCATCATGATTTCTGATGAAGAAACACAAAATTTAAGACAAAGTTTCTGTCTTGACAAAGAATCTGGCCAGATGGACAAAATATGCCATTTTCTGGGAACTGAGAAGTGACACAAGTACTTTGGGCTATTACAAAATTGTATGCTGGGCTGCCTACATAAAGTGGAAGAAACAAGACAATTCTGTAAAACTGAAAAAGTAAAGCTAAAGAAAAGCAAATAAACTTCTCCCATTTTGCAGCTGGAAGAATGACTTTTATTTCTTCTTAGTGATGATTATTAGCTTATTATTAGCCTTTCTATTCAGGCTTTGCTGGATCATAACTTTTATTCTTTTTCAGTCCTTGACAATAAAAAAATTAAGGGAGTAAATAAAACTTAAAATTGATAATGCGTGAATACATGTGGTTAGATCACTTGTGTTCTGCTGAGAGCCAGCAGCTGCTTTAGCCTCATTAGTTTGCATAAAGAAGTGGCATACGAATGTCACAATTTTAAATTAGAACTGTTTCCGATGCCTCCAGTAGCTGAGAGATATAATCCGGCCAATCATAGATCACAGATATGTAGAGAGACAGATGAATAAACATAATACTAGCTACAACTGAAAGCCTCATTTCTAAAAATAACTAAGACTAACCCAGTTCACCACTGAGGCATTGTGACAAATCATTCAACATTCTGTATTATCAATTCATCAGGAGTTCAATATATTAAGTATTATTATGTGACTTCTGTTAAACTCCTGAACTAATGCACTCAGGTAGAAAGCAGAAGAACTTAGAGAAGTGGTGATAAAGATTTTTCTAGCAAATGAATCCACTACCAATAGCTTTGAGCAGTTCAACGTAGCTGGGAAAAAAACCCCATACCTAAAGTGATGGGACTTTTGTCCAAAAAGATAATATTGTTTTAAGAAGGGAAAGGCAAAAAGTAGAAATTGAGCCATGTCAAAATATCTTTTCCAACAATATCAGATAAAATCTTTCTGATTTGTTGTTTTGAATTCTCCTTTCCTTTTCTTTTTTAATATTAGACAAGATTATATCTAGTGTTAATGACAACAGACACGATCATGTTCAACTGAAATGTTTAGAGTCAGTTCAAAAGGTATATTTTGATAATCTCAAGCAAAATTTTTTTGTAGAGAACTCTGAAACTTCCATGTTTCACTCATAACTCTACCACTGTCAGTGTTCTAAACCCCTAAGACCTTCATGGAAACTTCTCTCCCCTTTGGACAGATATAATGTCTGGAGAAATTAGGACTGGACTTTTGCCCTTTGGTCCTGAAATCAAAGGCATCTTTCCATGAATAGTATCAGAGCTGAAATAGTTTGGCACCAATCTCCTTCAGTGGATCCCTGCCAAGGTGCTGCTGCTGCTGGTGTCATTTTGAGTGTGCTCTTCAAGTGACAGTTGCTTTGAAGAGCCTTGAAAATGATCAGAACATATACATGGAATACTGAATTTTTTAAAAACTCTGTCCCCCGCTGGAGGTTGGACTTGAAACAACTTACCCAAAAATGTTCCGAGACACAGGGAAAGCATTCTGGGGCTAGAAAACATAGCCATGTGTTCTGATTTGAAGCACAGATGTCTGATAATAAATTGGAACACATGCAGGTGTGACATGTGGATGTTTTATGTTACATGGACTTTGTTTGGGTTGTCGAGGACTGCTCTTGGGTGGAGCACAGCACCCACCCTCCAGGAGATAATGCCTGATAGAGTCTCTGTCCAATTCCTAAGGGCACCTGAGACTTTCTGTACACTTGCAGAAGCTTTCTCTTTGCTTCAAAAGCAGTTTGCAGCCTTCCAGCAAAATATATCCTGCAGTGTTTACTCCAGCTAATCTCTCAATGACTGCAATAAAGGAGAAATGAGGCTGGTAAAGTGTAAAGATGGGTGCTTAAGGGAAGCTTAAGAGAAGCACATTTAGGCTTCTGCTGCAAGCAGGAAAGGACAAATAGAACTATTGATTGTATCGATTTTTGAAATTAAAGTTCCTCCAATTCATTGGCAGATGCTAAGAAGTTCATCTTGACTTGCTTGAGAGTAAATTGACAGTAATGCTATTTGACTAAACCTTGATAACAAGTTAATTTAGGACAATTTGTCTTGGTATAGCATGAAATGTCCAAAAACTCATCAACATTTGTTATTCTAATCCAGCAATAACATTTGATAGCAACTTTCATTTCCATCAAAAATATAGAATTGGTCCTACTACCCTGCAAAGAACTGGAATTTATTCTGAGATAGGATAGCCAGAGGAAAAACTAGGGGTCTTTTTCAAGCTTTGATTGTGAAGAATTTAAGACAAGATTTTGCCTTTACTGGTCGTATCTGAAACAGTTTTTACCTTTCATTAGAAATAATGGAATTTTGAGTTTTGTTTTCATCCAAGGGTTGAGGACCTAAGTTTATATTTTGCCTCATATGAGTACAAATGGAAATAACATAGATTCAGTAAGTTTGGAACAGACCTCCAAGATCATCCAGTCCAACCTTTAACTGCAATGCTCACTAAACCACATCTTGAAGTGCCATATTTAATAATTTTTTGAACAGTTCTACGGCTGGTGACTACACCACTTCCCTAGGCAGGCTGTTCCATATAAATGCTTGCAGGCCGTATCTGAAAGAACATCGCACTCTGTTTTTCCTGTCCTAGGGTCACGATTCTTGAGAAATTGCAAACAAATTTGTCATTGAAACTGATCTGTTTCTACCAAAGATCTTCAGTAAAAATTACATTTCCAAAAGTGAAATATTTCAGAAAAAAAATGTATTTTGAGCACTCTCTGTTTGGAAGACCTGTTTCCTTTGCAGTCAGCTCTACATTTATCTTAAATATAACTGCAATGAATAACAAATTTGTTTTCTTAACAGACCTTTCATCAACACAGCAAAATCAGAATTAGTTAAATACAAGTTCCTCTGGAGCATCTGCTTAACTGATTACATATTCCAGCTGTTGTACCTGGGGACATCTTGTCTGAAAAGGAATTGTCTCAAGAGTCTTGTGGTGTCACTGAAAAGTCAGCATGCTAAATAGAAAGACAACAGTCTGGTATGACTTGTGCTTAGGAAAAAACATACCCATTTACTTAAGTAAATAAAGCCTCTACAATTTTACTCTTTTATGTTTTATGTAATTACTGGTACAATTTTTTTTTTTATTAATAGACATCAAACAAGCTGCCTTGAAATAGGTACAAGCATCTGAAACATGATCACAATGCAGAAAATTAAAAAGTGGTTGAGGGGAAAATTACTCCCTCTAATGCCACTATGGACTCATGCAGGCATAATTGGATATGTAGACATTTGCAAACCATGCTGTATAACTGGTTCATTATTGTTAGTAAATGGATGAACACATAACACTGCCAGTATTTATAATTTGCTTTCAAAATACTTAATGGTATGAGACAACACTTGGGATTAACTTAAAGTAAGTATTCAAAATAAGGAGAGATACATTTTTAAATTTATGTGCTTTCTAGAAAGCCTGTCATTTCCTCAATATGGCAAACAATTACAATTGTTTGCAAATATGGAGTGTGACTTTTTTGTAAAATATTGCAACATGGTTGAAACATTATCTAGTGAGATTTTTTTTATTCTTTATAAACCTTAAAAATTCTTTAAAAATACAATGACAATTGGAAAATTCCTCTACAGGTTGGTTTTCATTGGGTTACCTGAAAAAATTAAGATGTTATATAGAAGCCATTTATTTCAATTTTTTTTAAAAAGTGATACTATAATCTAGGCAGTGCCTCAACATACAGTTCAACATTTCCTGGCAGTTCATGTATCCACCTCCTCAATTGACTTCAACAGCTATTGAGCTAAGGCTACTCTTCCAGAAGAACCTTTGGATAAGTGTCTCCAAGATGCCCACAGTCTTCAGCACCACAGCAGATAAATAACAGGACTAAGCAATAGCCAAAGATGCTAAGATTTTCAGATTTTTAACTGTCAGAGAACCAACCTTGGTTGCAGTGACCCCAAGGAGGCTTCATGTCACCATAATGGACATGCCAGGGCTTTGTACCCTTTCCACCAAAGATCTAACAAATTGATTTTTTTCTGTTTTCTTTACAGAAAAATCTAGATTTTAGGGACAGAAAATAATCTAAAAACCAGAAAAAAACCCATGTCTGACAGGTCTAAAACATTCTATTTCAATTAATCTTCACATTCAAAATGGGGAAATGTCTTTTATTAGATCCTCCAATCACGTGGAGAACATTGACCTGGATCATACAATCACAGAATGTGAACTGAATACATGAAGTGTAGGATTAGATTCTGCAGCAGAAGACTGTTTAGAATATTTGCAGTACATAAATGTAAGTGCATGGAGTGAGTACCAAAGTATGAAAAAAAAATCAAAACCAAAAAAAAAAGGAAAATATAAAGAAACCAGAAACAATCATAAATACAATAAAAATAAAACCCACTTACTTCTAAATTACATGTTGAAAACACAATATTTTATCTTGCAATGTGAAGCACAAGAGAGAGCAAACAACTGGCAATATAATTAAAATAATTAATATATTTTAAAAATTTTTGCTATTGCATATATTCCCAGGAAAGTTTGGATCACATCTATTAAAAAAAACATATTTAATAAAGAAAAAAAAAAAGAAGACAGAAACAGAATCTGAACATAAGATTTAGAAATAATGACTATTCAATAACCACAAACCATATTCCCGGGGGGGGGGAGGGGAGGAGGACCTTTTTTACTGCTTTGTCTATAAGATTATCTCCAACTGGTATTAGAACTCCTCCGAAGACAGCCAGTACAGCACCAATGACGGCCCCAGTGAGGAGCCCACAGTTTGTGTCACAGCCCATTCCTCCTTTTTGTTAGGGTACAGGTAAACAGTGTACAAATATCCTAGCTGTAAGGCTTGATGGTTTTTCCTCACTTCTTGGTCCCAACAGGCTCACTGATCTTCCTCAGAGAAGCTGCTAATATAAGCAGAAAGTGAACAAAAATCAAATTCCAAAGAGCAAAGTGCAAAGTACATGACATGAAGCAGGTAGGAAGATAGCAAGTCAAAAACAGCCAGCCAGAGGCCAGCCACTGGCCAAAAAAAAAAAAAAAAAAAAAAAAAAAAAAAAAAAAAAAAAAAAAAAAAAAAAGCAGGTACTTTTGGCAAGGTAATTGCTTGTTACGTATGATTATTTTTCTTCATTCCAGTTGCCTAAACAGACCGATAAGGTTTTTTCAGTCTTTTTTTTTTTCTTCTTCTTTTTGGCTGTGTTGCATTAGGGCAAGCTGACACTGTTATTATTCATATGGCATTCTTCCTGATCATCTTTAAATCTCCCTCTGCCAAAGAAGAAGGCTATATATAGCTCTGCTTTTACCTCAGCCTGCCATGCCCACGGCTCCCACTTCAGGCAGAAGCAGGAGTTGCACTCCCCGGGCATGAACTCCCCTGGCTGTTTCTGCCTAATGCTAGTTAAAAAGTCCTCAAGGCCCATCAGCATCTCGGTGGGAAAGCCAGCCTCTAAAGGGAGGCACCCACAAGAAACCTCTTTCCAGATCTCCATCAGTCCATGGTCCTCTACTGAAGGAATAAAGCTTTGTTTCAGCAACTTCATGACAAAGGCACAACTGAATTTTTCTTCTAGAGCTGCATTCTTGCCACCAGCTAATTTCATCAATCCCAACTGCCTTACAGAACATCAGAGTTTTTAAAGCAAGACTAAAGCTTGATCTTTGAAAGATGTAATACTTAAAATTTCAAGATTATTCAGTCTCAGAAGAAAAATGTCTGTGATTACTCAATGGAAAATAAGAGTTGCTAGTAATAAGTGTTAATGTATCTTACGAACTGGCCCCTAGTGAAAGGGGTTGTAAAGAAAATCAGAATGACACCAGTGCTGAAGTGGTAAAATATAAGCTCCCAGTGATATTTTTTGTGATTTTTTATTGTTCATGAATAATTGAGACAAAGAGTTGCCCAATTTGCAATTTATTCTTGGTCATGAATTAATCACATCCACAGAATTTTCAAGTTGGTTATTTGCTTAGCTCCAGTTAACAGAAAATCTGCTCTTTTCTATTTTAGATGTCACTGTCCATGTCCTTTTTATTCTTACCAATTTCTGTTTGTTAACATGTTGTCAACATCTCCAAATCAATTTTAAAGCAGGTATTAGCCAAGAGTTAATTACACATTCAAGGCCAAACACAGGGAGAAGGAAAACAGAAAGATGAAGTGGAAGAACAACTCAATAAGTTTGCTCATGAGGACTAAAGAACTAAAAGGACTTCGTTAATTTCTGAATAGTAAAGCAGGTATAGGAATAATGTGTGTTCTATTTTCATAATCAGTGATGTGATCCTTTTATCACAAAAAGGACATACAGCATGCCCTAACAGATTAGGTACCATGGTCAGCGGGCCAGTGAAGGGTCCTCCCTTGTCATGCCAAACTCACAATTATGTCTCATCTTTACCTGGCACCAGACATCTCCCTTTAACTGCACTGGAAACCCACCTTCTGCCTGCTCTTGCACTAGCTAGTTATGGCTCCCTTGCCTTGCCTATTTCTGTACATTTGAGATTGTATGGTATGTTAAGAATTTCTCCTTGGATATTTTCGAGCTGAACAACCAAAAGACTGTTTGCAATCTCGGAAAAATATCCTTACTACAAAAGTCAGCCTGTCCATCCACCTGCCACCAGGTCATTCCATGGGGTTCCCACTCCAAGGCCATTAAAGGCTTTTTGATGTAGTGGATGGATGCATAATGTGTTTAACCACAAATTTCAAAGCAAATTTAAGTTAGAAATTTATTAGACTTGAAGAACTTTTAAGTGAAAATCACTAGGACTAAATCTCATATTGTTGTAGCTATGTTGAGATCAGGACCTTTAGTTTGGCAAAGACAGAACAGTAAAAGGCAACTAATTGGGTAGGTGGTGTGGGGATTTGAAAATCTGATTGCTGTTACACATTGTAGTAAATCTAAGGAAAAGCAGACATTGTCAAATAGGTACTTTTCGGAATTTGATGTATCTCCACTTGATTTTTCCCCCAATGCCAGCAGATTTTTTTTTTTTCCAGTGTGGAAACACACATTTTAAAATTTAAAATTAAAATTAGTTCTTTCAGAAGTGTTTAAGGGGGTCTTTTAGATATCATCAGACTTTTTTTCTTGACTTACATACTGAAGATTTTCAAATTCAACAGTAATACACTTTCCACCAAAATACATTTCCATCTAAGTTTCTACAAGCCTTTCCAATGATTTTGATTTAGGCAGACTAGTAATCTCTCATGAGCACTAGCAATAAACAGCTAGAAAGCAAGGGACTGCTAACAACTTGTGTCTATTCCAAGCTTCTGAGAATTGAAAAATATTCACCCTTCTCCCACCAAACATAATGTAATAGCAGTCTAGACATCCCAATTTATGCAATTCAAATTATCCATTACACAACTGCAATGAAGAGCACTCACACAATAACACTCAATTTCACATAGAAGTCAACATGCTATTCTCATCTATCAGAACTGAATTTAAAATATGAAGATTAGGATAGAAATTTCCAGTAAGAATCCACTTTCTGGGAATTTATATTCAAGTGAAAATTGTATACCTTAAACAGAATAGAAAGTACCATAACAACATTACATATGGTCTATGAGGCTATAGTATCATTCAAACTTGTATTTGACTACAGGATTAATAAGATTATTCACCCCATTGGGTATGTACTTTTTGATATTTTTTCAAAGATCCTTAACAGAATATTAATTAATAACAATGAAAAGGGTCCACTCAAATCTCTGAAAGACAATTATAAGCAACTGTATAGGAGAAGAAATGCAAAATGTTATTAAATTCTTTCACTACTTAACTTAAGACTTCTGTCCATGTTAGCTTAAAGCAAGTCCTTATAAATTACAAATAATCTCATTATATATTTGATGTTCTTTTAAATTATAGTTTCGAGCTTTTCAACTGCAATAGTAAATGCTAAAAAAATGACTTTTAAAAATGCATTTCTTATAAATTTACATGACTCCAGAACTGTCTTTTCAAAAATATTAAATATCAAAAGACAGAATGCAATTGGGAAAGCCAGCAATACTGAACATAAAACACCGTTATCATAGTAACAAAGCATTTCACTAATCCATGTAAAATGTCACTTTTCTCACCAGCAGCTTTGCAAAATCCTTCCATTTTATTTTGCATTAAAAATAAATATTTTCAAGAGCTTCCACCCAACTGATCTTGTAAGTATTCCTGAGGAAAAGCCTCTGATTTTAAATGTTGTATCATATGACTCACCTTGAATAAGGGCAACTGATTTTTCAGCTGAACATATAAGTACTTAGCACATGACTTGCATCAAGTCACCAGCAGACAAGCAGCTAAATCTCCCCACCAAGCACATAAGCTGTGAACTGCGAGGGAGTGTTTATATATTCCAGGAGACGTCAGTTCCCTCTTTATCTTTTTGCCAGAAGAAAAAGCAAAGTTGTACTGCTGCTGGGGGAGGGGGTTATTTTTACAGCCTGACTAAAAGCCACAACCTACATCTCGTGGTAATATACTTAGCAACTGCAATCTTTATCAAATTTTGATCCAAGTGAGTCAAAGGTCAAGGAGACAAAAGGGTAACTTACTTATTTGGTTACTAGTCACTTCTTCTTTCATATCTGCATAATTTCATTATACACATCATGATAGTGTATTTTCAAGTAATAAAAAAATAGGAAATTTCAGAATATTTTTCAAAAGGATTTTTTTCACGTATCAGATTGCAACATTTCCTCGCAAGTGCTAGGGCTCTTCCTATTTTACTGGAATTTCAATGAACATCATCCCAGAAGCTTCTTTTTCTGAATGGATTTAAAAATCATTTATTTTTACACTGACATCTCTGTCAACCAACGTGTTACTCCATCACAGTGTCTACTACTAAACAATAAACAGTTTGGCAAGCTTTTGCAGAAATATTGTATAAATACCTCTTTATCTCAGGTGAATTTTATGAATGGATTGTTTAAAAATGTTCTTCTGGCAGCAGCAAGAGGAAGTGACTTTTATTCGGCTTAATTATGAGAGAGAAAATATTCCTAAAAATAGATTCTTAGGTCCCGACTTTCATGGTACAGCACTGAATAGTTTGCAATTCACAGGTTTAGTATTTTCTATGTGTTTTGACTGACTGACTGCTGTTCTTTTATGTCGCTCTATTTGGAAGTTTAGTTTTTGTGGAAGAATCCTGCCTTTTTCTAATCTATTTCTGCTACGGAAATCTAAGGTGGATGAAAATTATTGAATTTGAGGTTTTTATATCCTAGTAGTGAAGGCAAGACTGAAAGTGAGCCTGGCCTTTTGAAAACAACTTTTTGGGCATTTTTCGGTACAAGGCTTGCTGACAGAGCAAGTTTGTGACCCTGAATATCTCCAGTTTCTCATCCTTGAAAAGTGCAGAAAATTTGTTTTTCTCTATTTTCTAGATAAAGCGGGATGTTTAACTGCTGAAAGTGTTGTGCTTGCCATGAACTACTTGTATGAATATTGTCATGAATTCTTTCTATTGGACATGTCCTCCTATTATGTCTCCAAAGGACGCTCTTGTTTGGGATCCTCTTTCATTGCCGCCTCTGGAGATGTACCCTACCATGCTCATCTTCTCTGTCTGCAGTGTGTGGGAGTCAGTGTGCACCCTTCACGAGGAAAATGTCTACTGGGTTTTTTTGTTGGGATATGTTAATGTCAATTAATGGTGTTCAGTTTTCAACAGATACATGCTGAGTTGTATCACCTAATGCTACGACTTACAATATGCCACTATCATCCTGTATAAGCAAAATCTCTTCTAGCACCAGTGCTTGGCAATGAAATGAGGACTGCCTGGGTCAACTACAGAAACCAGCTAAAAGGATGGGAAGCTGAGAGAGAAGCTGTGAACCTTTGGATGCCAGTTATTTCTGTTTCTTAAAAAAAAACGAAAACAAACTGTAAGTATTTAATGGTCCTGTGTTCTCTGGCTTCATATCAGAGTTCAGAGGTTGTAGAGGAGAGAGACACACAGCAACAGAGGAAGGATACACAAAATAAACAACTGTGCGCTTCATGGGAGTCCCCAGTGGTGCAACAGACAAACTGCCCCACAAGGAAAAGTTGTCAAAAAGGAGAAATAGGGTAAATGACACTCACACGCTTCATGACGACAGAGAAAACTGCAGGAAGCAGAAAAAGAGAAATGCTGTTGTTATTTCCAAATGAAGTCCACATACGTTTTCTGGAGTAAACATACTACTGACAAGAAAATGATGAAGAAATGAGTGTTATTCGTGGCTTTTATAGATATCTCATAGCGGGGCCTTTTGGAAAACATTTTCTTTGTGATGCTCTCCTATATGTCCTGAGATTCCTAAATAGGTTATGTCTCCCTTTTTTTTTGTTTTTTTTTTTTTTAATATTAAGAACCATTCCATCAGAGTACGACATACCTTTATGGTACATATAATTGGAATTTTCAAGATGATTACATAAACATTCCCACATTCCTGTGGGAATTCTTTGCTGTACAGTATAGCACAGCATGAGTTTATATTCCTGTGTTTCCACAGTTATTACATTCAGAATTTTTCTTCAACTGCCCATCATGAAGCTTATAAAAACTAGTGTTTACATTAATTCTTTTTCAGATGTGGAGGTGTTAGCATATGTTAGATGACATTAGGAAGCAAATTAGAAAGCTCCAGGAAAGTCCTGTCTGTGCTTTTGCAGCCTCTGAACTTTTTAAGGACATTGGTTAAAAAACCCTCAACAAAATCTACTTTCTAGTTGGTAGGTAAAGTGCCAACCCCTGGGGCAAAAGATGAGGTTAATATTCTCAGCATCCCAAACATAATTTTCTAGAAGCTGTTGGGTACTCTCCCTGGTTTTAAGACAAAGGTGGGAGGAATTATGTTTACCTCCTTTCCATGGTAAATAAAAGCACAACTTTATTGCTTATCCAGGTTATTCTATCAGCATCATCTTATGTGGCTTTTATTGTCTCTACTGAAAGTCCTGTTGTCACCACTTAGTGGCCCTCTGGCTTCTTCACAGGAAGTGGAAAAGTCCCACAGGAAGGGTTGTACCTCGCTCAGTAGTGAAAGATTAAATCATTAAACCTGCCCCCCTCAAAAAAAACAAACCATACACACAGAGGGAAAAAAAAAAAAGGAGAACAACCCATGGCTTCTGCCCCCAATAAGCTCTTTCTGATTCAACACACTCATATTCACCCACGTGCACTTAGTTCTCCTGAGGAGGAGAATGCTGAAAATGAATCATCTAGAGAAGAAAAAGAAAATGTGCAATATGCCACCAGCGCGGTAAGGCTTCTGCCTCTCTGTGTGTACCGGAGATACTATGAGGTATTAATTCATAGGGAGAGAAATTTTATATTCATGAAAGTTAAATTGATTTCCTAAGGATATTAAAACCTTCTGTGTATCACATCAACACATAATACATGGGAAGCAGCACATGAGCCATCCACTCAGACCAGCTTCAACAATTTACTTCACTTCCACTGCACAAGAGGCTCTCCTAGAGTGAACATGGCCTATCTTCAGATATTGCACATAAAGAACATGAATATATAACACACAAAGTATAAAACAATAATACAGAATGAATATTGCTCCTGAATTTCATGTTCACTATTTCTCTCGTCTATTCTCACAGTGACTACTATTTTGTACCACCTTATTTTCCAAAAGTCACAGGATAGAACAGAGTTTTATAGGTCAGGTCACCTCACAAAAAAAGAAGGAAGCACAAAGATATTTTAGTTGTTTCAGTTTCCCTTTTACTATCTTATCTATAAGGCTCTAAAATAAAAGAAAGGCATAGGTTAATTTTTTTCTTGTTGAAATTAATTACAAATATTTGTTAACAGTAAAATTATCCAGCTAAAAGTAGGCATCTGGCCTAAGGGAGACAAATTAGTTTCCTTTCCTCTCCCTAGACATGAATGAACACAACTCATCCCAAGTACTTTAAATATTATCTTAGGCAAGAATACATAGAATCATACAATTATTAGGCTTGGAAAAGAACTCCAAGATCATCACGTCCAACAAGGACTTTGATGAAGCACCACCTTGTTTACTAAACCATATCACAAAGTGCTGCAGCTACTTATTTTTGAACAATTCCAGGTAGCGGATATCTTTTAGAGATACTGACGTCTCCCCTTCAGCTGCAAAGCATTTAAACAATGGGCTTAAGTTAGTCATCTAATGATTAGAAGGTTAACATTAGAACAATTCCACTCAAACTCCCCAAGAACGCCTTTCATTTCCTCTCCACATCAGCGCACCATACTGACGGTACCTGAACAGCTATACAGGAAGGTCCTGGTAAATGCAAACAAGTTGTGAAACAAACAGAAAATTCAAGAAGAAAACTTCAAGATGTCTACCACCTGGCATTAATGGAAAGTTTGGACACAGACTGCAGACATGGTATAACATTTTTTTGCCCAGCTCACATCACAGATTTTACTGCAGGCGTGTTGGCCTTCAAGGCTTGCCAGTGCATGCCCTGAGTCATACTGCACCCACTCATATCAAGCACTTTTCAACCTCCTGGAAAAAAACCCTCCCCAACATGCATTAATACATTATTTCTCTTCACATGAGCTTGGAAGACTCTTTCCAAACTGCTGTATAGCTCCTTCATTACCCACTAGAGACTCCCAGCTGTGGCTTTCCCAGCTCTGTTAAGTGTTAGGACCTAAAGTGCTGTCCCTTGTGGTTCTCAGTGTGTCCTGATGATATGAAAAAACATCCTAAATTACCAGCAGCTCAAGCCAGCTTGGCAGCAGCACAGTGGAAACAGTGTGATATATTTGGCTCCTGTCACTGATGAGTTCCTCTGTCAAACTGTAACAAGGTTCTTTAAGGGGAAAATGCGTGATAGAAAACCCAGCAGTTGCTTCAGGTTTTTTCCCCTGGAAATACTGCTTCTGAGCTCTTCACTGATTGTGCCATGCATAAACTGCTGCCTTTCTCAGTCCTCAAAATCACTTTTAAAATTTGTCTCCAAGTGATTTTAGCAGGGGGATTAGGTAAAGAAAGCCCAAGAGCAGCAGGGACAGAGCAGACTCTGACTCTTCCACTCCTGTGGGTTCACATGAGAGTAACTCAGAATATAGACAGGAAGGAACTTAGTACAGAATCCAATACAGAAACTGTAATATTATAACATAGGCTTCACGTGAGTCTGGAACAGTGAAGAGCTATGAAAATCTCTTACTGAAAGGGCTGGGTTAGTCTATTAATGCTAGAGACTGAAACCTAAGTGTTGTCCCAAAAACTGGGATTCATCACCCTGTATGCAGTGAGCCAAACACACACAGAGCCAATGGCTTTGTAATTTCATATTTGCACAAAGATGGGTGTTGGGTGGTGAATCCACAAAGCTATCACACCAAGTAGAAAAGATAAAGACTCTTTTTATATGTTCTGCTTTTCTAATATAGTCAGTGTTTAGTATTTGACTATTTCTGAGTTGTGCTGAGCTGGCCTCTTATCTTGGATGGCCTGGTGGTCATCAGTGTTTACAATTCTATTATTGTTGGGGCGTCTTTTTAAATTTCTTCTTATCTTGGGTGTCCTGCAGTAGCAGAGTCTTCCTCACAAGCTTGGTTACTCCCCTGGGTCTATGACATTTGAAGTGGGTCAGGCCCTGAAATTTGATAAGGCAACACTGCTGACAAAAAATTTGTCTTAGACATCACAAGGAGAGCACAGAGAGGAGGCTCCAACGGTAGGAGACAAAAACTTTAAAGCAAACATCTTCTAAAAGTCAGAAGAAATTTAATAAATCTTGTCCCTACTTGGATATATTCCACTTCTTGCAAAACTCTTCTCCTTAGATCAGAAGTCACAGAATAATGGAGTCATTCTAAAATCTTTCACTAGTGCAATACCTGGTTGAGAAACAGCCACCATAATGAATCATCCTAGCCAATGTCAGTGATTTTGAAGAACGACTGGGTAGTCCTTATATTAGTTTTCTGCCTACCAGCTACACTGTAATTTTGTCTCTGTAATAATTAAGAACAACATATGTACAGGGGATTTTTCCAATTGTGAATACCTAAGTTTTAGGTCAACTTCTTGGTGACTTCTCAAGTATTGAAGACTTGTCAAATGACTGACACATTTATCTTTCAGTTTGCACGTTCCAGATCTGGAGGTATGTCCTAGGTCTGAACAACGTACAGAAGATCTTCCCTGGGGCTTCAGTCCAGCTTCTAACACCAAAGCCAAACCATCGGCCTACTGCGAGGAAAAACCCTGCTCCTCATCAGGCCAGCACAAGAAGAAAGCTTTCCTGAAGCTACCCCATGTCCTTGGGCAGCTGCCAACCCCACTTTGGGAATCAGAATCGGTGGCTGGAATAGAGAAAAAACATTTTGTGATAAAAAAAGAATTTTTTTTCCTTTTATCATATTTTTCTTGAGAAGATACTTAATTACCACAATAAAAGAATCAAACATAATTCACACACAGACACAAAAACCAAAATGCCAACACTGGAAAACAAAATTACTCTTGCCACAGGAGATACCTTGCCAGCAGCTGAAGATCTAAAGAGATTATGAAAAATTGTGTAATATCACTGTGTATTGAGAAATATTAACGCCTATGAAGAACAGAGCACTAGAAAAAGTACTAGCAGTGATTTCTGTGCACTAGCAGTAAATGAATGAGGGAACTAATAGATACCCTGAACTTCTCAGATCATGTAATTTTTGATCCTAAGATATGGCATTATTCTTTCAGATGAAAACATGTTACAGAAATATGCATATAACTGTCAGTTACAGGAAAAAAAAACAGTAGTTCCAAAATACAGAAATTTAAACCAAACCCCTTACATTTTCCTGGTTGTGCCAAAAGCTTTTGAAGTCTCACTTGAGGACAGAAAAAAAAACCCCAAAACTAAGCAACTACAGACGACATATTTTTTATGAGTAGGATATTTTTGCCAAGTTAAAAAAAAAAACACTAAATAAATATAGATATTGTGTCAATGGTCAAGAAACTAAATCACTAAAATAGCATATGATTATGCTATATTTATTGGGTTGATTTCAGGACTTCCATATAAAAAATAATTTATGTTACATCAGCATATTTATTGAACATAAATTCTAATTTTAAAACTACACAGAAATGCAATATATGCCTTTTCCTCCAATTAATAATGATACAATTCCCATAAATAATAATTAATACAGTATCTTTCACATGTTCCTTTATATCACAGTTATTAAATGTATACAGCCATACACTTGATATATCTGCTTATATTTTGTATAACATATGTATGTATTTGCTTATAATAGGCTTTTATATACAAGATAATGATTAAGAGGCAAATTACTAATACATTTGCTGCAGTTAAAGCTTCAATATATTTATTTTAATTGCAATTACAGTGAAATATTAGCAATATATACATTATCAAGACATGCAAGTGAAGTAATTTGATTACCAGTATATTTAGTCTTTATAAATTTTAGTGAATGGACTTTTCTTGGATTTATAAACAGTCAAGAAATAGAGGCTGAATGACATCTCTCTGCTTTCAATAACTAGCAGTTAGGAGCATTTTGCAAGTTATAAGATGCAATAATACACTTACAAGAAATGTATAAAATACCCAGCTGTAGGCTCAGAATCTGCCCCTAGCCCAGGAGCAGGATCACATACCTGTATGGAGGGAGAGCTGCTCTCACAACTCTCGCCACGAGGAACTGCAGAGGTGCAGAAGGACCTGCAAACTTACCTCCTTATTTACAGAAAATTAGAGTTGCTGTAGCAACCCTAAGTAGCCCTGCTGCCCAGGGCCCAACCCGACAGTTGATCTTGTATCAGCCACAAAGAGAAGCAGAAAGTTGCACAGACCTTTTAAACTCACTTGTAGCTAAGCTATCTCAAGTGATAAGGAATTATGAAACCTCTGAGCCCACGATAATACCCTCTCACACTTATGCTTTACAAGATAGGCCAGTTCTAAGAAATCCTTTCAAGACCAGTCTTTGCCTCTGATCCCTTTAGCCTCTGCAATAGCCCAGCACTCAGAGGGAATGTATCAGGTCCCTGTTGCCAATCCAGAACAAGTTTAATTGACTTTCCTCTTTGCAGTAACTCTTTGCAAACACAGGCTAATCACAGTTAATCCCCACAAAGTACTGGAAACCAGATAATACGTGTCATATTAGAGATAGCTCTTCAGATTTGGGCTTATTATATTTATTTACACAAAGCACAGAGACAGGTCAGGATGAGGGATCCCAGCTGTAAGTACAGCTGTTCAAATTCATGGGACTCTTTCTAACAATTTGCACAGGCTTTGGTTCAGAACTTGGTTGTCTAAATCAACATCTGAGCCAGTGCTATTGCCTCCTCTACCTTTGTGGGTCTTTGCTAAATCCTTTTATCAGAGCAGGGATGATAGATTTCTAAAATTATTAAGTTTTAAGCACAGTATTTTTTTTTTTATTTGAACAGCCTATAAAGGACCTCCTTCCAAAAAGTTACAGCAAATAGCAACAGTTATCAGCCTGTCTGCCAAGTGCTCTCATAATTAAAGTAAAAGCTGTCCCAGAGGATTATCAAGACTCTGGAGGTGAGTCATTATGACAGGAGCTATAAAACTCCCACATGTACTAACTCAAGGGGCACTCCATGGCATAAACCTCTTAACCCGGCTTTCTATGAAATTTCTGCTTCTCTAAAGTTAGTCAGAAAATCAAGTGACAAGAAAAAGGTAGGAATAAAAAAATATTTCTGAAATTTGCATTAATCTGGATATTTTCTGACCTATCCTCTTATGTAAATGCTGTTGTTCTACCTTTGGTCTTCTTGGAGTCCTGTTGATTGCTTCCTGTGTGGCTTTCACAGCTGCAGCCTCCAGCTTGTTGCCAGACTTCTGCCTTCTTCTCTACATGTGCTTCCTTTTACCCCTGATTGCTTCTCCGAGAATCTCCTCCCTCCTCCAGCTCTGTGTATGTCTCTCACCTTCTACCCTGTCATCTCAGCAGTCACTCCTCCACCAAGCATCTCCCTTGGTCTGTCTCCTCCCACCTTGGATAATCCCCTAGGTTTTTTTCCCACTCTTCCAGAATTTACTGCTTTCCATCAATTCTGTCCTTGCTCCTTGGCATTAGCATTTATTTTTCCCCAGTCTCCCTTGATACCTTTTTCTTTCTATTTCTCTTCTTCTCCCTCTGCATGAAGTTCTGGTATATAACCTTCTCACACCATCAGTTAATCAAAAAAGCTGGTTGCAAATGAAAGCCATGTTTATCAGTGTTCTTTGGTACACAGATAACTCTTACCTGAAAAGGCTAATTATAAATAATAATTTAAGTTTGGTAACGTAACACTGTATTCTTGTTTGTGTTCCTTTCTAAAGCCTCAGAACAGTAAAGCACATGGTATTTCTACTCATTATCTATTTTCTGCCCAGCTGTCATTCAGCAGTCTTTTTGAAGTCCTCCCACTTCTAAGAAAATTAATACTGAGCAGTTTCAGCCATAAGAAAAGAAAAAAGAAAAGAAAAGAAAAGAAAAGAAAAGAAAAGAAAAGAAAAGAAAAGAAAAGAAAAGAAAAGAAAAGAAAAGAGAAAATTTATCCCCCTCTTACCTGTACCAGAACTGGGAGAGAATCTGAGATGAGGCTGGGAACAGCTCAGAGTTTTCTGAGTGCAGTGTCAGGCAGGTTCAGTGGCAAAGAAGGCATACTGGGCTACCAAAACCAGTGCTCTGCCCTTCCTTCCAATCCACAACAGCTAGAAAGGAAATGGGATGTATCCTTCATCTCTTTCTTATGATTTGAGAAGTCAGGGCACTCATTAGTGTTTAGCATTTAAAAAAAAAATCCTTAAAATTATATAGGATTAAGATTACAGAATCGTAAACGTGTCGTCACAACAGGAAACACCCCAGGCATGTTTGTGGCAAAGCACACACCCTCTGCATAATTATAGTCAGGCTTCTCTGTTTTAGGCAAAAAGTAACAATAGTCACTTATCAGACTCTCAAAATGGTATTGGAGAGGATTCAGCAGGACACTCCCAAGACTTTCTGGGTAGTAGCAGCCATAGGATTGTAGAGACACAAATGCTCAGTCCCTCCAGATTCTGGCAACCATTTCTTCCATGCTGCACACTGCTCTGTTAGTGGTTTTCTAGTTAGTTTTTTGCCGGTCTATCTCTCACAATTCCTTCTCTCGCTCTGCAACTCTAGCTCAGACTTCTCCTTTTCCCAAGTCTCACTAACAGGCTGTCTGCCCACCTCTTCTCAGAGGATAAATCTTGACCATATCAGAACTGTACCTCTAAAAGTCTTGTGTACTTATTTCAGCATTGCACGTTCATGCGATGGGGAAGCTTTTTTTCTGCTGTACTTCTGCATGTGAGACTGTTTAACAGCAGTTTCACATTCTAGGTCTTACTGAACATTGTATTTTCCAAAGTCTGTGTGCCCAAGAGAGCACTCTGGTATCTTTGTCAAACAAACATCATGGATCCTATCAGCTGACATCTGTCAGGATGCCTACGATGCCTCTGACTATAGTTTAATGTCCCTGTGGTTCTAATGCACACGTGCCTAAATAATGTGTGCACATTCAAGTAACATGTATGGATCTCCTTAAAAGAGACAGAAACCACTGCAATGGAAATGATTTTTCACAGCTTCCCAACAGCTTTCATGGCAGCCAGCTTCCATCCATTTGGCTTATGAAAAACCTACTAAAAGACATTTAGACCCAGCAGATCCTGGTATTTTGATTTTTCATCTGCATGTAATGAGAAGAATTTTCATCTTGGCATGACAGGAATATGTTGACTCATGAACTCATGAGGCTTGTGAGAAGATATTTTCTTGGATGGTAAACGTGAGAACATATTTCCCTGTGGATATTTTACTTTCCTTTGACCAAGTAAAATGTGAAGGCCTCCCTCTCTGAGGTCAATAATAATCCATTTTTGAACTAAATACTTTATACATGCTTGCATGTACACATGAGCATACATGCTGGTGTCTTGTTTCAATTTCAATCTGTCCTCAAACTTAGAGGGTGGCTGAGCTTTTTTTGCTTCTTGCAATTTGCCTATTGCCATTTTCCACCATTCAAGCACCCTGCAAAATACTACCTTTTCCTTGGAAAATTCCATGTGTGCATCACTGAAATGCATGTGGCTGGGAGGACTTGTGCCTACCTTTGAAATTGTGTTGTGATTCCTTGCAGAGCCATACTTTTCATACCATCCAGGTTCCTCACCTGAAGAACGTGGCAGGAATACAGACCTATTTCTTTGGCATGTTGCCATGCTTGGTGTACTGCTTAAAGTGAGCTGCTTTCTGGGGTGCTACAGGTATTTTGATGTGGCTACTGCCTTTCTATGTAATCTTCCCTTTCTTATGATCAAATTCATTCTTGAGCAGATTCCCACTTTTACAGCTATCTCTCCTCTAAATACCACTTCAATACTTCATGTTTAATTCACATGATATGCTGGGCATGTGTCCAGTGATTCCAAAGCTTTTGAAGGAATTTCATGATTTCAGAAATATCTGAAATTCACAAGGCCTTAGAAGGGAGAAGAAACAAAATTATAGTATAGGCTTTATCTGACTTGTTCTCATCCTCATTTTGTAATTCAGACATATTTGATTTTGGGACTTACTTGCTGTGGAAAGAGTTTAGTCCTGAAAAGTGGCTGTAGCTAGTGAGACTTGATACAATGGCGAGAATTTAAGCAGCCTATGAGCGTTGTCCCCGGGTTTTACTCAGGGTGAATTTCATCACAGTTCAAAGAGTTCATATGACCCTTTATTAAATAATCACAGTATAAATTGTCATATTCTACCAAATTCATTAAGTTTTTATTTTCATTTATTTTTATGTTCTTTATTCCACCAGTAGTGGAATTAGTAAAAATTAATTTAATACATGATTGATTAACAATTAAAATTTTCAAACATTCTGTGCTTCCAATGCATGAAACCTCAGCTTCATGGAGTGCAGGGGGAACGCCAATCAGTGGTCTGTGTCAAGTGGTTTTAGAGGCACATAATGGAGCCATCACATGAATTAAACATTTATGACTCAAAATCAATTAGTGACTAAGATATAAATTAGTTGACTATTAAGGTTTAGAAAGGAGAATGCTAACCTACACAGACCATGCAATGCTGAGTGTTATTAATGAAGAAATATTGCAATAACAAATATTTTACATTTATGTCTGTCATAACACATGTCTAATAAAATGAAAAAATGGGATATATTGGGGTGTGTCACATTCCTTTTCAGAAACTACTACACCATTATGCTGTACATTACATGAGTAATTGATACTTCAGGTAAAACAGTGAGATAGCAAGACTATCTTTCTAAGAGAAAAATCAAAATAGTTCATGAAAAGTTCAATGGGTCAGCCTCTGACATGACAAATAGACTTTTATAGAGTTTATCAAGATTAGAATCCTTGAAAGTAGTGTTCTACCTGCTTTTTTGTCAGCAGAGAACCTAACAAAGCCATGAATAAAAATGTAAAAAGACATTTATACACTGTTACTGCTTTCTATACTTGTTTAAAATTTAAAAGTTATTCTGAGTTTAGAAACTACAAAGTGGTGTACTTCCTTGTTTAAAGACAGCCCGTCACTGCCAGATTTACTCGTGTAATTGAGTGTGCGCAGAGTCCCCACAGAGCCTGGGGGAAGCCGGTGCCAGGTCGAGGTGGTGAGACTGGAAACTCCTGTGGTGCAAACCAAATGTTGGGGGAGGATTTTTAACTCGTCCTGTTGCCTAGGCCTGCTGCCTAAATGCCTGGAAATAGTGACAGCAGTTGTCCCTTTCTCTGACTGAGTCTGGACGTATTCAGAGTCATTCAGACGTAGAAGCCAGACCAAGTGATAGGTCACAGGAATCCAAAAGTATTTACATTAATGAAGTAATGAAGTTACATAAATCTAAGGCAATGGAAAAGCAAAACCTCCATGGTTTTATTTAAATTTTCAGAGATAAAGCCTGCTTATTTCCATGCTTTTTTTTAGTCTTAGCATGTCTAAAAACAATGTTTCTGCTTTATTTCTGAAAACCAAACACTGCAATATGCTAATGTACATAAATCCTAAAATTGTTATTCTCAGAAGTCACAAATTGTATGGATACCTTGAAATTTATATTGCTGATTTAAGAAGATTGCTATTTGTCCTTTGAAAAATCAGATACTTTTCAATTGAAATTTCCATGTTCCTCAAAACAAAGAAACTAGCTTTGCCAAAAAACTTTTAAAATAAAAAATTGACGGTTACTTAAATAATGAGAGTGTTGTGTTTGTTTATACAGTGTTTACACAGTGAAAAATAAAGTTGGTTTAGAGTATTTCAATCTTGCCAAGTAGCAATTGCTTTAGTCATTAAAAAAACCAAAACAAACAAAATCCCAAACCCCTCAGATCTAGATTGCTCAGGTGAGTAGTTCTCTGCTATCTCTTAAAACATAAGTAGGAAGATTTTTTGTCTGTTTTTTTAGCCACATAACTCAGAATTTTGTCCACCAGAGTCAACTGGATTTTTCCCAGCAGAACACTTACAGTGCTTAGCTCCTCTCCTACTGCAAAGATTCTTAAGATTTGTTTTTCATCTAAGGAGACTTTAATTAGCTTTCATTTCTTTGGCTTCTCACTTGTATTTTCCAAACAAAAGTGTCTGTAAAACACCTTCTGATGGAAATGTAAGATGGAACATGCCTTATATCTCTTGAACAAGTATTGGCTTCCAGTTTAGCCCAAGTGTTCTTCAGCACAGCTTCCTTGGAACATCTGCCTGGGAGATCTTAAAAATCAGGCCAGAGGTCTATCATCAGAGGATACTATTAAAATTAATACCTTAATACATGAATTTGCTATTTAAAACTCTTGTGTCTTAAGCTTTTATATACAAGCTGTCAGCTTCACCAGTCTGGTTGTTATATTTCTGAAATAAAGGATCCTTTAATAAGGTGAACGAATACCTGGGCTGCTCTTGCTTCCCTGAGGCAGTGTTCCCCTGCAAATTGAGCAGTGGTATGAATTTGATCTATTTATATCTTGAATAAATGTTCTTGTATTCCAAAATTTTCAAACTTTAACTGATAATTGAACTTTCCTGTTATGCGATATAATTTCTAATTAATGAGATAAGTGAAATGATCTTAAGTAAAAACTTGTGTTCAAAATCAACTGGTTCTTGTATAATTATCGAGATCAGAATGCAGAATCCAGTGTGAAGACTGAAAATGTGTCTTGTGCTCAAGGACCTCCTGCCCTACTGAGCAGTTTTGACAAAAAGTGATCGCTGTTGAGCTAGGAAGATACTGAACAAAATGTCACAAGAATGCTTCTTGCACTTTGTGAGGACTTGGAATCACACATGCACCTTGGGTCTCTAATGGCTCCGGCAGTAATTGTGGGAAGAATAGCAGCTATGCCAGAAAGTAAGAACACAAGAGCAAAAAACGTACTGGGACTGAGACAGATCTTGACATTGCACAAGTCGTACTTAAATGAGTGCCATGAGTGACTGCTCAGAGGCCAGTAGCCCAAAGATACTTGGCTTCTCTTTTCACTTTTAATCATTCTGTTCCGGACACGTATAAACAATACCTAACTGTAGGAAAGCTGGGAGGCAATTTTTAAATCCAAAGAGTATGTAAAAGGGCAAAGGAAACTGATGTTAATAGTGGAGAACAAGACTTAAGAACTATCTGAACAGCCTCAAGGGACTTGACAGCAAATTGACTAACTACTCAACTACTCTCACGCATGAGTATGCTGTGGAGTGAAAGTAGGAGAAAAGTAAAAATGCAAAAGAGATGCTAAAAATAACTGAGAAAAAAACTTAGCCAAGTGTGGTAGGTTGGCTCTCGCTGGACACTGGGTGCCCACCAAGTTGCTCTATCACTCCCCTCCTTAACTGGACAGGGGAAAAAAATACATTGAAAAACTCATGTTTTGAGATAAGGACAGGGAAAGATCATTCACCAGTTACTGTCACAGGCAAAATAGACTCATCTTAGGGAAATTAATTTAATAAATTGCCAATTAAGCAGAGTAGGATAATGAGAAACAAAAACAAATCTAAAAACAACTTCCTATGCACACCTTCTTTCTGGGCTCTACTTCACTCCAAACTCTTCTACCTCCTCCTCCTCCTCCTCAGTGACACAGGGGATGGAATAGGGGTTGTGGTCAGTTCCTCACATGCTGTCTCTCCAACTCCCTCCTCCGCAAGGAACTCCTCACACTCTTCTCCTGCTCCAGCATAGGATCCCTCCCATGGGAGACAGTCCTCCATGAACTTCTCCAGCATGAAGAAGGACAGCCTGCCTCACCATGGTCTTCATCACGGGCTGCAGGCAAATCTCTTTTCTGGCATTTGGAGCGCCTCCTCACCCTTCTTCCGCACTGACCTCCGTGTCTGCAGAGTTATTCTCTCACATATTGTCACTACCGTCCCTCCCACTGTTGCACAGATTTTTTTTTATCCTTTCCTAAATATGATACCACCGTCACCGATGGGCTTGGCTTTGGCCAATGACGGGTCCCTCTTGGAGTCAGCTGCAGCTGACTGTGTCAGACATGGAGACAACTTCTGACAGCTTGTCAGACAAGCTACACTTGCAGCCTTTGCCCCCATGAAGGCTACCAAAACCTTGCCATGTAATGCAAATATAGGAAGGAAAAAAAACCAGACCATTGTGGACACATGACATTATAAAACATCAGGAATATTTCAGGTAGCTTTGACTCTTATGAAATCAGCATTACCCAAAAGGCTTATCCTTTCCCTATGGAGCTTACAATGTTATTGTAATTGTTAATTGTAGAGTCAAGCTTCAGTATGAACACCTCAGCTTTCATTTCTGAGGAAAATTTTCTCACTATAGCAAAAAACTGGAGAAAAAAAATTGCAGTGAATCCAGTCTCCTAATTCTAGCAAGGTTAATTTATTATTCCCAAGGGCTGTGGTGGGCTTGCGTGTGTTGAAAATTTCCAACTTTTGCAAAAAATTATTGTCGTTTTGGGAGAATTCTAGTGGCTGCATTTTAAATATTGGAATACATCATTATTACAAAATTCTTGAGAACAAATGATACTTTTAAAAGAGATTTTCTCTTTCTTTAATTCTAGTACATTGGTAATAATTTAAAGAACTATACTCAGAAAGAATCTGATCTTTACAGCTTTTTTGCAAAGAAATGAAAAGGAAATTACAAGAGTGAGTGCTGTCTTAGCAGTTTTCAAATAAGGCATATATTTTTACTTAAAATACATTATTACAGACTTCCAAAAAGTGCCTGGAGAGGCAGATTTCCTCCTTTGGTTTTGTTAACGATCTGTTACATTTCAGTGGGGGATTCTGTGTTTCAACTCTTTGTTTTAACTCAGAATACATTTGTACACCACCTCTGAATGTCCTTGAAAATGAACTCCTTTTCTTTGTGTTTCTAAACAAGCAAATGCAGGAAATTGTTACAATAAATGTTCTGTAAACATCACTGTTTTGATGGATTAACATTTCTGATTCTTCTAACCCTGCACTGATTTTCAGGCAATAATCTAAGTGAAAAAGTAAGGAAACGTTCTGGAAAATGCAGCTGTATCAGTAGCATCTAAGGAACCAGTTATTCTTTTAAAAGAATCTGACTAAAAGTAAGTGAATTAAGTGCAAAAAAATCCCCATTGCTCACAAGGATAATGTTCTGTAGTGATTCCCCAGTGTCACTGAGTTTCTCTGCACAGAAAAGTATGTGAACAAAACAAGGAAGAGAACCCTTAATCAAGAATCTGACAGGCCTGACCTTGTCTGCGTCGTTAAGACGAGATCAGGTCCAAGAGAGGATTTCTCAACATGCATTGCTATTTCTGGTGTCTCATCATCCATCTAGCAATTCCAAATGCTGTCACTTACAGTGCTGCCTAAATCAGTAGTTACTTCATGCCATATAGGTGCTTTAACACTTGCCTATTAAAAAAGAATAATTCAACAGCAACTGAAGTCTTGATGGAAAAACAAACCTATAAATTCAGTAGTTGCAGTCAAACACCTTCAGTGTAGTAGTATATTAGTCCTTCTAATAGCAATAAAAATGCTTTCAAGAAGTACTTAATTATACTTTAATTAAACAAGAGTATTCATAGATGTATTACCACAAGGCAGTTCTTAATATTTTTTATGACAATACAATGGATTGCAGCTTCTTGAAAAGGTGAGGTTGCATTCATATGTGATAGACTCATGTATGTTTCATTGTAAATACTGCTTTTTTGCTAAGGGACAAGGCAATTAACAGGATTTTGAGATATTAATTTTGCCATATCATGAGGAATATCTGACATACCACAGTCATCACTTTTTTCAGGCTTCCTATTGTGTTTGTTTAATTAAAATGAGGCTTATCTGAACTGCTCAGTGATATTAAGTATCTTACAATGCTCCAAGGTTTCCACATTGTGTAAATCATTTCTCCTCTTATCCAAGTCGTGCCTTCATTTAAACAGAAAAGTTGGGCTGAACTGACAGCTCTGACTGATGAGTGCGGATTCCAACCTTCCTTCCTTCCCTCCCACTTCAGCACACCTGCTTTCAGTGATTGATTTCCTGATAGCTGCTGTGAAGAAACCACTGGAGTAAGTGAAGCTGAGCAGATGGGAATGAAAACTGACTTAGTAAGATTGTTTTGCTGTTCTGTGTGCTTTATTAATGTTTGGAGAAAGCTGAAAGCTCAGTTACATGACCTATGGTTGAAGAGTCTGCTCTGTTTAGGTGTGATTGGTCAAGAGAAGCGGAGTGCTTTTTTACTTCAGCAAGAACTCTGGGCAATTGCTGAAATTAAATTTTTTATCTGAGGTGTTTAAGTTGCAATTTCTATGATAAATTATACAAAACAAAATCCAAGTAATCCCAGAAGCCCTGTTTGTATAGATCAAAACTAGTACAATAAATACAATCACCTTTTGAGAAGTATGTGTCCTTCTGTGTAGGAAATGATCTTATTTTTTAGCTGGGATAGAAGCTTCAATACAATAGTAAGTCCAACACTCAGTGCAGTGAATAGCTGGTTGGGATTTTTCCTATTCAGTCAGCATACCAAATTAATACACTTGCACACATCCTCATTTTATTTGCATAAAAAATCAATTGTAAGGCAAAGTCCTGAAATCCTCCCTGGCGCCAGGAATTTATCTGAGAGAGGATACGATAAAAAATGTTCAAAGTCTGTCTGAATTGAAACATAACCTGGAAAAACATAATCACAAATGATTAAATGAAAAATTCCTTATCTGGGGCAGGACATATAAATGTCATCCTACAGTATCCCATGTCATTGTAAAGAGCTTTTAGCTTATTCTTCTTTACATGGAGTGTTAAAAATGCAGTGCAGAAAAGCTCTGGAACATTTTTTATTATGGCTCTAGCCTTAGAAATAAAACAGTAGAGGATTAATCCATTGTTTAGAATTCAGTCGAAATTATTCAGGTAAAGAATTAAGATAATATTGTTCTAATTTTAAAAGTGAGATAAAATTATTATAGCAATTTTATCAAGAACTGAAAGCAAATCATAACATTAGAGCTGCAGGTAGAACCACTGAGCAGATCTCTTCTAGCTGGTGCTATCTGCCAGTTACTCATTTATTGCTCATCACCTGGTGAAGATGAGTAGTAATCAAGCAAATTGCATGAGCAGCACTGACAATCCAGGACATATTTCAGCCATAGTTCAGTGCTGCTGGTCACCATTCCAGGCAGGCAGGTGGAAGGGAGGAGAAAACGATGCAGAGAAGAGGCCCAGCTACAAAGCAAGATATAACAAATTCAATGGGAAACGACTGTACTTCAACACTGTTAGAGTAATATAGACACACAAGCATGGATCTTTACAAAACCTTAATTAAACAAAAAAAAAAAAGTATCCTCAACCTTTACACATAAGCCCAATGATTTTGCAGTGAAAGAAGATGGCTGCTCTGAGCAGAGATATGGGATGGAAGAACCACACAAAAAAGATTAAGAGGGAAGGAAACTCACAGCAATGTGAAAGTGGAAGAGGTTTGATAAGACAGTAAAAATAGTCAGTTATCTTCTCTTAGTAACCATATCTTCTTCTGCCAAGGTGAAGTCCTTCACAACTATTCTGAAACCTTGGATTCTTGTCTTCAAAATATTTTGAGATGGATGTGTATGATGGTTAAGTCCTGTCTTCCTCTCTGCTGTTCCACTGTGTGGTGTTTTGGACACCAAATGAGACAAGCTGAGAGAATCTGAACCCTGATCACCAGCCCCTAACTACATTCCTAACCCCCAGACTCCTGCACAAAATGAAAGTACTTTTGCCAAGAGTGCAATACCCATCACCTCTGCTTAGGTTCATCCCATTCACTAAAAGTGTATCTTCCAGCGTAATGAATCCCACTCCTACTTGTTATGGAGCCTGAAAACATCAAAATTTCACTTGTAATCTGGGCCTATGTCATAATATGAAGAACTGCTTCTTAGACTACTTATGTTTCTTCTTAATTTCTCACCTAAAATCTAAGTAGCTGAAGTTGAGAAGAACTTTATTTCAGTTGTTAAATAATTTGAATTTTTTAGAAGGATGACCATGTTTTTGAATATCCGGTCTTCCAGGTCCACATGCAAGCACTAACCCCATAGTTTGAAATCAGTCTTAGTACACAGTAATTGTCTTTATTAATTTGAAGCTGGGAGGTGATATGAACTCTGTTCTGACATAACTCAAGGAAATGGGTAAGTATCAGGAAAGAATTAATAAATGACTCCCTTTTGACAAGGAAAGTCATGCCTCAGAGTTTTCTTTGAAGAAGCAAGCAAGAGTGGACATGGGAAACCTGCATATCAGTTACTTCAGTTTGAAGTTTGAAAAAGTTGTTTAAATCAGCCAACCACCAAATATTGTTGAAGAAACTAAAGTGGCAAAGCATGAGAAGGAAAATCCTTAAATGAACAAAGAACTGTACAAAAGATGGGCAACAGACCTCAAGTAGAAGTCATCAGGTTTTTTTGGTTTGATGTCATTCTTAAATTTTTACATCCTTATGAAAATCAGTCATTTCATCCAATACTGAGGAATCTGACTGATTCTGGCCCCTGATATTAAACTGAACAAAATGAGCTTTCTGTTCTTCAGTTACATTCCTCTCCTGGCTATTTTGAGTGAAATGGCATGGTTCTGGGGAACAGAGCAGCAGTTCTAGAGGCAGACAGGAGAAAGCTGATAGCAAGGTGATCTTTAGAAATGCTTTGTTTGTCCCTTTTGCTCACTTGTTCCACCACAACTTGTTTCTTCTGCAGGTATCTTTTTTTTTGTTGTTATTTCAACTCACTACACTTTGGGGCAGTCTGAAGAGTAGTTTGGCTAGCCAAAATTATGACATAAAAATATTTGGCAGGATACGTCTTGTATGCAGTTGTTCTTATTGCTGCTAGCTGTTTGGCACTCCGATGTTGATTTGTTGTGTAGGTGTACTTCTTTTCATGTATGCAGTGAATAAAGAATCTCTACCCCCAGAGGCTGTGACAGATATATTCAAACAGTGGGTTAATTAAAGGAGTCACAGAGTTTCTTCATGAACACAGTTGAATGAAAGTTGAGTATCGTCCTTGTTTGAATATCTATTTTAATTTGAATTACAGAAAAAGCCACATGAGTATCTTAATAGTGGAGTAATTATTTTCACTTTTACAGGTTGTTTTTTTCAAAGGGACACACAATTATAATTATTCAAGAATCTTAAAGCTCTTAGAGTGTGGCTTTTGTGGTGAATTTACATTTAATTTCCTATTTAGACTTGCTTAGAAAGGGAAGAGAAAAAGCCTACAAAAATGAGTGAAGTATTCAGAAAATATTCTGGCAGCATTCCGATGACCATTAATATTTACAAAAAACTCCCACCAATTTATTTTCTAATCTATTGTTCTATTTTCTAGTATTATTTTACCCTTTAAGAGTAAAAAGATCTTTAATTTAAAATAGATCCCTCTTCTATGCAACTACTAGTTCTCTTTCTGTACTCAAATATTAGTGTTCTCTCTTACTAGTAGCCATTCATATTTTCTTTCCTATCAGCCCTCAGCTTTTAGATTTCTTTTTGAGAAGAAATCTGTGTTTCCCCAAAGTAATTCTTATTTTCTGCTCAAAAGCATGTTTTTCTAATATTTTCCATATCCTCTTTTGTATTGTAGTACCAGTCCCCTAGTCCTCTTTGTCTCCTTGCTGGTATATTTTGTTACTTTTTTACACTGACCTCAGCTCGATCGCTGAGTTCCCACAGTCATGCTTCCCTTAGTTTTAATTCCAAAAACAAATATTGCAGGATTTCTGACCAAGATAACTGACTGCAATATCAACCCTTGAAAGGAAGGGTGCAGATAATACAGCAGGGCATTAAAAACGCCATGTGGTGACAGGGTTGTCAGAAGCTCTTTCAGACCCTGGTTACGCAAAAATCCTCTGGACTTTTCCCACTAAAATATCTTCTCCCACTTGTCATCCTCTTGCCTTCGAGCTCCCTGTTGCCCAATACTCTGATTCTTAATCTGATCTCAGAAATGTCAAATAAGCATCTGAAGGATCAAAGAGTGAAAGAAGCACTAAAGAAGGGAGTGCCAGTGTGAGGTACATAAGAAAGTACAAAATTGGCTCAGTTTTAGGAGAGGCTTGCCTATGCTGTAGAAGATCTGATTAAGTTCCAGATTTTTCATCGATTTCTTAATTGTCACTTTCAAGTTACTTAATTCCATACCCTAAGTGTTGGAATGCTTTGAATTAAACATGTATATTTAGAGAAGCAGGGGTAGCCTGACTAGCAGTGAGTGTGAGCACTGACTGTCTGTGTGTAGCACTCACAGTTCCTTGACTGTTTTGAACCACTCCAACCAACTCTAGCACTCTGGATATAGGAGAATCAGTGTCGTTCAGCCTCAGTATTCCTCATTTGGTTATGATAATTTTTGTTTTGCAGTATCAACAGAGTCCTAGAATTAAGGGAATGACATGTTTTAGGATGCTTGTAATGTCTAAATAGTGGTTAAAGGTACCCAAAGTATCTCTAGCTTAGCTAAATTTTCTGCCTCTTTGCTCTTTGAAGAAAGTCAGGACACTGGAGAAACAATTCAGATCTTTGGAAATTTAGTCCTCCTCTTGTCTCTCCTCCAGGGGGAAGCTGAACTGGCTACCCTCCTAATCTCACTGAATCCACTAAATTTGTGTCCCAAATCCTCTTAGGTGTAATTTTCTATCTCACGCTAGCACTGGGGATAAATATATATATATATACAAGCAGAGTGACTTGGACTAGAGCAGAGAATGAATGCTGTGTGCGTAGGTAAGGATGAGATATTATAACTGCTGGCAGTGGGGCCAGGACTCTTACTCTGTGTCTTCACCAAGGGGAAAAGCCACTGGGATCTTCTTGCCTATGTGAGAGCCTCATCATAATACTCCTTTTTAGAGTCTTCCATCTCATTTGCTTCAATGCTGAAACCAGCTCTTTTCCTTCACAGAGCTGGAACACAAAGTCCTCTTTTATTTCTTAGAGCATGCATGACCTAAGCGGTTCTTACAACATATAAGAATAATAGTTAAAAACAAAAGAAAAGAAAAAGCAGTGTAATCCCACTAATTAAGAATCAGTACTTACTATAATTATTCCTTAAGAAAAAAACCTTAAATATTCCTAGTTTGCACAAATGTTGGTTGCACCGTGTTTGCACAAAATATTCTTTAATTAATACAATGCTCCCTAATCCAGAATTGCAGGGTGTGGGCCAAATACTCCACACTGCCCAGGCTGCATATTCTGGACCTTCACCACCTTCAAAGCATCATCTTGGCAAATGGTGCAGAATCTGCAATCCTGATTCAATTCTTTGGAGGACAGTGGTGAAAATCCCCTCTGTTCTGTTGAGGGTTTTTGGTTTTGTTTTAATTTCAGAGATTTTTCTTTTGCATGTTTCATAAACTGCACCAATGCCTACAGCTAAAGACACAAATGGCAGCCTGCAACCTGGCACTTTTTAAGGCAGTGCTTAAGCCTTGGAAGTCTTGGAAGAACACAGTAATCATCTGTGTCACAATTTAAAGGAGGTGGCATCCCTAAGATCTCTTGTACGGAATGACTTTTTCATAAAGTTTAATGAATTTTGTCATTCTGCCAGAGTTTTAAAGAGAAATTTGCATAAATCAAGGACCACTGTTTAACCACTGAGGCTAAAAATCTGCTACCTCCATCAACAGTGCCACTGATTCTACTTTGTCTTGACTTTTGACAGTCAAAAGTACTTTTGCATAAAATTGACTGATACTTATAAACAAAACCGTCATATTTTAAGGCGAGTCCAAAAACTTCACTGGCTTGACATTGTTTCTCCAGTGTCCTGACTTTCTTCAAAGAGCAAAGAGGCAGAAAATTTAGCTAAGCTAGAGATACTTTGGGTACCTTTAACCACTGTGTAAATTTTTCTGTTTCATAATTAGTTATCTGTTATTACCCATATACATAAACTATAATATTTGTGATCCCCCAAAATACTTCAAATAATAACCAATGTAAATTATTTTTCTCTGCCTGTTTTAAAATATATTTTGAGTGCTTGTGGATCACCCCAGAGTTTCTGCTAGATTAAACAGATAAAACAGTTCAATCCTGTGCACTGCTGACATGATCATTTCGCCTGTGCTGTTAACAAATATGGGGCTTAAGCTCCAAAGCTAAAAGATAATTCCAATATTGAGAGTACAGCAAGCATACAGCATGGTTTAAGCTGCCTTCAAAGTCCTGTTTTCAGGACACGTGGACTTTCTCCTAAGTCACCACGATAGCCTGTGACTTTCCAAATTTGCTTGGCAATATCACAAAGACTTGAGGCACAGGAGAGAAGCTGTACCAACCACATCATGGGGACCCTCAGGAGAGAGATTTGAGGTTAATCCTTAGAAGCACATATAAGGAAACCTGCTCCAATTAAACAGTCTCTAGCGTAAATGAACAAAGAAATATTTGCAAGAGGAAGTATCAGAAAAGACACAAAAATAGCTTGTGCATTTTGAGTAAGACTCATGACAGGAAAGCCACAAGTGAGAAATCACATGAAAAATCTGCTTGCATACACGGTCAAGGAAATCCTTCACTCAGAGTTGATAATTTAGATGTCCGGGCTTAACCACAGAAAGAATATAAGCTTAAACCAAGCAAAAATTGCTTTTAGGGATCAAGGTTTCTTTGTGTTGGCTTTCAGTCAGATGGGCTGACTGAAAATACCCAAATGGCCGCAGTGGTGGTTAATAGTTGTATATCACATTTCTAGAACGAGAGAAGAACAAACCCCCTCTGGTACTTGTGCATGACAGCTAATTAAACCAAAGAAAAGTCTTCTCACTTCAGGAGTCCTTTAAGTGTTAGCAGGACCAGAAATCATGTTCTACAGGATATTCCTGACAGCAGAGAAGGTCAAACTTTTCTAAACCCCTAAACTCACATTTGTAGATCACCTTGAAGTCAGTATCTTCTCATGAGGAACTTGTTCTCTGTATTGTGTTACAGACTCACTCAAAACTCACCTGATGGAAGAACCACCCTAGGATTATTTTTTTTGACTTTGCATGATCCTACAGCTTTGTGCGTTGCACAGTTCTACAGCTATCTGCACTCAAAGAGCAAGACTGTGGCCCACAGAGAAAGACTTGTATGCATCTTTCCAAGTCTAGTTTTCTGAAAAGTTATGGTCAAATTATGAAGTCAGCCCCACTATGTTTATTGAACTCACCCAACTAAATTAATTTCTATTGATATGAGCATCACATGGTTAAGCTCATTTATTCTGATTGAACTCCAAATCTGTAGTCAGCCAGAATTTGTTCCTGGGTCTTAGACAAGGGATTTATTCTAAAAGCTTGATATTTTTAATCAGAAAAAGAAAAATTATACATCTTCCCTCAGTCACAGTGATGCTCTAAGGATTAATTTCTTAAAAGCTCCTGTAACCTTCTGTGAGATCTTTAGAAAGGGCATGCTTAATTAATTACTATTATCATCATATATTGTACTGAAGGCTCAGTGGAGAATTTGTGCTTTTAAAAAGAACTAGTTTCTTTGAAAGGAATAAAATAGGAATATTGACTTCTAATTATGAAGTCTGAGAGCTGATAGATACAAAGAGGCCACAGCACAAAGGATTGGTCTAAGTAGCAAGTGGTAATACTCATTACATTATTGTGTGTTACAAGCATTTAGATGGTGATGGCCACACATTTTTTAATTGAGTGGTGAGACAATTTGCGTCAGATGGTCAGCTTGGACACCATTCCTGCGTGATGAGAGTGCCCCTTCAGTAGGTGTACAGCTTACTGACTGCTGCAAGTCAGAACCAAAAAATGAGCTCCTGGGAAGGAAAGGGTTTCTGCGCAGGGAGGAGAACCTTGAACTGCCTCTTTTGTAACAGAAGTTCTCCTAGAAAAGCAGTTCAGCACGTACATACAAAAAGACTTGAGCAATCATTTCTTCTTTTGCTGTGTTATTTTAAGCATTCCTCATCAAACACCAGGTTGTTGATCTCAGCCCTCGATCTGTTTCTTCTTCTTGATCATTACAGCCAAGGCCCTTTTTATTCCTTGATTAGTTTCCAGCTGGATATGTTCCCTAATACAGCAAACCTGAAGCAGTACAGACACAGGGATTACATAGAATGGTAAAAGTGTAGGAGTTACCTAATTATTTTAAATGCATATTTATGCCAAATATCTAAACATGACATGTGGCAGCTAGATGGGCAAGTTTACCCCATCCTCATAGCTAAGTTTGCAACGTAATCAAGACACTAGTGCTTCTTTCACACCAAACAGAATCAATAAGCAGTTCCTAGAAATTTTCTGGAAGGAAACCCATTGTCTAAAAATTCATGTTTAATGGCATCATTACTTGCTATTAATTAAAATGTAGTTTTTATCACAGCTCATATAAAGGGCAGCATTTTATTGCTGAGCTATGGATCAGATCTAGAAGGAGATTTGAATCCAAAGTATCTCACCCAGGGAACAAAAAAATAAAAAAGGAGGAAAAAAAAAAGCCATACCTGTATAGTTGTATATAGTTATGTTAGTTAGATGTTTGTCTGAAGGATCATTTTCACAGGGTCAAACTCCTGCTCGTGGTGCCATGGTTAACATCCCAGCTCAAATTGCTCAGTCCAAGTATGCCGGAGTTCAGGATTCAGCTGACTCAGCAATAATTTGTCAGGTGAAATATGGCTGCATAATGGAGGCAAAGTTTGGTTTAGTAAAAATGAGAGTCCCCAAAACTCTCTTAAAATTCTTATCTAAAAGTAAGAGCATTTATAGAAAAAAAAAAAAAAAAAAAAGGAAAAAAGGAAAACAAACCCTAAAGTGAAATAAGTAAGAATATAAAGCAAAGCAATTTTTAAGACTGCTAAAAAAAAGACTGAAAGAGAGGATAGGACTGAGTTGCTGATGGTCTGTATTACAGTGTCATTTAAGCCTAATTATTACTGGTAATACTCCCCACCTCCTTAACAACAGTTGCCTGATTCCAGATGAGAAATATTTTATTCTCATCCATAGCTTTGAAGGAATATACAGGATTGTGCAGACACAGAAGACATGTGGGCAACTAGCACTATGTAATCACACACAACTGCACTGCTCGATCACGAAGGGTATGGCTCAATATTTGTTTGCCAGCAACAAGCTGAGGAATTCATAAGCGGATCCCACTGCATCTAGTGCATCCTGCTCTTTGTTTTTTCCACACAAGCATTAGGCATGTGAAACTGTCTTAGGTTTAAACAGGGAGAGGTTGCCACTATGAATTTGTAGTACCTTCTCACTGCTGTTGGAGTCTTACATTTGTAAGTCAGATACAAGTCATAGGACAATTTCCTAATACCAGAAGTGAATTTCTACTCCTTTTCTTTAGTGTACATCTTTAGATAAACCAAGTAAATAGACATTCACTTGAGCTGAATGAAGATCCACAAGAGAAACTATTCACAGGAGTGTTACCTGAAAAGTGTATGTCCAGAGATCTCAGATCCAACTTCCTCCTTAAACCAAGATTTTAATCAGCTGCAGCTCTTGTTAGCTATGATTTGAAAATCTCAGAGGGCAGTTTCTCCATAGTCTTCCAATGCTACATTATCCTGCCCCACTAAATAAAGAAGCTTTTTCTATTCAAAACTGTTCAGCCTCTGACTCTCTTCTCTTCTCATAGATCTGCCACTATTGAGAAGATTTCGGTTTTCACCTTACAATTTCCTCTCAAGTAGTTTTAGACTGCAGTTACATCGCCCCTTACTCTCTAAAAACGCATTTGCCAACAGTTTTTTGTGGTCAAAGCTAATACAATTTCATACTAATAAGAAAGTTCATGCAATTTCATAGTATAAAACCTAATTGCTATTTCTATAGTTAGGGAATGAGATTTTCTTACCATAGACTGGTTTGGATTCTCTAACATTTATACTAGAACATTTTCACCAACAGAATCTAAAAATTCCTTGTATTGTTTGCACAAACTAACTTCCCCTCCCACTAAAATCCTCCTATGGGAACATAAGTATGTGATCAGTATTTCCGCACTAATTTTAATGCCATTTGCCCATAATTCAATTTAGACTTTGAAACTTATGGGCCTCTCACTTTAGGAGCATCTAATTCTGTCAGAATTGTGTTAGAAAGGGCATAGATCATACAGACAGACTAAAAACTTTCAGTTTGGTGTTGCCTCAACAGAAGCTCTTGCTAGTGAGCACCCAGCATACCGAGCCTGTCAACTCAGTACAACTGTTCTACTGCTTGTGCTACAACGAGTGCAGGGGAACCATTAAAACCAGTCCGAGCTTTGTGGAAACAGATTTCCTGTTTCTAACTCTCTTCCTTTCTCTTACGGTTTCGAGAAAAGTTCCTGTATCTTATAGCATGCTCGCCACTTTGTGGGTAGTGAACTGTGACTACTCATTTTTTTCAGTTCACGTGAGAGGCACATAGTTGCTGGCTAAATTTGCCTCCCTGTGTTTTCATAATGTCATCACCATTCATTCCTTTCTGTTTCATGTATCACCTCAGCCCTCTGCTGTGAATTTGTCCTATCTTAGAGTGAACCCTCTGCCAAAAAGTGATAATCCATCACCGGTGGCCTTGCACTGGATTGCTTCAAAACCGGCATCTAGCCAAGACCATGTCATCTCCAAATGCCACTGGACTTTTGCTTCTGTGCTAATCCAGCAGCCCACATTTGAAGACACATTTTGATGAAAATCAAATATGTTTTAGTGAAGCCAAAATTATTTTACTGTCTCCTAGAATAGTCACATTAAATTCTGCATCTTGCAATGTGTTGGGGGCTGGTGGTTGGTTAATCACAGTTCAGCCTCGCCAGGGTGTCTCAGCTTCAACCAGGACTTTGTAGTCCAGAGCCCAAATTTCTGGTGCCAGAACTGACAGCGAATCTCCAAACACTGTCCCTTTGCTCTGTGACCAGGGCTCCCCCACCTTTTCGAGTGGCATGACACTAAACATATTGCTACATGAAGAAAAAGTAGGTATTATTAAATTTTACAGAGGCACAGAGAACATGCTGTCTGTGCCTTTCTTTTATCTCAGGTCAGAAGAAACTAACCCAGCAAGGAGAATCTAAAATAAATATTTTTTAATATTTAACTAAGCTTATCAGGAATATTGGATCTGGTAAGCAATAATGTGCACTTCTAATATTGCCTGTTGTTGTTGCATAATCCCTATTATTTAGTCATATAAATGGCAAAGATAAATGGAAAAATATAAAGCTATATATAAATATAAAATGTGTTTTGATTATATAAAATAAAAATAAACATACGACAGCTATATATAAATGTAAAATATATTTCTATTATATGAAATAAAATAAAAATAAATATAAAAATATGAGCAAAAGTAATAAAATTTGAATTTTAATTCAATGTCAATTCTCATAAGTGAGACCATTTATGTGGAAAAAAGCTGTTTGCATTCTATTATTGACTATTTTATGACAATCTCATTATGTGTGCATTTGCCATGTAAGGGGTGTGAATTCTATTTTATGTTCATCAAGAACCAAAAAGAAAGATAATTGGCGTATTATTGTTTGTCAATAACTACACATGTGGTAGAGAATTCTGCGATTTTTTTGACAGAACACTATGCGTGCAATATTTTTTGTCAAAACCATGTCTTTAGATATAATACATTTTTCATTATTGAAGTGAATGATTAAATACATGTAGAGTTCAAATTTATGTATATAATTCAAATATCTATATAGTAAACATCTGAAAAATTTACTATGGCAGAAATGAGCATGAAGTGCTGCCAGAAAAAGTCAGGCTGAGAGCAGGACACCAGCAAGATGAGCAGCCTGGATCTGTTCACCTACTGGAGAGCTTTTCATTTTTTAGCATCAGCATTTTCCCAGTGTTCTGTTGCAGCAGAAAATTATCAGCTGCTATAACATCTCCTTTAAATTATTAATCCGGTGTACTGTTTTCTTTGCAAAGTAACACACTTAGAGTACGCAAAGGTTTGACTTTAGATATCTCTTTTGCCATAGTGGAATGTGGCCAGAAAGATCCCTTTGCATTAAGGAGGACAGAGCTGATTATGTGCTGCTACATACGCTGAAATACTCTGAATTAAAGTTTAAGTGAATTATTTAATATCAAATGTGTGAGGCTAAAGAACTCAATTCTTCAGTTCCCCAAGCACGACAAATTTCCGTCTGCCATTAGCAAAGGCTGTCCACAGACCCAGAGGTATGTCCATGAATTTTTCAATGGCTGTGATGGGTCACTGCAGTAAGCACTGTTTGCAGGGAACTGTGGGGGATGTAACAGTTTACTGCTGAGTAAGATGTTTTGAAATGTGTAATCCAGCAATTGCACAAGTAGCCTTTATTCTAAAATAAGTATTTTTTTAAAGGAACACTGACTGAAATTTTCAACAAAATGGAACTTTGGTTATTATTTTAAAGGAAACATGATAGGTGGCTGCTGTGGCCTTTAAGGCAGCTGGTTGTCTGTGAAGTGCTTGGTAGAAACATGTTTTAGTAAGTCTCTAGCTGTGCCTCTGGGAGCAGCACAGAACTGCCAGCAACCAGCTGCATTTTTCGTAGTGCTGCTGAGAACAGCGTGTCAATATTTGTACAAAGAGTTTGTCCTTGTTGTTTTACTGAGGGGAAAAAAAATTGTGCAGTTTCCAACTGTGTCTAAATTTGAGCCTTCCTGCATCTTGAAGAGTAATCACATTTTTGAGTAAGTAAGCAGGAAGTGGCTTCTAATCACTGAGCGATCAGGGGAAGGACCTGTGCTCTAGTAATGTGCCTGGGTTTGCTGAGCCGTCGCTGTGGGAAATGAGGGGATACCAGGATAACTGCTCCTCTGAAGCACTATCTGTGAAACCATGTGATAGCAAGAATTAACTACAAAGAACTTAAACCCTCTTATATCTACCTATAGTGTAATAACTTTCTCAAATTCACTGTTGCATTTAGTTACAGAGAATGAGGGAGAAAACAGAAACAACCGACTGTTCTGTGACTGTGTTCATTTCATTACCTATAGATGAGCATGTTAAGGATAATTAAATAACTTGTGCTACTCTTGCAGCTTCAGCATGGAAGCAACCCCACTGATATTCTTGTTCCTTAGCAGTTAAGGCCACAGAATGACATTCCACACTGATACAGAGCAGATTTGGAATAAATTCCCTGGAGTGTGTAGAATAGTACAGTGCAGAAGTAGTTCAAAGGTCTGGAGCAGGCTCTCATTTTTTTCTATTTTAGAAAAGCACTGCTATTTTTTCCTTCTGTATCTTTTTAGACTTAGCTTTCCCAGCTTGGATTTTTGTTTTTGTTACAGGTCACAGGAATACTTTACATTTTTTTTTCATGTAGGACTGCTTTCAAATGTTGCAAATGAAATGGCAAAGCATAAGAACCACAGCTGCCTCTGTCTCAGTCTTGAGAAAGTATCTAAAAAACCCCTAACAATAATATATCCCCTTCCCCAAGCTTTGTGTCCCCCTGGAAAAGTTCCATATTCCACCCTTCTAAAGAGAAAAACAAATCTTTCCACATCTTTTTGATCCATTTGGTATAGGTCTTTAGCAGGGAATGTTGTGCAAATGCCAAAAAAACAGTCAGAACTGAGAAGCTGCTGGTTGTGCTGGACAGAGGACTCTGGACAGCAAAATGCTGAGTGGCTGCAAGTCAGAGGGAGTGAAAGGAAGCACAATTACATGCACCTTGCCACATTTACAGAGAGAAGCAGCTCCACTAAGCAGCATTCTGTAAACTAGAAGGTCAACATCCCACAAAGGTAACAGCAAGCCAAACCTGGAAAGTCCCTTTACAACTGGAAATGGGTTTGAGGGTTTGGTGTTTTGAAGTGGGTTTTTGGAAGTTTGTTTCATTTTTCACCAAGTCGTAACATCTACATTGCTGATATAATGCAGCAGAAGAAAAATTCACAAGGCATAGCAATGAAAGTTCATTCGATTCAACTTGGTAATTTAAAGGGGTAAAAAAGTATAACCTTACACTCTCCAGTATCTGTTACTCCTAAGGAAGGTTTCAAAACTACAGTCCAGTAGGAATTAAAAGACTAAATTCAGGAATTGTTACCTGAAACATGGAAATTAAAATGTTGCTAAACAATTTATTCAAAAGAATTATAACAAGCCTGCCTGTCAATAATTACAATATCATCAAAGTTACAGAATTATTTTGAAGACAAGCACAAATATACATTTTTTCATTCAAAAAGCAGATTGATAAGAAATGAAATTCTCACAGAAAGTATCTATGTTTTCCAGGAACTTCTAATTACTTCCATGACTTTCACAGTACGAATCTACACAAAGAAATCGGAAGTGAGCTGACACTAAGTGTTAGCCTGTATTAGTTTATATCCAGGTTGTATACAAGTAGAATATTAAAGCTTACTAAAAATCATACACATGCATCCTTTAAACATAGTTCATAATTTTTTTGGTCATTTTTATGGCATTTGTAGTAACAAAATACAGCAGTTCCTCAAAATAAAAACATCAGGGCAACTGTGCTTCTCTAAGTAAAAGCCATGTAGCCTCTCTCAAAATACTTAGAGACCTAACCATGAAATTATATTGCTAGTAGATGACATAGCCACAGCTCAGGTAAAGCATTAGTATGAAAAATTAAGACAAGTAGCATTTGAAATTGTGACTTTCACAAAACTTGTCAGGAAAATAAAAATATAAAAATATTCACTATGTCAACTAGAAAATACTAGTGAGAAGGAACAGCCAGAGATGTTGTTTAGTCCATTAAAGGAAATTACCCCCATACATTCCTCTTTAGAGAGGAATCTCCAACAGTTGCGCACAATGGGCAAAAAAATTTTAGAAGCAGCATTCACTCATAAAGAGAATCACCACCAAGGCAACAAATAATCATGTGTGGGAAGTGGAAATCCTTTACTTTCTTTACAGCTTCCAAGAATCAAGGTCAGTATGTAACGTGTATTTAACATCTATAAAGATTTTAAGCCTTCCTGAAAACATGGATGGATGCCAGCCATGAATGAATGGCGATGGACCCCAGCCATGTCTGTGACAGCAGCCATGGCTACCTTGCTCAGACTTACTAAAATCCACGTAAGTTTTAAAAGAGTGGGGTAGAAGTGCATTCTGGCTTTGAAAAAAGTGCAGCGGTGTGTTATTTCAGTGACAGCATGAAACATCAACACAGGATGTAAATTTGTCTATTCCTCCAGGGAAAGGGAAAGATGAGCACCTTTCAGAACCACTGCAAGGGTCCCCAAATAACTCAAAGGAAGGTCACTGTACTGGAATGAAACAGGGGCCTTCTGACCATTCCTGGGTACCAACTGCTGCAGTCAGAGGCATGTGCCTGTGCTCAAAGGCAAACACCAAGAAACTTTTCATCTTATCTCTGTTAATCCTTACACCCCTTTCTTATAACATAATTAAGTCTCAAACTCAGGTATTTGACATGAAGGCTCAATAAGATAAAAAGAGTAAAAAGATAATTAAAAAAAGATGAATGAAGAAAAAAGGGGAAAAAAAAAAAGAAAAAAAGATAATTTGCACAGCCAAGAAAGAAGAAGGTGTCTTGACATTTTGGAGGCCAGTCGCTCAAAAGAGGTGTAGCAGGAACAAGTTCTAGGCAGTGCCTCCACAGTACAAAATGTTCCAAATGGAGCACAATGGTTTGCAGTTTTTATAGAAATACCTGATGAGTTTCCCGAAAGGAAACTCTCAACAAATTGGACTAATACCAATAAACTTTGACATAGAGAAGGCTAAATCAGTGCAAACGGAGATTTGTCTTGCCAGAAATATATTGTACTTGAGATAAATCAATGATAACTTGAGAGGTTGCCTACAGCCATTTCTGTCAATGTTGGTCTCAGAAACCAGATTGCCTTGTTCTTCCCGCTAACAGGTGGATTTAGAAATCACACTTCAGGTGTATAGAATATTAACTCACTCCTATTGATGATTGATTTGGCCATGGGCAATGTAGGCAGCTGCTTAGAAAAGCAGACAGAGAAAAAATCCCCCAAATATCTGTACTTCTCCCCTGCCATAGTTTATGATACTGGAGCCTTTCAAAGGTGTTTTGTCTTTCTGTCGTGAGTGGGCTGGTGCGTAGTGCTGGGGAGAGGGGGAAGAGGAACTCCTTCCAGCACCAGACATCGGACACCATCCTTTATTTCCCTGTCTCCTGGGAGTGAGCAGAAGCAGCAAGTCCAGCTCGAGACATTTTCCGACCACCTTCCTCTTCCCTCCTTGTAGGGGGAGTTGCTCAGCCCCAGCCAACCTCCCAGGTCTATTTCTTGGAGTAGCAAAATTCAGTATTTGTTCCAAGCCTTGCCCTGTTTTTGTTGCATGTATTTAAATGGGGAATTGTTGTACCAGGTAAGGCTAGAGGCTAGGAAGACATTGTGAGAAAACCTGGAGGAAAAGTGTGACTCCAGAACAAATAAAGATGAATCCTGTGGTTCAAGGTTTAATGTCAGAACTTTTCCTATGAAATGCTTTATAGAACATATAAAAGGGAAGATACAGCACAGCATGAGATGAGGACAGTATAATCTCATTTTCTCTGAAATCTCCTATAGAGGATTGCATTAGCCTGTCTAAGGGTAGCTTCAGACTTTTCATTTAATTATTCATTGGAGGTTTCCATTAGAGGACATAGCTCATCTCTTCTTTGGGAGACTCCTTCTAAAACTCATTCTAACAGAAAACTTTGTTTATAAATGTATTTATTATAGATGTGGTTTTGTGTGTCTGCTTCAGCACTTTTCCAAACAAGCGAAAAAATTTGGCTTGGGGATTTCACTAGTTCCTTCCCCAGTTTACATACAGAATTTGCTTTCCCATCTCTTTCTAACTTTTTATGAACTGTGTGATTTTACTTTAACAGTATTTTTATTTTAGGGCTTCAGTCATATGTGTTATAAAGTCCAGTAAAATTCTGATTTCAGCTTTAAAAAATACTAACAAACACCTTTTTTGGTTTTGCTTCAAATCTCACCTCTAAGGAAAAAACCCTAAGAGGCAAAACGGGGAAATAAAAAGGGTTTGTAGGAGAGAAAGGGAGAGAGAGACTTTATGAGTTTGAGGATGGGGGTTATGGTGGTGGGCTGTGGCTTGAGGACTGGTCATACATTCACTTCATATTATTCAAACATAAACCCTGGAAGTCCTTAGGAGGGTTGCATGGTGTATCCTGCCAAGAATTTAGTCATGGATAATTGTCCTCATCATTGCCCCTGGCTGGGAGGGTCCCACACTGAGTACACCTGAACAAACCACTAGGGAGGATGTGGAGAACTCCTAACCAGGATGATGATGGAATCTCAAATTCTGCTGCTGCTGCTGCTGCACTAGAGCTCTCTAGTGGAATACATGCTGCAGAGCTGGCTTCTCCTATTTTGACTGCCTAACAAACCAAAACACTGGGCTTGATTGTTATTCTGAGGTCCTGTGAAGTGGTGTACAAAAAAAGACGTTCTCACATTTCCCAGCATTCTTTTTTTCAATACCTATTATGAGTTTACTCTAAACTCCTTGAATTCCTCAACAGCATAATCTGGCAGAGGAGTAATTCTTCTGTGATTGAAGATAGGGTTTCTAGGCTGCTAGTACATTATGTAATTTGACTTACATTTTTAGAATTTTCTCTATCTGGACACAGATAACCATCAAAACCACAGGATCAGACTCAATTCGCTGTTAATGACATATTTTTGCTGGTTACTTGAATGTTCAAATCATTTGAATGCCCATCAGTAATGGTCCAGCAGAAGTGGGATGGGACTGCTGTGGTTTGAGTAACTGATATAAAGAGGAGATGGTCAGGACTCTGTCATCCATTCATGGGTATTGTAATCTAAAACTCTTATCTTTCCTTGTGCTTCTTCTTCTTAAGAGAAACCCATATAAGTGGGGCTGCTGGGGGACCCACAGCCTGCAGAGGGTGGACTGACTCATTCTCTATCTTATTTCCTTTTTACACTGCTCTTCAGCTTCATGTTAGCTGGATGCTCATAAGCACCAGGTCCCCCATTTCAGATCCAGTATCAGTACAGGGCTTCAGGAAGCCCCTTGTCCAGCCCTGCTTTATCTTTGGATCCCTCCACTCCTGGTGTAATGCCGTGAAATTAAGGGACAGAAGCGAGGAAAATATATAGAAAAGGAAGCAATGCATACAAAATTAGAACAAAGTGGTAAGTGCATTTCTACTGCATCTAAGCGCTTGTGAAGAAACAAGTCAGCAAAAGGTTCTGGTTCATGGGAGCAGCACGTGCGGCTGTGTGGAAAAGATGTACACCAATGTACTCTACAAACACTGCCAATGGAATTACTGAAAGCTTTTTTGGAAGCAAGGCATGCATTTATGCTTACAAATTTCTTGCTGCTCAGTTGGTTGCCATCAGTGTAAGGAACCAGCTCCTATGTTCCCTGAGTTATTAGGGACCCTGTCATATATCACTAACCATGCTTGGTGTTACCATGGCACTTAAATGCGCCAAGTAGGTGTCAGGCCTTTTTCTGTGTAGAGCTGAGCAGAAATGCAGCACAAGCCAGTCCATAACTGGAAAATCTAGTGCTGAACTATGGATATAATTTCTGACTGGGTAACACAAGACATAAGATTTCCCTGAAATCTTGTTTGAACAGCTCCACTATTGCAAAACTCCCTCTGCAGGCTCTTTGTAATTATCAATTAGTGAAACAATAAGAGATGGAGGGGAAGGAAGATCAGGAACAATAAAATGAGCACATCTCCCTAAATATGAGGAGGTTTCAGCCCAAGACCTGTATTTTCTATCACCACATAAGAAATGTTCTAGTTTTTATTAAATGCTCAACAAAAGAAGGAAACAGGTAGTAGTTAAAGTAGCTTAAAGTAGTTAAACAATTTCCTTACCTTAATAACTGTTTTCAAGTCTTGAATACATCCTTAAAGAAACAAAACATCCTAGGATTTTCTGAAGTAAAGATCCACTCATATGTCCTAAGGCAATAAGGCTCCCACAAATTTATATGCTTCTATTGTGAAAAACATACAGGATAAGTTTCAGATCACCTACTTTGGTGCCAATGAAAAACCTGAAGAACAATTGAGAATCTTGGGATTAATTAAGAGAATTATAATATTCACTGTCCAGCATGATGTAACCCTGAATGCAGTCAGGTTCAGAGTTATATTTTATGCCATAAAGTTCTTCAAATAATCTTGATCAGAGCAGCCATGGATAATTCCACCAAACTCTCATCCTCAGTCAGACTTAAAAAGATCAGTTTAACACTCCAAAAAGAGGGGAGAGCATCCTTATTCTAGTTTTACCAGTTGGCAAGTACTAGATATCAAGAAAAAATATGTACATTCTGGAATGCCTATTCACTACAGAGAACTGAACCACTAGCCTACAGAGCCATCTTACTTTGTGATCTTCTTAGCATTTGCTGTTGTTGATAGAAAAGTCTAAGCTAAATTTCACACTCAAAACCTCTTTGGAGAGTTCAGGTGCTCTCCTGGAGGTGACAGGCTCCTACCACTGATTGCACCAGGAACCTTGCTGCCCAGCTTGAGCACTCTGACTCACCTCACAGGTCCAGGTCAGCTCTACTATACACTAGGGTGGCTAATCCAGATGGTCAGAGTCATTTTGAATGATCATTTTGAATCTGAACAAAATCAGCAAGTGCATTCTGAGGTAACTAGGAACTCCTCAGTTAATCTGCAGTAATTTCATGCACAGGGGTTTTTTTGTGGTTTTTGGGGGGCTTTTTATTTGTTTTCATGTTGTTGTTGTTGTTGTTGTTGTTTTGTTGTTGGGTTTTGTTGTTGTTGGGTTTTGTTGTTGTTGTTGTTGTTGGGTTTTGTTGTTGTTGTTGTTGGGGTTTTTTTATACTGTTTTGTTCACTCTGGACTCCCCTTTGAGTCTTGGAATCCTGTCAAAAGCAATGAACGACCACATACTTGGAGGCTCTAGAAAAAAATCTTCAGCCTAAAAAAAGTTTTTCAAATCCTTGTAATTTTCTTTAAAGTAAGTAAAGAGGTATGTTCTAATCTGGCACATATTAAGTCATATGGTACAATATTTCAGTGTATCATTCAGGAAGGAAAGAGAAACAATCATGAGAATCTTTGCAGATAGCCAAAAAGACGATTTGAGGAAGAAGTCACTGAGCAAGCTAAATTCTGTAAAGGCACGCTAGGATTCATGGGAATGAGAAGAGAAGTGAAATGTAGTAGTACGTGGTACTTCAAAAATTTGAAGTGCTTTTGCAGCTTCAAAAGCTTCAAATGTTGCATTCTGTCTCTCTGCATTAACTATGCTGGATTTAGTTTGCCATAACAGTGTCTGATGTGGGACTATTATGGTTATGATTTCCATAGCCTTCATATATAACATCTTACAGTGCTAAACTACCACTTCAGTTAGAAAGTTTTCATAAAATCTAGTAGAAACCTTCCCTGTCTTAAATTATGACTTTTTTTTTCCTGATCTGAGCATTTGATTTCCATTCTCTTGAAAATGCATGTTTGGTATTTTTAGGCTATTACGAACACTTTCACACTTCATTTTCTCATTAGTTTATTTTCCAAACTTAAAAAAATATGATTTTTTTTTATTTTCACTATTAGCATTATTTGCATAAGCTCATTTTTTTTCTAATGCCTAATGCAACTTGTCATTCATTTGTTACTTAAACATCATAACCCCCTTTTCATATTCTTTATCAATTAATAATGGAAAAACACATCTAAGCTGTCAAAACGATTACAAATAAAAAAAATTTATGGTCATACTTTCAGATTGCATATATTATACTAGACAAATACTTTAAAAAAATGCTATGTATTTTTTGCAAAAATTAGATCATAGCAGAGGTCAGTTGCCCATTACACTCACCTGGTGTTTATTTACAAAGTGGTAATGTGAACGTGCACAACATTTTTGTGTCGAATGCGCCCCACATTTTCAATCAGAAAATGTCTCACAAGGAGAAAGAAGACTTTGACCTCCATTATGAGCTTCTGCACTTGGCTCTAAGAGGCTTCTCTAAGAATATGATGAAACTGAGCACCTCCTCTTGTATCATGAAACTCCTTTTGTATTTCAGTCATGTGATGTTATTTCTGGGAAGAACTCTCCTTGATGATGTTTACTTGGATATTATCAGTTACAATGCCTTTCAGGTATGCCTGTTATGACAGATCTGTAACTCTAAGACAGGTATATATATCCACTTTCTTTTTGCCCTTAGTATGTACGGAGAAATGAGGCTTGCAACGTTGTCCTCCTCCTAGAGCTTTGTCTCTCTTTTTTTTCTATATGATTTCCATGTACACCCACACAGACTCAAAGCAATTCAGAAGTAGTAAAACAGAGGTTTTTCTATTGTGGATCATAATTCAGTGTGGTCAGACACACTGTAACCAATTTTGTTTGCCTGTGAAATTCACTTATATTTATTTTTCTGCTAGAGAAAACAGTTCTGTATTATTTCCATTGGTCTGGCTTTTTGGTTTGGGGTTTTGTTTTGGTTTGGTTTTTTTCATTCTGAGATGTGTGAGTTCTGAACAAATGTTTTATTATTCAGACTGCAAGATAATGAAGCAGGTAGAATTTATTCCAGAGATGGACTTTATTCGTAGTTACCAATGAGATATAACATCTGACATAAAACTGTCCTTGTAAAAGTGACATCTAGATGAATGGTTAAACTATACAATTAATCTAATAAAGGGTAATTAAGTGTGTTATCTTGCATGAAGAATAGGCAAAAAAAACAACCACCCTACACACAAAGGATCTCTTGTCAACACAAAGATGAATGTGGCTGTCAACACAGGGACATTCCCCATCTCCCACTGCCCTTGATCACCGTTTAAATTTGTGTTCATAGATCAACCACTGGACTGTTTTAACAAAATATGTGATTTTTTCAATAAAATTGCTACTTCTTTTCAGTTCTATTACAGCGTGCTGGAAATTATCACTGGCTTTGGCCATTGTACAACTTTCTGTCAATTTTCCTAATTTTTTTTTTGGACTACTCAGGAAGTTCATGTGGGCCTTTTGCCCAGCAGGTCTTGGAGTTTATCAGGATGTCTCCGGTGTGGCTGCCACCAACCACTGCAGGCAGCCTCCAATAACCTCTGCAGGCAACTACCAGTAACAAGTCAGACGTGCTCATGCACTGACGTCTGGAAAAACTCCTAACTTCAAGATATTTACACAGTGTTTTCCTAAAACGAGAAGCTGACCTTTGTCTCTTGGAGTCCTGCTGGACATTGCTGACACTGTCAGTTGTCCAACCACTTAGAGAAAATCGGTTCATCCATAGCTTCTGCACCAGCTACTTGCATGGGAGCAGGACACTATTAAAATTCTCCCTGGAGAACTGCTGAATTTAGAACAGTGAAAAAACCAGGAGGGTTCTGAGGCAAAGGATTTTCTTCTGATGAGAAACACGCTCAGAAGAACTTTTGTGATAAGTGAGACAAAAAAATTTTAGTATTCTCGCTGAAGATTTTTGGCAGCAAAAGATGAGACCTCTGTACTGCATACTTCAAGTGTGAGAGAAAACTGAACTCTGGAAGTGTCTGTTATTTTTCATTGCCTTTAAAAATGGTTGAAGGTGACTTGTCCAGGTGTAGGCTTGTACACTGTAGGCATCTGCAGACAGTTGCAACTCATGTCAAAAAATACATTTCAAGATTGTAACAGCAGTGACAGAATAAAGTTTTATTAACAATTCACGATTATAATTAATTATAAATAAAAAGTATACAACATGAAAGTGAGCAGTAAATTATTACATATACACAAAAACTGCAAAAACTCTCAGTTTTATCAGTAAATTACACACTTGGCATGGAAATCAGTATGTTAGTCCCTGGCCTGCTGGGTAAGCATACAACAATATGGTTTGGGTAAAGGGGTGGGGTGCAAGGGAAGAGAGAAAAGAAGAGATGAATTAAAGAGGGAGAGAGAGAGAGAAATTGCATTCTATTATTGAATAATTTATGGCAATCTCATATATGTGTGTATTTGCCATGTAAGGGGTGTGAATTCTATTTTATGTTCATCAAGAATCAAAAAGATAATTGATTTATTATTGTTTGTCAGTAAGTACACATGTGGTGGAGCATTCTGAGATTTTTTTGACAGGTTACTACATGTGCAATATTTTTGGTCAAAATCATGTCTTTAGATATACTTATAATACATTTTTCATTACTGAAGTGAATGAGTAAACATAAATAGAATTCAAGTTGATATACACCTTTTCTGGGCTGAGGTGATTTACAGTTTATATGACGTGCACATATAAACCTCCCGCAATGCACCTTGGGGCCATTTTCTCTTGTTCTGACATTTTTTACGTGGGAGAAGAGACTGACCTTCCACCTGGCTAGAAACTCCTTTCAGGGAGTTGTAGAGAGTGATAAAGTCCCTCCTGAGCCTCCTTTTCTCCAGAACAAACACCCTCAGTTCCCTCAGCTGCTCATCAGTAGACTTGTGCCCCAGACCTTCCCCCAGCTCTGTTTCCCTTCTCTAGCAAGGCAATTTTACAATTTACCCTTAATGTGTGGGAACATATTTCCCAAGAGGGTGATGGAGGGAGGATGCTGAGCAGGTGGCTGATCAGAGCCTTGAGCAAAAAATGCTGGTTGTGGATACAGACCACAGGCAGACCAATAATTTCAACAGAGTACCAAGGAGATCATCATTGCCTGTTCCCTTCTGAATGCAGGACTTTCCAGGTGTTAACCTTGAGAATTCTCCACAAACCAAAGAATATAAAGTGGTGGAAAAAATAGGAAAATAGGCTACTCTGCTTTTCGCTTGATAGCACTTAGGGTTTCAGCAGGAGTGGAAAGGAGCTGCCAAATGTCCACAGAGCATTGAAGGACCACTTTGCTGAATATGTTTTGTGTTCCTGTGGCACACAGGTGTTGTCTTCCATGCACATGGATCAGGATATATTGTACTGTAAAATAAGTAGGATGCTGCAGCCATCTGAGCAGAAGTGCCTTCTTGAATGCATGTCAGCTCCAGAACATGTGACTCACACCTGTAGGAACTGAGAACAATTATCACAGTCCAGCTCAAGTCTATTTATAAACTGTCAGTTTTCAAACCAAACAGGCTGTAGGCAATCTGCCTTTAGTTGTGCCAATTTTGTCTGGCAAGCCAAGTGTATGAATTGTTCAGGGAATGTCATAAACACAGCAAATTCTTTGTTGGGACTGTCCTAAGACACACAAGCACAGAGAATCCAGTTCCAGGAAAATTGCCAGGCATTCTTGAGTTTACTAATACAGCTGACGCCTATAAATTCAATGTATAACTGAGGGTAACGGGCAAATACTGAGTAAGAAGACATGTTTCTTTCTGGCACATGCCACAAGATAATCTATGAGAACAGGTCATGTTGAAAAGCAACATGCATTGCTGAACCATGTCTGTAAGGAACGGTTGAACTGCAAAGTGGGAATCTGAACAGAGTATGGGATTGAACACATACATGTGAGAATTTTGATCACAAACACAGCAGTCCAGTCCTGCAGCCCCTGTGCTTCAGAAAGATTTAAAAACTGAGCAGGTACAAATGAAATATAAGACCCAGGCAGAGCACCACACTGTAAGCACGAGGCATGACTGCTTAGCCAGCAGGACTGTGACAGGTGTGTGAGCTGGAATCACACAGGGCAGTGCCTGGCATTCGGCCAGCAACTCAACCCAGGGGTTACTTTTCATCAGGGTGGCTTTCGAGCAGCAGAGGGAACACAGATAAAGAGCCTGACAGAGTTGTGTGAAATATCAGTAACACTCAGTGTTACTTGCCAGCTGCACAGCGCGTTAAAATAAGAGGCAGGCACTGAAGTGGCTTCTGGAGAAAATGTCACCCTGCATCCCATGAAGGTGCTCCCACAACAGATTTAGTAATAAATACAAAAACATAACATCAATTGCCAGACTAAACAAAACATTTGGGACATCGGACGCTACAACATGGTGTAACTCAAGTTATCCTACCGAGTGTCTTAAACACCTGCAGCCTTACTTTGCAGAATCTCTAATGAGAAAATTACTCAAACAAGCAAATATGAAAGCAGTCACTGTCCAAAGAACTGGCAGATTTTGCTCTGCACTTCAGTTAGAGGAAGACTCAGATAAAACTAATTTTGAGACATGAAAGATGCTGGAAAAAGAAGAAATTGAGGAGACATTTCCACAAAACATCTGTAGCTGCCAAGAAAACAAGATCTCAAAAGACTAGAAAGTAAGCCCACTTAAATTTGTAACTTTGAGAATAAAACTGGAGGGATAGTTAATTCTTGAAAAAATTGTCAGATTTTGAGAAGCAAAAAGCATCATCCCTGAAGGCATAGACTAATATGCTGTGTGAAAGTACCGTATTGTTCCCCATCTCTACATGTCATTCTATAATTACCCGATTACATTTCTTTTTACCCTTTATTGAAGATGAAGACCTAATCCTGTCTGTGATTTCTTAAGGAACTTAGACACTACTGGTATTCACAAAATGTCTGGCTAGTCTTGTAGGCTCTTCCATTTCCTTTGCACCTAAGTTCTGACCTCATTTCTTATGAGACCTGAGGTTTCAGAAGTTTACATTTTCCCCATCAACTGGGGGTGGAGTTCTTAATATACGGACTTAGGATCTCCCTTCTTAAATACCCAGGGAGCCTGATCTGTGCTCAATCCATTCAGGAGAGTAGTAAAACCAAAACATTTTGTTTTTGTTTTTCCTTCCCTGTCTAAGAACAGAACATTTTGGGGTGGAGGCCAGCCTAGTTCAGGAAGAAATACTCAGCTTTTTAAATTTCTCTAAGGGGAGTGTGAGCTGGGGAGAATGAGATAATTTCCCTTTTCCCTTGAATTCTTCCCAGGACAATGCATATTTTTCTAGGGGAAGTGTCAGCTAGAGTTGTATTAATTAGAACACTGGTTTATAAGTAGAACAGAAGAATACTGAAAACATCATTAATCCTTAAAATACCCAAAGAGTTAAAATTCCCAGTGTTCCCTCCATGTGCTGCATGGGTTGGGATGAGGTGTGTCATGTCACCATCTCACAGTATTGCAGGATACCATCAAGACAGAAAGCACTTTAGTTGAAGACATTTGAAAGTTAGGGAGATCTGACTACAGAGGAAGACAATGTATAGGACTAAATCAGACCCTAAAATGGTCACCACAAAGATAATAAGAGACAACTTTGCTTCTCTGAAGAAATAACTTTTCTTTCAGAAGTTACCCTGAGCAAGAGAGAAGAGTTTTCCCAGAATTATTTCAATACTATAGATTACTAGGAAACCTCTGTCTTCTGCCTTACCACATTTGGCTGCCATGCTCTATCCATTTAAATATTTAGATTTAACATAGGATTACAATGAAATTTATCTTTAAAAAATGTAATACCATCCTCTCTAAAAACCTATCAAAATAAAGATCTTATTTAGTTATTATGTCCTAAAGTGTGAACGAAAGAACAAATATCACGCAGCAGATGTCAGCCAGCTTCCATAAGTATGTAGTATAAGAATCAATGCAGAATAAAACAGATCTCTTCAGAGAAAGGGCAGCAGCTCAGCAGCAGAACAAGCTCTTCTACAGTCATTTCTATAGGTATTGTTGCACTGTGGCAACAGCTCTTATGGAAATTTTGTGGACACACTCCACACAGAACAGTTCAATTCAGCTGAGGTCCTGGAAATCACTCCAAGCTCTGAAACTACACACTTACATCCTCGTCAGCATTCAGAAATCAGATTTTATCCAGCCACTACATAGCTGTGTCAATACAGAGCTGCATGAATTCTGATGAGAGGACTGCAATCACTGGTTTTTTTGGCTGGAAAAAGTCTGCCAAATAAAAAAGAAGGAATGCTAATCTGCTGGGAAAAATGTCTTTATTTTTTCCATAATTTGTGCTGTATGTTTGTTTGACACTAAAGGCAAAGATTAAAATGTTTGTTATTTAAAGGGTTCTACAAGTCAAATCAGAATTGTGTTTGCTTTACTCTTCATTAACTTCAGGCTATCAAGGCACAATGGGCCTTGATGAGTCTTAATATATGGCTCTGCTGGGAATTGGAATTGTTCAGAGTGGGATGTTGACAAAATATTTCCCCATTGTTTTAAGCTCTTTTCTTTTTTTTTAATGTACCGTGTTGACTGTTCACCTTGTGCTAGAAACTTAATCCTTTCATCAGAGGTAGCAGACATCACCCATTTTCCCACTAAGATTCCCTTTTTCTTTTTTTCTTTTTTCTTCCCCTGCAAAAAATACCAGGTGCACCTCTTACAGGAGTCAGCAGGAGAGAGTCTCAGACAATCCAGCAGGAAATACATGAGTTCAAAGACCTCAAACTGTTTTATAAAGCACTAACTCCTGACTGTTCTTTTCCTTTTTCTTGTGTGAACCAGCAATAAACCACAAGAAAAATTAAACTTACCATAGCAGACAGATCATTTGTTAATCTTCATAGAAAGGTCAGACCCTGAAATATTTGCTGCTCACGTTTGGGAAGTCAGGGGAAATTGCCGTGCTCAGCGCAGCTCTGTCAAACGCATTCCAGACATCCTGTAAGCACAGACTGGAATAAGAGTATTGGTTCAAGAGACACTGAAGGATTTGGGCTTTTACAGCTTTGCACTGGATGTTGCCTTTTTTTCCACTGGTCAGCCAGATATATACGTCAAGTTTGAGAGCTCTGGAATCACCAGTTCTTAATCTGAACGCGGTAGCTCAGCCGCACATCTACTGTCAAAACTTGGCAGAGGTTCCCTGGTAACACAGACAAGGTTTCAGCTGAGCTACTGGCAAACTCGTCAGAAATAAGTGGGTCTTACCTGGCCCAATACTCAGCCAGTGAGCACCCCCCAGTGCTCAATAATCTTTTCGCACACAACGTCACATATTCCATTGAATCAGCATGACCTGCAAATACAGAACCAAGGATGATGAGTGTACTGAAGCCAGTACAGCTCACCTGTCATAGCAGGACTGAGATACTCACAAAAAGGGAAAAGAATTCCTGCTTATATCAATAGTTGAGGAAAAAAATGACAGGATGGAAAATGCAGGAACTCTTTATTGTTTTAAAATATTTTCTTTTGACATCTGTAAGGGTGTTTCTATCCTTCCTTTTCTTTTCACCTCTGTAAGCAGTAAAAATGAATGACTACATAATTCCTTTTACCTTTCTTACAGAACTGAATGTCTTTGCAAATATTACAGTATCATCACTGTACTATTATAGAGCTAAGGGCTAAGTTTTCCTTTTTTCTTCTGCTATTTGGTAATGTTTCCTAGAGAGAAGATGACAAATTAGGGGGTGGGGGGATGATATGACACAAAAATCTTAGATTTCACTTAGATTTTCACATTTATATCCTGTGCAGAGAAGGGAAACAGAAAGCTTAGAAAGAGGCAGAGCAAATAAAAAGAAAACAATCTAAGATTTATGTTCTTGTTAATATTTTTAGGGGAAAAAAGAAGCAAAAGTAAGGCCTTAGTATCTCATAGACAAGCTTTATGAATTAAAGCCAAGGTAAAACTAGTTGTAATTTCTTTAACAAAACAATAGAACTATTTTTGTTTGAAGGGACCTCCCGAGGTCTCTAGTCCAACCCTCAGCTCGAAGTAGAAATAAGTTCAAAGTTAAAGTTTCTCAGGGCTTTTCATTGCTAAATTATGAAGCTTCTTCTGGGTCCACCTTACATTCTTGTGCAAGGTCCCAGGAGGTTTAACATCCATCTGGCACTTCACCTACAGCAGGCAGGCAGTGCCAGTGCCCCTGCACCGTGCAGGGCAGGTGACAACCCAGACTGTGCAGGTCACACAGCTCAGCACAGCCCCATGTGCAGACACTGCCTCAGCTCCACAAACATTTCGGCCCCGTGACTGTGGCCCAGTGCCAGAGATAAGGCTCTTTACAGGTCTCAAAAGCTAAAATATCTGTAATTGAGCAGGTATCACTGCACATCAGTGATTACTGAAGTCTGGATGGGTTTGTAAATATTTCAGTGGGTCTTTTTCCCACTGAAATGTTTCCAGTGTTTAACTGGGAGGCGCATTTCAAGAAATTCAGTAGCCAGACGAAAGGGCTGAACAGTTTCCTCTGATTGTAAAAGGCATTGTACTGAAGATTTTTCAAGCTTCCTTTATTTAGAAGCATACTGAAGGATTTGTATTGAGAGTTCCTAAATTTAGAGAAATCTATTCTTTCTAAAGCTTCCTCCTTTTTCATCCATGTCATTCTGCTAAATTTTATCAGGAAAAGGCAAAACATTCATTTTAGTGAAAACGTGGAAAATATTGCCAGAGTCCAGTCTGAACAGATTTTAAATGCAAAGACCTAGACAGAAAGTAGGAGATAACACTTAAAAGGTGTGAATTTCCTAAGCTATTCCTCTTCTTTGACTGGGACATGTTCAGCACTTTCAGACGAAACCAAAGTTACCTGAGAACTCTACTACCAGCACAATCTATATGATTGGCCAAAAAAATCCCAGACCAGTACACCTTTAATATAAAATAAAAATTTGCAACTGGCATCCAAAATGCCCCATCCATGAATTCTGAAGAGGTCACTTGAAACAGCCTTTCAGACAGCCTGGGAGCTTGTACAGCTGCAGAATGCTTTAGCAAACATTTCGTAGTATCAGCACCACCTAGAGTGAATCACCAGAAACAACTCCAGCCACAAAACTAATATTCTTTACAAAGCATGACAGCATTTCAAAGGAGCATTTTCCAGACTTACCTTCAAAGACTTCCATACCAAATAAAGGTGATTGAAACAACAGAAGAGAAGCAAGGTGAGACCATATTTTTATTATTGCACCTAGAAGAGGTCAAGAAAATATATCAAAAACCATTTTAGAATCATTTGAACCCTGTAAGGCATTGTCTATCAGTTCTGGCTTAATTATCAGCAGAAATTTTCTCAATCAAAACATTGTTAGTGATGATGAGGAGGAAGAGGAAGAGGAGGAGGATGTCTAAAGCCAAACAGAAACCTGTTTACTCTCTAGAGAAATAGAAACAGATTGTTGTGGGGTTTTTTTCAGTAAACTATTAAGAGTTTGAAGGTGGAACTGAATACATCAAATGGATAATACGTTGTAGACACTGCATGTTTATTAAATAATTGGTTTTATCTTTATTTATGCATATTCTCTTTACAGTCTGATTTAGACACCTGCTTATTTAAAGCCAATTCCTGTACATAGTCATAATAACAGAGAATATTAGGAAAATTATATTATGGGATGCACATTGATTTTCCATTGTTTTCCATCTAGGAAAAATTATGTAAATGAGGATACATTTATACCCATCCACTAAACTGAATAGTTTACCCTTACCCTATTCCAATTTGATACCATAAAAATTAAATGCAAAATGCAATTTACTAGTAACTAGAGTTATCTAGTAAATCTGTGGAACAACTCTGTAGTGAAGTGGGCCTTTAATTTGGCGATGATGTTCATCTCCATGAGTTGTGACCACATCAGTTAATATTTAGGTCTGTTAGTTTTCAGCAATGCTTCCTTTTCAACCCCCCCTGAAATCCATAGGAACACTATACTTGTCTACAGTTCTGATAAACAGACACCTGGCACTGGCATCACACTTCCAAAGCTGCTATTTTCATTTTTTAAACAAATCAGTTCTTACTATGGCTGTGTAAAGATGTTATGATGGCCTATTTTAAACAAACAAAGTAGGAATATAAGCTTAACAAAACTGAGAACTCTCTTGCATTGTAAATATATATGCAAAAATTCAGCCACTAACAAGCACTGATTGTTGATTTCTGGCCTCTCAGTGCAAGGAGACTGAGAACTGCATAGCTGCGTGCGCTGCTGACTGAGAAGAATACATTGACAAACCACAACTTTGTGTCTTTACTGCAGCTTGAGGTCTGAAAATTAAGCCTGAGAAGACAGCTGGTGCTGAATGGGATGAGCACAGCAAAGGACCTGTCTTTTTTTCAGAAGACAGCTCTCTCCAGCTCTAATGGCTCAGAATTCATGAGTGCACTGGTGATATTTATTCTGCTCACTCTCATCTTCCCCACCCAGTATCAGTTGCCTTCCTGTCTGAGGTCCACACACTTCTGCTGTGGGGAAGTTTCTTTTCACTAGGATGGGATGAGTTTGCCTCTGGCCCTCTTCCTCATTTATCTTCTGACCTAAAAATACTTCTAACATAAATCAAAATAACCTGTCTCCTTATTTTGCCATTAAACATTGTTTTCATGCTGAACCTTATACATTTATATACTGTGAAGTTAGAGCATTATTAACTAGTATTAGTGAATAATTGTAGAATCATAATATAATTTCTTGTTTCTGCTTTTTATATAACCAAAATACTTTATAAAGTGAATAAGTTTAAGTCTAGAATGAATTATAGTCTTTCACACTGGTGAGATTTATTTGATTTAAATCCTTAATCTGAAGAGAAGGGACAAAAAAAAATGTATTTTTTATATTTTAGTTCTGACAGTAATTCTACGCTTTTTCACTGCCACACTATTACAGCAGATATATTTTCTAAATATACTGCTGACAGTACATGCCAAGTAATATTTCCATCATATTGCCTAAAACATTTCTATAATCCTTCTGCACTGTGAATAAACCAAGATGAAATTATTACATCAGTGGGGAGAATCTGACCTGTGTCCTTTCTTACATAAGAAAAGGTGTAGTGCTTTCAGCCAAAACTGATAACTGCTAATAAATTAATTTTAAAAAATGGAAAAGATGCTGACATTACACAAGGAATGTCTGTGCAAAAATATTACAAAGATGTTACAAATTACAGTAATATGTCCTTTACCATTTCAAGAAAATAAATGTATTTGCCATAATACGAAAATGCAGCAAATATTCTGCATGCTAGTTAATAAATCAAAAATAATAAATCAAAATAATAAATCAAAAATGTCTTGACTATGTAAATTCAAATTCTGTCATCTGAAAATAAAGGATAAATATATTTAGAGCTACGGCCACCACGGAAGATGAAAACCAAAAAATGTAATTTTTTTTTTTTTGCTTCAAGTCATCACACTGCTTTACAAGCTGAAAATTTTACCCTATATTATTCCCAATTCTATTGTTTCAAGACCTGTTGCACATTTTTTTTGGAGTGCCTGAAAAAAAGTCTCCCTGAACAAGAGGAGAGATTGATCCATGCCTTGGTTTGATCTTGAATGGATAACTTTAATTCTATGACATCATAGCACTACCTTTTTGTGTGCCTATGTAAATCCTTGACTATAGCATCTCCAGGTCATGTGGCAGGTGAAAAAGGACCATTTGATTTGAAGGCTGACCGGAGAGGTCGAATGGGACTTTAAAATTTTCTTTAAGCACAGATGGTTGTCCTGCTGAATTAAAGCAACCGGTTTGATAAGAAGTAAATCAGCTGTATAAAGAGACTTTTTAACATCTCAAGATGGGCAGTGGAGCCAGTTCAGAGAGCAAGGAGTCAGCCAGGAGATCCAGAGAACTGGAGAAGAAACTCCAGGAAGATGCAGAGAGGGAAGCCAGGACAGTCAAACTGCTACTCTTGGGTAAATAGAATAAAAATTTCTCATAATGTTTTTCCATTGAGGGGTTGTTTAGCTCTGGAATTACATTTCAGTACAGTGAATTTCTCACCTCTCACTGTTTTATTTGAAGACAATTCTGTAATATGTGTTTAAAAATGTTTTATGTTTGTGGCCACTTAAGAAGTCACAAGGATTAGGCTGGAAATAGCCATGTCACTGGATATATTCAATTTCAAATGTTATAAATCCTTGACCTTGAAAGTGTTTGAGAAATGAGAACCTGCTGTTAGAATAAATGTTGTGATACAAACTTACACAGAACATAGCACACTTTTTTCATGGATCTATATGCATTCATTTGCAGGAAGACTAAGTAAGAAAAGTGGTTACATACAAAATCCACAGGTGTCACAAGGTATTGATATTGTTTATCTTGCAAAGTGTTTCACTCCATTTTTTAAAGAAGCAGAAAGTGATTTAGAATGGCTTTTTTCATGTATAATGAAGAGTGGACTGAGAAGTACTGAGATTAATACAAATAAATATTCTCACAAACTACTACTTCTAATCCACACAATGGATTAGATCCACACTACAGAAGCTGCAGTGGCAAAAGAAAAGAAATTGTTTTTCTTGATACAGCTTTATCCTTGTCTTTTTTTTCCCACGGCACTGTGCAGCTTACAAGCAATATCCAAGAGCACATTAACACCATGACTGTCTTAATATTTTTCTTCTAACATCCTCTTACAAAAGTTAACAATGGTTCTTCCCAATGAATAGAAAAACAGTCTTTGATCATTGAAATATTTCTCTTTTTGCCTTCCTTGTAACTGCGGTTCTTGCAATTGCTTTTAAACTGCCATTTATTCAGACATAACTAGATCTGTTAGATAAAGTAAATCAACTCTGTTGTTTTGTATCTTATGAAAAAAGTCTATTTATACCTGTTAAAAATGGAACAATTATTATTCAAAAATAAATAAGAGAAGAACATGCAGGTTTCTCAAATAATAATATGAAAGCAGAAGTTTGATACTCTTTATGTGACATCAGTATTTGGATTGTGGCTTACAATGCTTTTCAGTCTGGTTAAGAATTCAGAGATTTTTCTGTGCCACGTTAATATAAAATATTGCCCCTAATGAGGAAAGCTTAAATTGGTCAAAAAAACCCAGAATAATATTTTAATTTAAAATGTCATAAATTTAAAATAATTTCTATTTTTGTTATGAAAAGGAATTGTGACATTGAGTTAGAAGCAGGATCCATCTAATTCAGCATCCTGTCTTTGACCTTATCTAACCTTATCCATGAGAAAGAAGTAAGAAATCCTTTAAGAGGAATGTATAGGATAAAGAAGAATTTTCCAGATAAAGAGGAATTTATAAGTTAAGCAGTTTGATCTTCAACCTTTTATGCCCTTGCAGTATTACTGAAGGCTCTTTTACACCAGGATATCAAGTAAATTACCCCCCCCACTAAACATATGTATGTATTTAGTATTAAGGACTTCAGTTTTAAATGTTTCCTAATGTATATAATCAGTCTTCTTCTGACACTATTAATATGAGCCTTGAGATGCTTTTAGTAAAATACTTTGAAATTCAATGCAAGCTACATGAAAAAGACTTCTATTGTGTTCATTTCAAACCTTAATATATTTCAGTTTCATTAGCTTCCCAAGCACTCTTCATGCAACAAGATGATCATTTGGATCTGAAATACTTCTTTATAGATTTTTACAATATCTTCCTTTACTCACGTCACACATGATAAAAATTCAATTTTTTCAGTGGGTAATGTTTTGGAAGACTTTTTTTCTCCTGAACAACAGATTGGAATTCTGGGTAAAAAAAATATTGAAGAGGCAAAAAAATGTAGTACACTTAATAACTTGAATTTTCTTGTTCTTAAAAGAAATGAGAGGTGAATAAACTGTGAATCTGGAGCCGATTGCACCACCAGAGTGAAAGTGTCTCTTGAACACCTGTAACCAGAGATGCAGAAAAAATGTTCATAAGGGGCTCCATATCACCCCTTCCATAGGGGCTATGTGAAATGGATAGATAAGAAAGGATTAAATCTACTTTGTTCAGATTTGTTATCTTTCCATACCTCCGAGGTGATATCAGAAATGATACAAATTTTAGACTTCATAACCGAGGGCAGCTCTATTCAAGCCAGCCTAGTCCTAGCTTTCTGTTCAGTCAGGCTTCATGTTGCCTTTATGCCGTGAACTGGATGTCATAATTTCTTTTTGAAATAGGCAGACTGGTAGAAAATACTCAGAAAAAAAAAATGAGATGTATATCATAATTTTTCAGTGTAATCACTTTTTTCCTTACACTTAAAAAGCGAAAAAACAATGTATTCTGACTATTTTCTGAGAGAGTTATTTAAAATCTAATGTGATCTCTCTACAGCCCCCAGTAGATCCCTTTACGAAAAATAGAAATTGTATTCAGAAAAAAAAAGCACCATGTTTGTTTATACAAAGTTCAACGACTCAGGCAAACATACTATCTGGGTTGAGATTATTTAGAGTTTATATGATATGCACATATAAACTGAGGGAGGCGGGAAATTATGTCACTTTCTGATATATGTCACAAGTTGGCCAGGAGCCAAGAGGGTTAAGTCCTCTATGTTAGGTCCAACATGTCCACAAATCTGGTCTCTATTTATTTATGCTTCAAAAAGATCAGGTTGTTTTATGAGTCTGGAACAAACTCCAAGAACTGCAAGGTGAAAGTTTTATTTCCTTCGTATGAGGACCATATCTGTCCTGCCACATCACATCTAGTTTATATGCTTTGCAGGAGGTCAGCTTTCAATTTATAGGTGTGCAAAGTACAGTGCACATTCCAAGTATGGCCAAAATAGCTGATGCTCACAGCGGTGTTTCACAGAAATAAGAACTTAGATTCAGTTTAAATAATCATTAAAATTTTTACCTATTTATTTTCAAAATATTACTCCATGTCTCATTGTCCACAGTTTTCAGTGTCAGGATAAAAGCCACCCTTAATAGAACTGGTCATCCTCATCTCACTTTTTTCCCTTTGGGGGCACAATTCACACAATTTAATTTAAAGATCTGCTTCAGGGGAACAGAATTTGAAGACGTTTGGTTTAGTCTTAGTAGCAAATATTTTTTTCCACTGACTATAAGAGGTCTCTGGTAAGTAATCTGAATGTAGAAATTTGTAGTATAGATATTTAAAACCAGTTAAATTAATCAGTTACTGTAGTAGTGAAGTTTAACTTCCTGTTATTAAAATCTAACCTGGAAACATAGGCTTTGAGCACAAAGACAGACCAATAATCCTATTGATGGGAATATACCGATTTTCTTTTTTGGAGGGTGGGACAGCATTTAAGGACTTTATTCTCTCAAGAGGGTTTGATCTTAGGTTTTTTTGCCTCGAGTTGTTTTCTTTCATAGAGTAAGATTGTTGAGTCTGGTAAGAGGATCAGGAAGATATGATTTCCTTTCTAGTTCACAATATGCAGAGTTCTGAATGGCACAGACAAGGCTCAGACAGGGGTGTGAAACATTTTCTGATTTTAATTCTAATATTTTCTTTTCCTGCTTTTTACTGATTTATGTCATTGTCAGTGGGTTTTCTAACAGGTTTCAAACAAAGTATTCAGTAGGGGTTTTTACTTTCTTGCATTTAATTCTGGAAAGTTTCCTAAACTAAACCTTTCCTTCCACGTAGATAATAACTGTAAAGAGATAGTAAGTCTTTATCTGAGACACAAAAGCACCTTATTAAATAAGAATATATATTTCTCAATGTCTCAGCAGTTGCTAATCGTGAAAGCTTGTACTGTCCACAACTATTCAACCAAATTCTGCTTAGAAGAACAATAATATCAAGTCACAGCTGAGGGCCTGTGTTCTGTTTCCCCTTGCATTTGAGAGATTCTCACAGGGTTTCAAGGCACTTCCATTTTTTTCTCTATTTCTGCTCTCTATATGCCTTAGTGTCCTGTGGGAAAGAGGTTGAGCAGTCCCAGAGCAGCAGGGAGATTTGTGTCCAGCTGCTGGGGGACAACTCCATTGCAGCCTTGCAAGTTCTTCCTGAGCCTGCTCTTCAGGCCCAGGGTGCACAGAACCATGGTAGGCTTGGGACATGGTGGGATGCAGTTCTGGAATACCCAAAGCAAGAAGAGATGCAGGTTACAGTCAGCCAGAGTTCAGCACCTCACTGAAGGTGAATGTGGCATGCCCTGTGGCATGGTGGATGTGATCTGTGGGAAGAAGTGTCAACCTTACTGGTGGGGGGGGGGACATCTTTCAGCTCCCAGGAACAGTGTCAGAGTTTCAGGCACTGACTGAAACTTTTGTGCCAGTATTTTCTGTGCAGTTACCCGTGTCAAGGAAGTAGAGACAGAAATGAGAAGTAAATTTAAGCTAGATCTTAAATATGTGAAATATAAACTATGGCAATGACATATTATCACTAGTACCTATCAGGTTGAGCTATAAATCTTCACAGCTGACAGAGCTTCAGGACAAGACTGTTTGTCCTAAGTTCTTGTCTTTGATTCAAAAAATCTGGGCTTGAAGAAGATGCCTTCAGCTCCCTGTGTAATCACACGAGGTCTTTTGTGATGCACTTTTGCCACTATTTCTGCAAGTAGAAATCTACAGCGGCAGGTGGGAATGCAGCCCTGTCCCTGATCTCCCGCACCAGGGGAGGCAAAAGGAGGAGGATGCATGGTAAAGGGAAGTAACAAAGAAAGCAGGTGCAAAGCAAATTGTTTCTGACCTACTTCCTGGGGTGCAAATTCTGCTACAACTGAGATGATACTCCATGGTGAAGCCAAAGTCTGAAAGTCATCTCTTGTTCAGATAAAAGCATTACTGGATCATAAATTGAAGATGAGCAGAGGTAGAAAAATGCATCCAAAAGATATAAACTGTGCATCTCACTCTGTTTTAACACTGTCTTTCAGATCGGGAAGAGAAGTTAATTTCTATATTATGTTTCCTGGCATCTTTCCATGGGGTGAATGTAGGAGTTCTCAGTACAGCCTCCTCTCTTCCCCACAAAGAGTATAGCAAACACTACCTTGCTGACAGGGCTTTACCAAATTCTTCAGAAGGTCACTGAAAGGATAATAAATGATCTACAACAAATTTGCATTTTTTCCAAGCTGTGGCAGATGGCAGCATCAGCCCATTTTGCATGGGCTTGTTTTTCTCTCTCACTTTCTACCATTCACATCATGGGTTTCAGGAAATGCTTTGAGTATGGTTTGCTGTCTTTTGTGATTTGAGTAAATTAATCCCTGTCATTTGAATATTGTTACCTTTACAAAATGTGTTTGGAAAGTCTGTAATCAGTTTGTACCATTCACTGAGATGTCCTTGGTTAAAAAACCTAGGCCTCAGATTTTGGTTTTTTTCAGAAGTATTTGACACCATAATGTGAGGGAAAAGGTAGTCTACAAAGAAAAAAGCAGTGATGAATCTTTTTGTACTTCAGCAGAGTTTTTGATGCTGTCTCTTGCAAGATCCTTCTGGATAAAATGTCCAGCTCATACCTGGATAACCAAGTTACATGATGGGTGAGCAATGGGCTCACAGGTCAGGAACAAATGTTATAGAGAATTGGGGAACATCAGGCTGGTGACCTGTCACTGGTGGGGCTCTTCAGGGTTCCATCCTCACCCCAGTTCTCTTCAGCATCTTCTTAAATGACTTGGATGCAGGGCTTGAAGGAATACTAAGGAAGTTTGCCAACAAAATTAAACTGGGAGGAGCTGTCAATTCCCTCCAGGGCAGAGAGGCCCTGCAGAGAGACCTCAACAAATTAGAGACATGGACAATCACCAACCATATGAAGTTCAACAAGGCAAAGTGCTGGATTCTGCATCTGGGACAGGGCAACCCTGGATGTATCAACAGACTGGGGAATGAGAGGCTGGAGAGCAGCTGTGGAAAAGGACCTGGGGGTCCTGGTCAATGGCAAGTTGAACACGAGCCAGCAGTGCCCTGGCAGCCAGGAGGGCCAACCCTGTCCTGGGGAGCGTCAGGCACAGCATTGCCAGCTGGACAAGGGAGCACAAATTCTTGTAATGAATAGTTCATTCAGTTTCCTAAAAATATGACAAATATTTGTTACCTTGAGTATTGTGTGCAGTTTTGGGCAGCACAATTTAAAAAAGTCATTAAATTATTAGAGAGCATCCAAAGGAGGGCCAGGCGGACGGTGAAGGGTCAGGAGGGGAATCCTTATGAGGAGCGGTTGAGATCTGTTCAGCTGGGGGAGACTAAGGGGAGACCTCAGTGCGGTCTTCAACACCCTCGTGGGGGGAAAGAGAGGGTCAGGTACTGATCTCTTCACTCTTGTGACCAGTGGCAGGAATCAAAGAAAGAGCATGAAGTTGTGTCAGAGGAGGTTTAGGTTGGATATCAGGAAAAGGTTTTTCCTCCAGAGGGTGGTTGGGCACTGGAACAGGCTCCCCAGGGAAGTGGTCACAGCACCAGGCCTGACAGAGCTCAGGAAGTGTTTGGACAATGCTCTCAGGCACATGGCATGATTCTTGGGGTGTCTTGTGCAGGACCAGCATATTCTCAGATTCTATGAATCCTGTCCCATGGATTCACAAAGTTAAATCCTCTCTTTAAGTGCTTTCAAAATCCGTCTCTTTTTTGGCAGCTTTTGCCATCCCCCATCGTTCTCGCTGACCAAAGATGATAGTCACCTGTGTTGATTTGCAATAGTGACATTTTGCATTGTGATTACTAACTTTACATGAGATAAGAGGGCAAATTAGTTGTATGTAATCTGGCCAAACCTATGCCCCAGTTCATCAGCTGGCTGTGTAAGCAAATGTCTGAACCTCCTCAGCAGCTGTGGTGTTTTCCTGCAGATCATTCCCAACTGCTGCACTACTCTGCAGGTTTTCCATTTCCAGCCACACTACTTCATGACAGAAGACCACGTGGCAGAGGAATGGCAAAAAAAAACCAGTGTCAAGACTTTTGCTCATGTCCTGCCTTTGCATCATGAGCTGGACCACATGCAAGTCTGGTTTTCCAGTCGCTCATGGAAGCTGGCTAAAGGGAATGGAGCTGGTTCATTTGGCTTACAAAAGGTCATAATACACATTAAATGAGCAGCTACAAATCAGGTAATAAACGGGACACTGTCAGAGGTTGTACTTTGTTCATGTTTTCCTGCCCATCTGCCAGAGATGAAATCAAAATATTATTCATATTTTATTTACTTGCTAATTAAAAATTCTGTAATTTTCTCTTAATTGACTGAATATTCACTTCAAGTGTCCCTTTCCTTTTCAATACTGATACTTTTACCAAGATTTTGTTCTTTTTAAATCCAAATGGACCTTAGGGAGGGTTTATACTTAGTACAATGAGAAACTAAGACATCTGTACTTCTCTTCATAGATAGAAAATTCTGTGTTCCAGAGAGTTATTTTTAATACTTGCTTCTTATTCATCTATCAATCATATCTTCTCAACATTCCCCTTCTGCAGGTGCTGGAGAGTCGGGAAAGAGCACTATTGTAAAGCAAATGAAGTAAGTATCTGAATATGCATATCAGTTGTTGAATTTGGTATTTGTAGTGTATGCTGCCTAGCTAATGTCTTATTACAGTGTTTATGCTTATTTGAATAAAATGCAAAGAGACATCTTTCAAATCAAGTTCCCGTTCAGCCACACAATAAAGAAAAACACAAAGTGACTGAGACACACAGGTGGATTGGTAGTCAAATCTGACTGACCAAATCATGCACTGGGCCCACACATGGAGACCAGGGAATCTGCTTCCTTGGCTTTGGTGGGAGTTCCTGTAGTGGGAATATGACTCTATGAGGCAACCAGAGATGGCAGATCCACCTGGCAGACCCTGTCTCCAGCAGACACCAAAGAAGGATGTTTGCAGAAGATCATCAGAGCAGCCAAGCCAGCACACTTGTGCTGGATACCCTGGCAGTATCTGGTGATCTGTGGCTTGGGAACCATCCTGAACCAGAGAGAGCACCACTCCATCTCTGTATCAGCCCTCAGTTAATTCATGTCTAACCCTGAATCTTTTGTTGAACCAATGTAAATTAACAACATCCACAGCATTCTACAGCAAGTAGTTCCACAGTTTAATTACACTTGATGTGAATCATCTCTCTTTGTTCAATTTTATTTTGGTGCCTATTAATTTCATTTGATTTAACTGTATTTCAAGAGAAAATATCAAAATATTCACACTGTACAAGAGAACAGAAACAATTTTCTTCCTGGGGTATTTTTTGGGTGTGGGGTTATTTTGGTGGGGGTTTTTGTTGTTTCATTTGTTGTCTCCCCAAATTGGCCTCTATAGATCATTCTTGGTCTCCTGAGCGCCTGCCGAGGTTAAAAAGGTCTCCTACAAGCCAGAGGAGAACATATTTGGCCACCAGCCTGCACAGTGAGCAGCTCCTACCCACGATTCCATGGGTAGGGACAGATGTAAGAACTGATTTTAGCAAGAAAATTATCAACACAAAAAGTTTTCATACAATAATCACTCTGGGAAATAAACCCAGGCTGTACAAGCTCAAATGCGGAAACCCCTGTTTGAATTTGGACTGACTATCTCGTTACAGAGATATTGTGTGTGCATCATAAATCTACAGCAAGAAAACTTGTTGTTTGTTCAAAGTGCACAAGGTGCCTCACAGATTGAAGTCAGGAGCTTCACTTACCCTGGCTGCAGGGGAAGGTCAAATCTCTCTATGTGTGTGTGCTGATTAACAATTTACCTTGACAATATTTTCATGTATAGTAAAACAGGTTACAACTAAATTCATTTGTGTTCTTCTTTTAAGGGTAGCCAAAATGCTAATTATGTATCTGGTTTAAATTAATAATCCACCTGAATTCAAGGGACCATACTTACACCGGTAGCAAAAGTCCTCCTTTGCTGCACAACCTGATAAAATACTGCTGTTGTGTCTAGTCTTGTTTTCATAGAGAGGTCCAGGTGTGACTCCTAAACCTGTCCAAATACAGGACAAAATTACAAAGGGGTTGCAGCTGTTTAGATTCGACCCTACTTTTTAAGCACCCAATCTCTTCCTGTATAAAAATAAAGCAACCTGTTTATGAAATCAGTAATATTATTCTGAACTTAAGTTCCCCTATCTATTTATCTTCACCGATGCATTTTAAAGAATTGAGCAAAAAATATCGTTAGAACAAATTTCTACTATTTAAGCAGCTCATTTTGTAATAAAGCAGATTCAGAACCATCCATGAAATACTTTGCTAACTTTTTTTGTTCCAGTTAAATAGTAGATAAATTTATTTCTGGTTTGAGTTCCATTCAGGAGACCTCCCTATTCAGCAAACCATGGAGGTGTATTGTGCCCAAAGCTGCCCCAAGCAGGAGCAGATTAAAGACGTTCCTCTGAACTGAGCACTATAAAGAAGCTGATAAGCTTTAACTGCATGGAGGAGGGGGAGACCACTGCAAAGCTGAGGGTTATATTTAAAGACCTGTGCTTTTATGAGCTGCCAAATGATCACAAATACAAATTATTTTACAGGAAAACTGTTCAAAAAATTGTGTTTGTTCATATAAAATGTCATCTTTCTGTCACAACCAAGGACTTCTTTTTAACAGATTTTTTTTCAGTTAAAACCCCAATATTAGTTGTTAATTTTTTTTTTCAGTGAAGCGTAACATTTTCTAAAGAACACTGATGATGGCTTACAAAAGAAATAATTTTGCTGAAAATACAGTTTCCACCAAAATCATAGTAATTTTACTGCTAATAACATAACTTTCTAATTAATAAAACTCTTTTTTTCCAGTCTTAATCAAAGTTATATCCATCCACTAAGCTTTAAAAAATATCTTCTGCTACTCAAAATATAGATATGCTGCAAGGCCCTAAAAAGATGAGGATGGTTATGAGAGTTACTAAAAAGGAAAAAAAAAAACAATCCCTGGAACTCTGTGCTTCTGACTACATAATTTCCAAAGTGTGATCTATCTTTTTTAAGACCAAGCTGAGTATCTCTGTGCTGTGCTCTTGGTTCACAGTATGAAGCTTCTACAAATATTTCAGTGAATGAAAAGTAGGAAGCAAAATACTTGGCAACTCCTCATGACTCTCATTGAGACTGAATCAAAGCCACCTATCTGATGAGAAGCCCTCCTTTTGTGAATAAAAGCCCCAGAAGACTGCATCCATCAAATGGGGAGGTCTCTGCTCCACGAGCTCTTCTTTTTTCTTTCTCCCAAGTTCAATAGGATTCCTTTGAATCTTGCAGAATTAATTTGAATTCATGATAAAAACAGCATTCAAAAAAAAAACAAAGCTTCGAAGGGGAGTTCATAGATTTGTCTGATCTAGAACTGATTGGGAAAACGTTTTAGAGAGCCTTTTTTTTCTACAGATGCAATTCCTACAGGCACAGGAATGCAACTTTTGAGTTTTCTGACATCCATAAATCAGAGAGATGTTAAGACACATCAGTTGTCTTCTGGGTTTTGTGCCTGTGTGTGTATGTGAGTGAATTACTTTCTGACAGGGCTGAGTTGGCCGCTTGGGCAGCTCTGTCCAGAGTGTATCTCAGGCAAGATGGGGTAAAACGCCAAACCCCAAACCCCAGAAATTCTTTATTTAATATCCTGGCCTTCATCTCTGACCAGCTGAGGTGAGGAAGAATAGAGCCTTGGTTCCAGCAGCAGCCAAAGCAGTTTGGTGTCTGTTCATTGAGAGCACACCAGGTCAAAGTGGATGAAGATTTCATCCTTTTTCACAACTCACGGAAAATGATATAATCTGCACACTGGTTTGGAGAACTTTAACTACATGCCATTCTCCAGTGAAGGAGGATTATGAAATTCTAATCCCTCTGTCAGAATTAGATTACTGAAATTGATTACTAAGGCTCTTTACCCTCTGCAGGAAAACATATGTCTCCAAAGCCTGGAGATAATAAGAGTAAGACCTTGCTATAACTAGAAACTCTAGCTGATGTACATTTAAAAAAAGAAAAAAATTAAAGAATTTTTTCTTGTTTTCTTGATAAGTGCCTCTCAGTGTTGAAACATTTTTTGCAATAATTTTTCTATCTAGGTAAGATTCTGGATAAAAACAAGAAGGACTGAACAAGCAGTGTGACAGCCTATGACTAAAATTGTGGTTTCCAATAATAAAAGTTTTGGGATCTAAGTCCAGAAATACATCTTGCCCTATATCTACAGGGATGGGCCTGGATCCTGTTCCAGAATCATACCTTATCTTAAATTAACCCAAAAGGGGGAAAAACAGCATCTGTTCACTCAGACTGGGTGCAGAGACTTAACCTCACATAGACAGAAACTGCTGTTTCCCTGTTCTAGCAGAATAGGCCGATCAGCCATTGATAAATGCTTTCACAAGGGCCAGATTTATTCAATTCTTTCTCACACTCACCACAGAAGCACCTGATACAACTTTTCATTACTTTCTTTCTTTTTTTTTCTTCTTTTTTTCAGATGTATTCCACAAACCTTATCTTTTTCTTTTTCTTTCACCAGAATCATCCATAAAGATGGTTTCACCTACCAGGAACGCATGGAGTTCAGACCCATCGTTTACAGTAACGCAGTGCAGTCTATCCTTGCTATTGTGAAAGCAATGACTAAGTTAGGAATCAGTTATGAAAACCCTGCTAGAACTGTGAGTATGACACCCTTTCTCTTGAAACAGGCATTGGAACACACTTTTTTGTAATATAACTGTGGAGACTAGTAGAACAAAGAGGATCCAGTAGTTTCTATATGACAGTGGAAACAGAGTACCATTAGCATCACATGTGACAAGATGTCCTTACTTATTTTTATCTTCTCAAAACTGATGCCTAAGGTCTAACCTTTGCATAAACTCCCATTTTGATTGTTACAAAAGAAATATTCAACTTGCTTAAGACATTAAAAAAAAAAGAAAGAAAAAGAAAAAACCAGAATCTTTTCTCAGCTGCTTAGTCACTTATTTATTGCTATTGGGAAATGTAAAAAATATTTTCCTTTTATCACCAACCCTTGGGGTTCAGCCATGTAAGGAAAGGTCACATAGACATGTTGGGAGCATTTCAGTCTGGCATTGCTCCTGGAGCAGAGACCTCCCTGTTGTGTGGATGCACTGGCACACTGGCACCTCAGGGGAGTCCAACATTCCTGACACAGTCAACAATCCTCTGCACAGGCACGAGGAGGCAAAGCCACAGGAAGAAGACCTGTTGTCTTCTGTCAATCACGCTGAATTTTCAAGGACAGAAAAAAAGGAAAAACTTTTCTTCTCCGTGCAATGATTTAGTCTGTTAGCCTGTAATTCAGTTCTTGCTGAGAATTTCTCAAATGCCTGTCAGAATATCAGTTGATTCCAGTTTTGGCAAATTCTGCCTAATCCCTAGAGGTTTATCTTGGAGGGAATAACATCTGCTTATCTGAAAGAGCTTTACTTGTTCCAGAAGTCTACATTTCATTATAGCGACATGTGGTACTTTGACCTAAAAAGTGATAAACAAAATCTTCAGAGGTTACTAAAGCTCATACAGGCTTTTGACAAAATAGAAATTAAATATTTTCCATGAATGCAAGTCATTCAAACAAATGTAACAAGGCCCAAAAGCAGCACACAGAAAATAGGCCAATGTTAATGTGCTATACTGCATAAGGAGCCATCAACCAGCCTGCATGGCCCAAGCCGTGGCTACAGCTGGACCTTGCAGCACTGGCCACAGGTCCTGCCTGGCTCAGTCTGTGTGGTGCAGACTCTGCCACCTGTAACTGAGATATGCTCTCCCTGTGCCCCAGTATTTCAGACTCTTTTCTCAGCCCTGCCAAATGTTCTGAGATATCTATACAGGCTCGCTCTATGCCAGTTTCATAGACACTCTTTTCCAGGGACTTCACAGCCTGGAGAACTTGTTAAATAGACCAGTCCATTTCTTAGCATTTTATATAACCAAATGCAGAAAATACAGCTTTTGTGAGTTTCTCATTTATAGCACAGCCAGCTCAGTCTTGCTGTCACTGCAGAATGGGCCTCTAAGAACACAGTTGAATACAGCTGTAAAGAATATTTGCAATGCCTGTCTTCTTTTCCCCAAGAACCACAGACAAGCAACCTGGATGTGATTTTTAGAGAAAATAGAAATTTTGATTGCACTATTTGGATTGCCACTAAACATTTCTGTTTCTTCCAAAAACCTCCAAAAACTTAGCTTACATTTCCCATAAAAACATAAGCCATTTATAAGCTTGGGTTATTTCGATATAAGCTTCTATTTCAGCTGGACTATGTTCTTGCTATATGTTCTGGTCCAGATTTAGCTGCTTAAAATCATCTAGTTCAAGGACTGGGATTATCTTGGTCCCAAAAGCAATTTGCTTATCCATGTTGCAGGTCTGCCTGCAAATACATCTTACTGGTACTGAAAGGGCCTTAGCACTTCGTTTAAAGAACATCTGTCCTGGTGAGGGAGGTAATTTTTTCTTTCTAAAGCATCATTCCAATCTATTTTTAGTATGAAAATTATCTGAATTCTTTGCAAATGCCAGAGAGAAACAAAACATTGTACAAATCAAGTTTGTGACAAGTTCAATCTGCTGCTATCTTCCTTTATTATGTAAGCACCAAAATCCGCAGTTGCCACCTTTCACATAATAATCAATGAACATTTACCCGCTACACCTAGAGACTCTGAGCTCAAGGCTTCTCATTGTAGGCCATTCAACCAGCCTAGCAGGTGGGTAGCTGCAATCATTCTGTGATATGCCATATCTTGAAGAAGAGAACATTCCAACTCTTATCTTGCAGCTGAACAAGTGTGCACCCTGGATTCAAATGTGGGGCACACAGGAGAGAGCGTGACTAGGTTTTGCTGATCCCAGCACTGCAGGAGGGCATGGGGGTGTAAATGGAGCTGGTGCTGTTTAATGTAGAAGGGAAATTATCCTGCTGTCCTCCTCCCTCATTCCAGTGAAGGCAATTCTCTAGTGGTTATTTCCCCTGGATTTTTTTTTCTCCATGTCTACTCAATTTTCCTTTTTTCTTCTTCCATGTCTACTCAATTTCTCTTTCAGAAAAAATGCAGTGTTTCATTTTTGATCTGTCTCTGACTTTTATAAAGTTTCCATAAACTGCAATTCCTCTTGAGACATAAAGATATAGCACATTCCTAAAATAAATCTGTTAAAAATTTTTGTGAGGATATTTCCCAGTTTTGAATAAATCATACTCCCTGCCAAAACAGTGTCTGTCAGAATCCATTTATACTTTTGCAGCTATTGACTGCAAGTCACCTGAGTTGTCTACTTCTACAACTAGGAAGGAATTATATTTTATAATTATCCCTTGTTGTGGTAGTGTATCAAATGACTATTTTAATCATGCACTTTATTTACGGTAAATTCCTAAGCTGTTGACTACTGAAAGGAAATATTTTAAATGAAATAGATTATTTAAAAATCTTTATTTACTTGACTCCAAAAGGAAAAAATTACAGATAATATATTTTAAATGTTTGGGATTTTATTCTGTTACATGTTTCTTCTTCTCTACATACGGGTAATGCATTCACTAGTTATATTCACTTTGGCACATTTCTCACTGTGGCCTACAGCTAGAATTTTTTTCTTACAAATACATCTAAAAATACATTTAGATTTAGATTTCTGCATTGATATAGTTATAATAAGTTTTAACTTTAAATGCCCTTTTTAATTTAAGTTTTGATACCCTATTACTCTCTCTTAATATAAAAGCCTTCCTTTGAGGTTGGACTATTTGTGAATGCTTACGGCAAGATGAAACTGAGCCCTTGTATGAACAAAGCAAAACAATGAAAAGATCAAAACTCCATCACAATTTAAGCCTAACCTTGACACTACCTCAAGGGAAGTGAGCTTGTAAAAGGATGTTCACAGGCACAGGCGAGTACAGCCACCTGGAAAAAACGGTGAAAATGAGAAATTTTGCCCTGTAACTCATTATAAACCAAGCACATCTTCAAGGGGGTGAAGGGGCACAGCACGCTTGCGCAATGTTTACTGAAATTTCTCTTTAGGAAGATGAAAGGAAGCTGTGTGCCATGGCAACAAATCTGAAGGACGGCAGCATGTCTCCTGAACTGGTTGAGCTCATCAAACAATTGTGGTGTGACAGCGGGACCCAGGCCTGCTTCGCCAGGGCAGCAGAGTATCAGCTCAGCGACTCGGCTGCATAGTAAGTGACACCAGCTGCTGAACAGCTGGCTATTGCTGCAGGGAAGCTGTCCCTCGTGCAGAACAGCCTGTGACAATCATTGCTCATCAACCTGAAGAAATGAGGGGGTTGCTAAGGTTTATAATATATCAGAAATATTTAACTGGAGGAAACAAGTGAAAACAAGGTTTCAGAAACAATTTGTTTCTGTGAGTTTGTTTGAACAGTTAAAAAGAAAGTATATTCTCCCTCTGGGTATTTCTGAGATTGACAAATAGAGGGAAAGGTGGCTTGAAACAGCTCAGATTTTACCTAGAGCGATACTTTGCATATCTTGCAAGATACTAAATATAAGTCTGGAGGAAACTATAAAAACTTTCCTCTAAACTATCCCGGCGGCATGGACAGGTGTCCCTTGGACCATTACCGTCCCAGCACCCAGCTGAGCCAGTGGTGCTGCAGCTGCTCCAGCCCCAGGCCCCTTTCTGATTGCTGGGAAGGTGCCAGACAGACAAGCAGGGCGATGAATAGGGCTGCTCAGCCCCGACCCCACAAAGGGTCACTGTCATCACTGTCCAGCTGGGGCACATCTCTTACCTCAGATATAGTCTGTGAGTTTAGACTTTTCAGGAGTCCCTGGCTTGGCTGCTTCTGCAGCTGTTCTTGCAGGCTGCAGTCCTGCTCAGCTGCCTTGTCACTCAGCTCATACACGGCCATGGAGGGAGGTGTCACTGGGTCAGTCTGTCGAGAGTGCTCAAGTCTGACTCCAGACCTGGGCAAGAGGTTCCTTCCAGCTGAGGTCCATCTTCTGAGACCTGGAGGTGGTTTTCCTGCTGCTCCTGCAGCTCCTCCTACAGGCTGAGGGCACCTGCAGAGCGAAGTCTCCCAAGGTGTTGAGTGTGCCTTCTACATGACAGGGAAAGAAAGGCATGGCTGGAGTCTGGACTTAGGGGACAACCTGAAGGCCTCCTTAGTTCATTAATTGTAGATCGTGGAGAGAATAGGCAGAGAAAATATTACAAATTCTTAATCTCTTTATATCTTCCATGCAAGACTGAAGACTTTTTGCAAGACTCCTAAACAAAGAAAATATTTCCTGTGTTGATTTGTGCCTAATATGACAGTATTTTATAGCAGCATTGGATATCTATAGGAATAGTACAGAGCAATTTTTTTTCTAACATACCCCTTCTGACAGGTCCCACTGCCATTCCCATCACTAAAAGCCCTTAACAAACCAGTCATAATAATTAAAAGGAAAACCCCCTCTTAAATTTAAAATATATATATATATTGCCTGTTTACCACCTAACACTCTGCTGTGCACACTATGCCTGGAAAAATAAGGTTTTGTTGCCTAACAAAGAAGATAGAACAATCTAAATTAATTCCATCTCAGTGTTATTGTCTGTGTCCTATTTTAACTTGCAACAGGGTTTAGTATTTAAGGAGGTTAACATAGATTGTGTCTGTAATTATTATTTATTGCTAGAGTTACAACAAAAACAGCTACAATGACAAGTTTTTCATCTGTCTGAACATTTCTGCTAATTTCTTGAAAATCCTGCTAATCTTCTATCTTCATCTTTTGGTACCTGATGCTTCTAAAATTCTAGCCTTTGGCTCTGAACCATTAAAATCAACTTAATATTTTCCTGTACTGCTGGGCTTCTAATGATCAGTTCAAAGTCAGCTACAGTCAATCAACCATCTAATGCTGCAGTTCAATTTCTTTTAAACCCCAAACCCTGTTTCTCAGCTCCTGTGAATCAGCTCCTACAAAGAATATTGATTGATACTGTGTAAACTCTGACTTTCTGAGGTTATCTTCTCTGAGATTTTACTTTATTAATTCATACTAATGAAGTTTGATCACTGCCTTTCCTTTGTGCATTTTGATTGAAAAAAAAAAAATTGACATCTTCTGAATGATAGAAAAATCCAGTTTGTCAAATTTGGCTGGAATTTCTCCCTTAGACTCACCTGGAACTAATTCTGTTTTAAAATGGAATGATGGGTATGGAAGGGGCAAGATTGCAATTATAAACTGTGACTCTAAATGTCATTGTACAGCTACCAGTTGTACATGGTGCATCTTGCCTGTTCAGTCAATTGCCTCTCAGGGTAGGAGTCCTGTCACCTCATTCAAGCCAAGGAAAGATCAGCATTTACTGGCCTACCAGTTTCCATTCCCTCCTTTGCCAGTGACGAGATGGTCTGCAGTCTCCCCCTTGGAGCTGCCTACGGCTCTAGGAAGAGCCTGAAACTGCCTCTTGCTCCATTAACTAGATAATTAACTTGGTCTAATTTTTCATGCAAAAAATTTTGGCTGTGTTGAATTGAATTTAGGCATTTGTGGCTAAGCACAGTCAGAACTTCATTTTATATTCAAGTGTTTGTTTTAGTTCTTATATGCTTTATAAATAACAAAAGGTCTTTTGTTCCTGCCTTCCACAAAGGTGAGCTGGGTTAGCCTCAGGCCCTACTCAGAGAAACAGAGCTATATTGCTTTTTTTGTCTTTCCCCAACAGATTGTTTCCTGGCCTCAAATAATGGGAAAACATTGAATTACTCAGATCAAGTTCAACACTCCTTGCAGACTGGATACAGTTTATTCAACTTAAAATAAAAAAATCCCATTTCCAATCATTACTTGGAAATACCCAAAAGAAAGATTCTAGCTTTTAAAATTTTTATTTTGTGTCATTTTTTTCTTCTATTTTTTAATTTTTTTAACTTACAGTTCTATTAAATATTGCAGCTAGGATGATGAGCTGTGAGGTTTCTTTTGGAGGATTCTGGTTAAACTGAACAGCAGAACTACCTGCAGGGCAGACTTGGTGTAGAGAGGAAAAAAGAAGGCATGGAGCCTAATAGACATTAGAGACACAGTGTCTTGTTTGTCAGAGACACAAGGCTACAAATAGGAAGGTGCCAACTGGGACACTGAAAATGCTTCAGCTCTTGGTGGGGTTTCTTGCTTTTGGCTCTGTTCTCTATTTGAATACTTCTAGTTAAGGTAGGAAGTTACCCGGGCATCACCTCTTTTCCTTTTGCCAATTCATAACCCCTCTGCACAGATTCCTAGACCAGCCAGTAGGATTCAGAAGCTCTGTCTAGCCATTTAAAGAAAGCTGTGTGCCCCTAGAAGAGACTGGAGAAGGGTTGGCAAAAACATGCTTCAGAGATCTGGTTTGGGTTCTCATTTCACGCAGATTTTATCTCTGTATACCAGAGATATTTTATTTCTATAAAAGCAGATAATCCACACTTTTCCAAGGGCTCATCAGAATACCAATGAGGGATCCTCAGCTTCACAGAAGATTTCGGTTTTGACTAAAAAGTACATTTTTTTAAAATAATCATGTACCTTCTTCTTGTAAATTGAAAGGTCTACAGGGAAAAGAGCCCTTAAAAGTGAATTTCTCCAGAATATTATGTCCTCCCTTTCACTTAGGAAGGAAAATACTGTTGCAACCCATCTGACAGACTGAGGTGACTCCTGATGCATCTGCTTCTGAAGGATGCTTGTGGTTCTTCCCCTGGGGTGACAATTCCCACTTACTGAGAAAACAGCCAAAACCACTTTGCTGACAAGGTGGTTTTAAAGCATCCCTAAGAGAAATAAGGATTTCCCTCAGCTGAAATTCTCAGAAATATGTTTATTATATGCAAATAAATTACACTTCTATATGCAAGTAGGAAAAAAAAAAAAAAAAAGAAAGGCTCTGAATTGTGGAACTCAGTTGTATAAGAACCAAGAACCAAGTATTTAAATGTGTAATTTATGTTACATATTTAAAAGTGGATCAGTGTGGAGTGATTATGCAATGGACATTTCACTTTTTGAATTCACGAACCATCATTTCTTTCTTACTCTCCTAGTTACCTCAATGATTTGGACAGGCTGGCAATGCCTGACTATGTCCCTACTGAGCAAGATGTCCTGCACTCCCGAGTGCAGACAACTGGGATTATAGAGACTCAGTTTTCTTTCAAGGATTTAAACTTCAGGTATGAAAGCCACATTTGACAATCTTCTTGGGGTTTATCTTTTTAAAGGATTTTCTTCCAAAGGTATTGACCTGTTATAACACAGGTAATCCCATTGTGATATCATTGAACCCACTCTTACTTAACTTCTTTACACAGCTGAAAAAGCAAGGTATTTTACTAGCAGTACTCCAACTTTGAGCATATAATGGACCATTATAAACAGGTCACAGAATACCAGGTTCTAAAAGGACATTTTTACATATGTAAATGTCTCAAAAGCATTAGTTATATCCTGCCATTTGAATAATTGGGACATTTATGAAATCTGCCTACTTAAATGTCCTTAACAGCATGGAAAAACATTTGATGTCTACCAATTTGCATGCACTCTCAACCTTTCACTCTCATTTTGAGAATGGAAATAGCTGCTCTTAGCACTGGAATGCACTACAGTTGGCAAAAAAAAAAAAAAAATCTCCCATGGGAAATTTCAGCATTATGAAGCATGCCTTCATGCTCATTTAAAATGAAAACCAAACCAAAGTGTTCAGAAAAAAATTTTGAAAATAATGCCTCTGAGAAATTTGACTGAAATATTTTACACTTTCAGATACTCAAGATCTTTATATGCTTGGTGAACCAATTAAAAACATCTAATTGCATGTGAAAATGGATTTGAATGAATTATGATCATTTCAGTGTTCTATAATGCTTTCGTCTGTGGACTTAAATCCATTTAATTCTTAATTTAAAGGCTGGGGCGCATATTGAGGAATGCAGTCTAGGCAAGAAACTGCCTGTAGAGAGATTCATAAAGCATGAGGATTATAACTTTTACATTTTTCATTTGGCTTCTTTCTTTCTCCTCATGTGCCAATTAAACATTCCCCAAACCATCTACACTACCACACAGATGCTTTAACACAACACAGGTTGCACATACAAAATGAGATTCTGAAGCAGATGTCTTACAAATAAATTATTGTCGTCTATCAATATTCTGGTCACTCGTGAAAATTCAGGAGTTGCCCACAAATGGTACACTGCAATGCCATAGACATCATCTTCTTTTTCTCTGATTAACATGTTTCCAGACAGCTTTGTACATTGGAAATTTGAGTGCCTTCAGTAACAATCATAGTTCATATAACAAATAAATTCAGGGTGGAGAAAGAAACCATCAGAGTGCAAATCCTTGTTGACATGGGTGCTATCAGTCCTGACGTGAGAATATCAGCATTAGTGTTTAGGTCTAGCTGAAATGCGGCACAACTGAGAATTTAATTACCCGAGTGTCTGCAAACAAGAGGAAGGCTCTTAATGCCACCACAAACACAAACCCCACCGATTCTACCCTCTCTGCTATGCATCACAGTAGTGTTGTGTGAGTAAATTCATTGGTGGTTTCAGGCAGCTGAGTAGTATTAGGTAAAATCACTACAAAGTAGTCTGAGGGGTTTGAGCTGCTAGAGTGGTGCAAAACAATTATAAATCCATGTTAACCAGCCAGTTACTGCTACTTTGCATTGCCATAGCAATGCAAAACAGCTGGAGGATCCTGATATCTCTGCAGCAAGTTTGATAAGTACCACAGAAACATCCATAAAGAGAGGAACGCTTCCACATTCAGAGTGAGTTTTGGCCGATGTGCTGATGGGGCTTCAGGTCACAAGCCATACATGGATACAAAAAACCCGTGAACAGATGCCTCATTCTCTAAACACTTCTCCCTTTACTGAATTGAATGAGGCAGAAAACATTTTGTATCTGTGTAGTAAAAGTCTAAACCCCCATACTGCTCCAGGAAACTGAATTACACTTGCACAGAAAACATCGATTTTTATTTGCTCCTTGCTTAGTGGTTACTTTGCTGGTTTAGTGCAATTTAGCTTCCATGTGCTCTTCAATTTATTTCACTAATGTTGCCTTAGATCTCGGAACATATTTAAATGTTTTTAAAAGAAGGCTTGGTCTTCTTAGGTCCTCTTCTACTGTCCTTTCTGTTGGTGTGCTAGGAAGAGTTTGACTGAAAGCAGGCAAGCTTTATTTTAGTCTTCAGGCCTCTGTGTGTACCACTGAATGAGTATGTAGCTAATGCTGTATCTGCAGCTAAGTTTTTCAAGAGCAGTTGTAGGAAAATACAGAGATTTCTAGACTAACTGACTATCTTGGTAAAAGAAGATCACCTCATTTTCTACCATTCATGGAGGGACTTTGGTTTTATATGTGCACGTTAAGTTCTGGGCTGAGAAGAGCAAAGCAAACTAAGGTTAGTACAACAAAAACTGCCCAGAAGCATTGCCTCTGGCCTTGGCCTTGTCCTTTTTTACTGACTTCTCCTGAATATTCAAAGGGCCATAGTCTAAAATCTCACAGGAAGTGAATACTTGTTTGTATGATTATTATATATTATTAAATGATTATTTATGCTGAAACAAAAATTTTCTGAAGACTAAATTTTGAAGGTTTTTAATTTTTTTTTCCTGCCATAACCCTGATGTCAGAGTTATACACCACAAATCAAGAAAGGCATGTAATTTTAGGTGACTTTTGGGCACTAATCACAGACAAAATCGAGATACTTTATTTATGCTGACCCCACTCTTAAGTAGACCTTCTGAATTCAGTGAAGATATGCTTGGAAGAATGCCATTACTGTTATCAAAATCTTGGTCCACGACAGCTTCCTGATTTCCAAAATAATTCACTTTTGTAGACACCCAATAATCAAACAGGTGAAATATACCAGAAAAAAAAAATGGATTACTCCTCAGCCACAGAAACTGTTCATTATGAGCATTGGAAAGGGTTTAATTTTTTCTAAGAAGGATGAAAAATTATAAAAAATAACCTTTTTTAACATCAATTGCACTGCTGATGGTGAAGGAAACAGAAGATTAAGATACTGCAGAAAACAATGAAATTATTCTTTCTCTGTTTACTACTGACATGATTGTTTCTTACTGAATCGCATTATATTCATTGCTACAAGAATCGAGTTGTGTTTAATTTTCAGATTCTGCAGGCTCCAGTGACCTGATGCATATTCTTGAAGGAAAGGGTAATGCAACAGGGGATTAGGTTTTACAGTATTGAGTTCAACAACAGGCAGTGCAGAGAAAAGTCATCATGCATACTAGGAACAGAAAACCTAAGGGAAGCATAAATTTGATTTTTTATGTTTTCCCTGCTTTCTAATGCACTTGAAAAATCTTCAGGTTTGGCACCTTTTGTTCCAGAAGAGTAGTGAAAAGAAAGTGAAAATAGTGAAAAGAAAGCCCTAGCCCTCATCACTGAAGAGCTGTGAATGTAGGTGGAAGTTCTGGATGGGCTAAACACAACAGTGTAGCTTTGACGACAGCTCCAGCTCAGCTGGGCCCTAACTGGGTCCCAGTTAGGTGTGCTCAGCTGGCTTTGGATCCCATGTGGAGTCCACATAAAGTTCATATGACACTACCCAAAGGTAGTAGCAATTCCTGGCAAAGGCGGAAGGAAATTGATGCAGAGAAGGACAGCCCTACCATTCCCTCTGCACAAGTGAAGGGATTCCTGCTCTCCAGAAACTGCTGCTTAAAGAGCAGATAATGAGATGGACAGGGAACACACCCTCCATCCTCCAAAGGTGTGGTGCAGGTTGTGTAGGGAGCTCAGTGATCACACCAGGGCAGTGAGCAGGTGGCAACATCTATTCATACACAAACACGGCTCAGTCCATGACTGCCCTCCAGTCGTGTGTCTTATTGATCAATATGTCTGCATGCAAAACCATGAAGTAGTAAATGACATTGGATTTGAGGGTCTTTTATTGATGTCTCAGAACTCTGCCCTGAATAAATCCTTGCCTGCAGGTCTTAGTCCTGCCCTGAGCCCCACTTCCTCAACAAAGAGTGCCACCTGAAAGTACTGGATATTTTTCCTACATGTGGGTATTCAAGCCTTTGTATTTCATTTTATACCCACTACAAAGCCAGGAGTAACAACAGACAGCACTCCTGGACCTGTTGGGATAGAAACAGACCAATATTTGGAAAAGTTGGATATTTTTCATTCATCTCCATCTGAACTCTGTGCATTAAATCATGACTACATCCTTATTAGTGCTTTACATTGTACATATGTTATTTTTTCTGCAAAGGATGTTTGATGTGGGTGGACAACGATCAGAGAGAAAAAAGTGGATTCACTGCTTTGAAGGAGTTACTTGCATCATATTCTGTGCTGCACTCAGTGCCTATGACATGGTTCTGGTGGAAGATAAAGAAGTGGTGAGTCAGAACAGACAAGCAGCCCTTTTTTCTTCTAAGTTTTAATGCACTCTCTGATGGCACATCAAAACTATCCCATTCTCTGATAACCATTTAAAGGCACAATTACACTGTATTGGTTCTTTCCAGTAAAGAACATTGCAGTAAAAATGACATATGGGGATGAGATTTGTCTGTCTCATATTTACCTTTTGCATCTCAACAGAACAGAATGCATGAAAGCCTTCATCTCTTCAACAGCATCTGCAACCATAAGTGCTTTGCAGCCACTTCCATTGTGCTGTTCCTAAACAAAAAAGACCTCTTTCAGGAGAAAATAACGAGAGTTCACCTGAATATCTGCTTTCCTGAATATAATGGTAAGTTTGGAGTGTTCAGAAGAAAACACATTTAGATATAGTTAGTGTAGGCCATGTATTAAAGTCTGAGACTTTGACTCATGTCACCAATATATAACCTTTTAAATACTAAGCCTCTCATCTAAGCATCTTCTCATGAAAGAATGGTATGAGACAGACACAGCCAGAATTCAACCGATCTCACCTACTCACCATGTTTATCCCTGGGTGGGTTCGTGTCTCTCCCTGGAGATGCTCATTTCTGTCCATTGGTGGTAGACTAAGCTGAGCAATCTAGAAATTTCAGATGGCTGAAGGCTGCTGGGATGGACTCAGCCAGTATTTTAGTACAAGTCAGTATCTTATTACTCACACACACGCCACAACTGAATCCGAGATTTTTGTCCCTATTTTAAGAACTCATTCCATAAGGGAAGTCTGTCTCTTTTTCTATGTGACAGTAGTGTCTACTGGAAATAAAAAAAAACACCAGATGTTCCCAGCTGATGCAAGAGAATATATAAGGCTATGTCAGAAATTACCAGAGAAAACCCAGTTTAGATACAAAATTTCATACTTAATTCATGAAGTTAATTTGAACAGAAAGAAAAGAAATTAAAAGGCAGAAAATATTTTTTCTTTTCTCTTTGCAGTTGTGAGGAAGTATCAGTTGAAATTGTCTTCTTTTGCTTTTTCTTTTCTTTCCACTAGGACAAAACACATTTGAAGATGCTGCAAATTACATCAAGAAACAATTTCTAGACTTGAACATAAGGAAACAAGATAAAGAGATCTATTGTCACTTGACCTGTGCCACAGACACCCAGAATGTCAAATTTGTTTTTGATGCAGTCACAGACATAATAATCAAAGAAAATCTGAAAGACTGTGGGCTTTTCTAACCATTCATTCCCTTACTCAGAGCCTCAGTCCACTTTCCTCTCTTTGTCTGATGTGCTGACTGAAATTAAAAAAAACCCTCTAGGTAAGAAACAGTATCAATTAGGCACCCATTAGCATCAATTAAACCTTGGGTACAGCCTGAGCATTGCAGACCAACACAGACTTTCCACATATCATAAGAAGATTGAAAAAATTGTTGCTCTTCTACAAAGATGCCAGCTGCTGATAAGTCCTACTGGAATCAAAGTCACATTCCTATTTAAATCAATATCATAGTTTCATAGAATTCTTTGGTTTGAAAGAGACCTTAAAGACCATCTAGTTCCAACCCCCATGCCACAGGCAGCAACATCTTCCACTAGACCAGGCAATCAGCACTTTTCAGGAAACTGGGGACACCTCAGAATTCTGTGTCTTCTAGTGATGGGATGAAAAAATATGATATATAACAGACAACTGACTTTTATTTAAAATTGAGGCCTAAAGAAAACTATAGCATTTAACAGCATCAATACATAATTTACCTTCTGTTTTATATTTGTGTTACGTAAACCACTAAAAATGAAGTGCCGTTTATTCAACAAAAGCAAACCCCCCAGACTTAGATGGTGTATGACGAAGAGCAGTGCAAATCTGAATGTTGAATTATACTGTTTTGTTAGAAGAGCTGAGGGACAGGTACATAAAAACTGCACACATACAAAATTGACAAATGCTGCTATCTGGTTTGAGAAAAATTAAACACAGTATGATGGAGGCAAGTTTTTAAGTCCCTAAGGAGAGGGAAAAATTTTATAATAACTGTCAGTTCCTGCATAAGCCACAAAGGCAAGTTGAAACATTTTTTGGTTTACAGTTAAATATGAGACTTCTTTAAAATGCAATTAATGATCCTGCTACTCAACAGGAGTGGCAGCAGTAATTTCTACCACTGCAGAGCAGATGTAAACCCACCAGTTCTCATGACAAAAGCACATCCTTGGAACTTTGGCACAGGGCACCTTTCTCTACACAAAAATCTTGCTAATGCAGAACTGCTCTCCCTTAACTCCTGTTGTTTTATTGTGACTAACTACAGAAAATATTTGACTCTTTAAAACAGATTGGGACTTTGTCCTGGTTTCAGCTGGGACAGAGATAATTTGCTTCCTAGGAGCTGTCACAGTGCTGAGTGTTGCATTTAAGCATAAGAATAATGATAGCACATTGATGGTTTAGTTGTTGCTCAGTAGCGCTGACCCTACATCAAGGACTTTTCAGTGTCTCATGCTCTGCCAGCGAGCAGGTGCACAAGATGCATGGCCGGGATGGCTGTCCTGAACTGGCCAAAGGGATATTCCATAACACAGAACATCACACCCAGTAGAGAAACTGGGGTGATTGGCCAGGAAGGGCTGATCACTGCTCAGGGACAGGCTGGGAATAGGTTAGAAGGTAGTGAGCAGCTGTATTGTGCTTCCCTTGGTTTTCCTAGGTTTTATTCCTCTCTCTCTCTCTTTCATTTCCTTTACTATTGTTATTGTTATTATTATTGCTATTATTATTTTATTTTCCTTTTTCTCAATTATTAAACTGTTCTAATATCAACCCATGGACTTCACCTTTTACTCATGCTCTTCCCCATTCCACTGCAGGGTTTGGTGTGTGAGCAAGCGGCTGTGTGGTACTTATTTGCCAGCTGAAGTTAGAGCATGAGTTCTAAAAATATTCAACTGAATTTTGAAATTTGGTCTTGAAATAACACTCACTTTTTAAACAGAATCGTTGTTGAAGGGTTTCTTTCTGCCTTTGTCTTTTTTTTTTTTTTTAATACATTTCAACCTAATTTTCACCATAGATTCCTTATGTTCTGGTTAATCTGATTAGAATAGGGAACTTGGCCACTGAAAAACAGCATCCTGCAAGCTGTCTGCATGAGCAGGGTGATCAGGGTGTGTAGGTCTCCCAACAGAAGTGGGAAGCAAAGAGCTAAAATACATCTTATATTGTCTGGATTTCTGCTGCTGCCTGATTTGTAGTGCTTCGCTTGATTAATTTCTTGTTTAGATTGAAAGTAATGGATTTCCAGTGGTCAGGATTCTGGATTCATCTCCAGCAATAAATCTAATTTAAAATTATTAATTTGAACTATGGTGACATCAACATTAATTCCTGATGCCTCAATGGCATAATAAAAGACAAGGCCTTTAAGAAAGAAATCCATGAATAAACGTATCTCAAACATATTCTTCAAGTAAAACAGGTTTTACATCACAGCCTCAAAGCTGATACAGGTAAGACTCCTCAGACTAGGTTTCCAGATCATGTGGAAGAAGTTTGGGAGGCCCAAATGTGCCCAGTGACAGGAGTGAGCTTTCAGCTTGTGATCCTCCAAGACAAGGGGCTGCAGGCAGTGTCACCAGGAGCCCAGGGCGCTGAAGGACAAGCTGGGGGCACAGCACAGGTCAGGGTGCTCGGGACCTCCTGCAGCCCAGTCAGCAGCTCCATCTCCCAGTGACACGACAAGGAGCTCGGCTGGAATGGGTGCCTGTACCCAGTGCTGTGGGCAGCAGTGCTGCAGGGATCAAACCTGGTGCCTACATCCCAAATAATCCCATTCCAGGGGCTGCTGCTGCCACCCACGGCCTCAGAAGAGGCAAGCACAGCAGGTGAGCCATGCCCAGGGGTGCGGCCTTGTGATCCCTCTAACTTCTTCCTACAGACACAGAGGGAGGCAGGTAAAGAGCCCAAGGGTGACAGCTCTTACTGCATGGGGTGAAATCCAGGTCACCTGCACCTGCTTGGGCTGGGTTACACCAGAGAGCAAGCAGGATCACTTTCTTCTCAAGCCTGGCTAATCCTTTAAGGTCATTAAGTATTTCTGAATGTACCACGTGGAGTCACTGAGTTTTTGGATTCAGACACCAACCCGTGGTCAGCACTGCCAAACCTGCTCTGACACCCAGCACTGAAGCCTGACCCTGTAAGGCCCTGCAGCATCCTGAACTTGGCCTGAATTCCCTGGAAGGGCCATAAACTGAGGGGCGAGGAGGATTATGGTGAACAGGCTGTAGTGGAGGACAGGAAGAAGAGTGAAGACTGTGATATCTGCCATGTGGGTTTAGTACATGGTGAATTTTTATCCTTTTCTCTCCATGTACACACATTTTTGTTGAAACAGGAATTTTTCACAAGGAAAAGAAATCTTCGAGACCAGATGGAAACATGCAACTTGACTTCCAGAGAAAAGATAGCCAGAGGTTTCTGAAAATCGTCCCAGGAATGTGTCTGCACTAGAAAAGGCACTAAATAATAGAAACCATTTTAATATTAACCCTAACTGCTATTTTTGCCTGAACTAGAAACTAAATTGATCCCATAAGCTGAGAATTATGAAGAAAAGGTGTATCCAACAGTCTGAAACCTGCTCTATGCACACATGCTCTACTGGGGACAAAATGGCCAGAAAGGCCACTCCAGAAACACCCAAAGTTTATTTTTCTCACTAAGGAGAACAGTTTATTTTTCTCGAAGAATATTTTCTGCATTGGCCCTAAGAGCAAACTGATGTGGAAAGGTCATGCTCCTTCTCAACTCTGAGTCAGCCACTTGTCTGAACAGATTGAATTAAAATCTCTGCAGTCCATTCTTTCATCCACTGGGATGTATAAATCTGATTAGTGTGAATGAAAGTAGCAAGACACTCAGAAAAGTCAATATACCCTCCTTACAATGTGTTCCTATATGATGCATTACATGTTCTGAAACCACTTTCTGTAACATCACAGAAAACCTGCCGTAAATACAGCCCTTTTCTGTAACATTTTAAAAGCATTGGAATGGCATATAAATCACAGGACAGTGGGACTCTGAGGATGAGCATTGTGAAAGCTTCTTATCCTCCCTTCCATTAAAAACAAATCACAAATTCTGAAGTAGCACATGTGAGGATCCTCTGAGGCCTAAGATCAAAGGGCACTTACATGCTGAACATGCACTGATCAAACCTGTTAACTCTGTTTACCCTTGAGTGCAAATCTTGTCCACACAGGAGCAGGGAGCTGTAAAATGAAATTATTCAGCTATGAGAGGCATTCACATGAGATCTTACTCAAAAGATACTAAACTACAATTTTCTACCTAGCAGGACTGTTCAGTGGGTGGTTTTGTGATAGTGAGATGTGTAGAGAGGAGTGAGAGAGACTGATACTCCATTTAGTTTCTGAGGGGAAAGAACATAGTAGATCTGAGGGTATTTTTACATGTTGTGTGTGTTGATTGAAGTTGTGGTAAAGAGCTGCAGCTGCAGCTTAAAGGGACATCATGTTCATTCTGTTTAAAAATAGAGATCTGCAAAAAGGAAGCCTTAATGTCTCTCTTAAGTGTATTTTTTCCCCTGTGAAATAGGCAGTTATTTGGCTACTGAGCTACACCCACCATATAGATGTCACAACACTGAGTTTTGGTCAGAGATAACCATGAATTAAACGTTAGTGGGTTGTTCTGCATAACATCAACAACATGATGTACTATAGAAGATACATTTTCCTCATGATTACTTTGATTTTATAACTTTTTTATACCTTGTTGAGCTATTTTTGAAAAGCCAATATAACCTTGCTTAGGAGCTCTGCTTAAAACTGATGTTCACTGTATGTTGTAGTTGTAATAGAACAGCAATTAGTAGTTAGTTTTTACGTTGGCTCTTCGAGAATTCCCACTGTATTTTTATGTATATGTGTGAGTAAATGTCGAAGTTTATTTTCTTGTCTCTTTTCTTGTTTTTATTTTACATGGGATCAATTATGACCCTGTTGAATAATTTGTCTTCTTGTTTACTCTGATGTACTTCCATCAGAGAAAAAGGAAGCCATTAGGTAAATAGAGACGGCAAGTAGAACTTCCATGAAAGTAAAATGACATCTAGATCTTTAAAACATACTTTACACCTCTTCTTTGGAATAAATAAACTATCATTTGTTTACCAGTTCTCTTTCTCAGCCAGTGTTTTTCATACTATAAGTAATCTGAATTTCTAAATAAATATCCCTCTGAAAAGCCACATGAGGTAGAGAAAATACTTGTACACCAGTTTTGGGGATTCAGACAGTAGGAACTACAGAAAGAAGGTGAAAATGACCAGACTCAGAAGAAAGGGAATTGAATAAAGGACAGGTATGTTTTCAGACTAAATGATACCCATTCTCTCCCTTTCAAAACAGTTTGGTTGGTTGTGTTTTTTTTTGTTTTTTGTTTTTTTTTTCAATACTATAACAGAAAATTTTCAAAGTTCAGAAAAAACAGCTTGTTTTGTTGAAATAGAATATTTCGATCGATCCCAAATATTCCCCTTGTCAGGTGTGAAGATGTACCAGCATCTGTTAAAACCAGAAAGAAAAATAAAGCCTGAAAACCTCAGAACCTTCCTGATGGGGAATGCCCACTCTTTGCACAGCTCTAGGCAGCAGCATTTGTTTTCTCAGAGTTGGTTTGTCTCAGCAGTGTTTTCCTAAGTCTGGCTCTACACCAGCAGAGTGCAGTATCAGCCCCATCATTACGGGCTAAACCCTGCCAGGTGTGTGGGTTTTGTTTGATTTAGGGCCACAGTGGGGCCTGTGGGCATTAATTGACAAGCGGCACCCAGAAAACTCTCTCAGAATCAGGTCTGCTTGCCGTGCCTCAGTTCTCCCAGCTCAGGGGCTGCGCAGGTACAGATATTTTGCTGTTCTCCTTTATGTTTTTTTCAGGTTGACAAGAACAGAGAGGAATTCTGCCCAAAATATTTGCTTAAACTTACCCTCACTGAGCACACAAATAAGAAGGGGCTGCTGTTTTCCCCTTTCAATATTTAATATGCAGTTGCTTTTAACTTCTGCTTACTGAATTTAGGTTTGTTAAATTTTCTTCCATAAAACAATGTTTATATAAATATACATTTGTGTTTATATTACAACAAGATTTCTACTTTTTATAAGGACTGTTCAAGCAAACACAGATTTTCTAGTTCCACCAGGCCCCAGTAAATGCCTGTTTACATTATTTCTGTGATCTGCATCAACTGAGAACCCAGCTGAGCCCCTACAGATTTACAAGCCCAATGAATCCTTGAGGTTAAGATATCAAACATCCACTTACTAATTGTGACATTAATCTCACACTATCTGCTGCTGAGATGTTATTGCTGTACTAGTGCCACGTTGCCATTTAAAGTCATTTCATCCTGTAGTGCAAGTCATGTGGTTCTGTCTGCTGGTACAGATCCAACAGATGGACTGAGAAGGAGTAAGAAGTAGGAAGCAAAATGCAAAGAGACTCATTGATTTTAAAGCATGGCGTATTCAGAGGTTGCCTTTGCTTTGGTTCTTAAGAACACAAAATAAAGTGGGGGCTCTCATATCCAGTCCTGGGTGCTGGGCAATGCTGCAGTTTACACAGGCAAAGGGATTTAGACACAGGCAAGCAGCTCTTGAAACAAAATTCACTCCCCTGAGTATAGTGAAGTTCCCTACAAAGTGAGAGGGAAGAGTTCAGCAAGTGAGCATGAACCAGTAAGAGCCAGCATGCGGCAGCAGGAGCTCAGGGCAATCAATAGGAGATCCTCTAGAGAAGGTTTTGGTGCAGAGAGATTGACTTTGCTAAACATAAGTGGGAATCCAGACACCACTTTGAAGGAGAATCTGATATCGAAAAAGACCTTGCTACGTAGGTCCTTTGTGGAAGGACTCGAGCACTTTGCTGGGAGTATTTAGCCCTTGATAGAACTGGAATCTGAAATGTTACTTGCTTCATAAATGGGTTCTGTAACAAGAATGGTATATTATAGGATTTGTGAAAATAAGCAAAATTTCCAACTCTGAATGTACCTCAAAGTTCCCATTTTCATTAACTGAATGCTAAAAGCAAATAATGTAACATCCACCTAATGACAGAGAACAGCAACATATCTTGGAGTTTATATATACAATCAAAATAAGTAAAAAAGGTGCACTCTTAGTGGTCGTAAAGACATTATTGAAAAAAATGTATTACAGAGAACACATTTCTGAGGCAAAAGAACATGTGGTATCTTTAAAGATAATTGCAAGAATACTTTCATAACCAAAAAAAAAAAAAAAAAGCTTACATACACTTTTTTAGTGAAAGTTTGTTTATCAAATTCTGACAGACATGAGGCCAAGAGAGGAAAGTTGGGAAAGCTGCAGCCCATTCCAGGGAAGCAGCTGCTTTCAACTGGAATTGAGTGAGAGTTTTCATGAGTGAAAAAATGTTAGCCAAGAAAAAACTTCCACTTAGCATCTTATAGAAGGTTCAGCCTGTTCCCTCGCTGTTTCTCCCTCTCTCTGGATAGTTTATTAGCAAGTGGATCTTTCCTGCTCTGGTGTAAACTGCCACAGGTCAGATTTTTTTAGCTTATGGAGTAATTCTTGTTAGTCTCCCTGTTTAGCTTCTACCTCCTCAAGGTTTCAGTGTTACATAGCATTGTACAATACAAAAGAATAATGTTAATGTAATCAGTGCTGTGAAATGGGATTAATAATGTTTCTTCAATCTGCCAGGCTGAAACGGAGGGTTCCTCATGAATAGGAGAGAGATTCAGTATTGCTAACATGGAGTTTTCCTTTACCTGGTTCACTAGCTTCACTTTCTTCCTCTGAGGAAAGTGATTTGCAGGGAAACCTTCTATACTTTGGCAATTTTGTTTGATAAGAGGAAAAAAATGCCATATACTGAGGGCTGAACTTGCCTACAGCATTTCCCAGAGAAGCCTGCAGCCTTCAGTGAGACTGATTCACACCTCCAGTTCATTTTTCCAAGGATCGGGATGAACAATTTCCAGTAACACTTTTTGTTGTCTGAGGAGGGGTCCAGGTCAGCAACACCAGCTGACCACCAACAAAAAGAAGCTCAAATACAGCATTAGGATAATGTTTCCCCCCATACCTAGTGACGATCAACCCAAAGGCTTTTAGACTTTCTGGAAAGGATTTATTTTTCCCATTTTTTATAGGGGCAAGATGACCTGGATAATTTTGCTGACCATAATCATCTTGATTATAGTTGGCTATACCTAGCACTGATTATACAGTCTCTGGAAATTATGTAACCCTAACTTTGACCTCTCTGCAGGCTAGCTGACTACAAGTGAGGTGAAGATGTTCGGCCAGGTCTCTCTGGAAAAGAAATGGCTGAAGCAATCTTGGCCCACAAGATGAAGCTCTGTCACTGGACATAAGTCAGAACAGTGATGTGCCAAAATGTGAATGTGTACATACATGCAAGCATCTTTATATGAGCGTATGAAAAAGTTTAAGGGTTGTTTCTGATATATTCAATTTCACACAGCTCTCCTGGGGAGAATTCCCAATCTCTCCATCTGTATGCAATATATATTCTCTCCCAAACAATTCTGAAGTGCAACATACCATTTTCTGCAGCTACAAAAAAACCAACACAGTTAGGAGGCTGCTAACCCAGCAGCATATACAACATGAGGCTTTAAACTCATAATCATCCGAAAGCTTTTCTTAGCTGTAGCAAAGTGTTTCTTGTGCTTCTAGTAACCTATAATAAGGATTCAAGCTTCATCCCCCAAAATTGTGGAGCAGCCATTTAAAGAGATAAAGCCATCATTTGCTGTAGCACTTTCTATTCAAAAGTGCAGCACAGATTCATGTTTATCTTCCAACTCGCTGAAGACTGGGATTTCGTATGAACTTGTGCTGTTGGGAGAGGTATTGTTTATGAGTTTGTCTAGCTGCCACTATAAACACAGAACTGCCTTTGTGTGCACCAGGTCTTTATGTAAGGGATGTGAGGTTCTCCTTCAGAAAGCAGCACAGGCCAGGGCTTTGTCTGGGAGGGTGGGGAAGGGATATGGGTGGTCTTTTTTCCTGGAAACTGATGGCCTTTTGAGATGTCAAGATGACACTGTTCTCCCTCTTCCCTCCCTTGCAGGCTCTTCAAAGGTGCCCTGCCATTACATTGTCTGCCCACAGCAACATTCATCACAATACAGACGTAGTGGCTGAACAGAGCATCAGATAAATTCAGCCTTCTTTTGGCTACAAAGAGACAGCTCACAGCACAGGGGAATGGTAAAGGTGGTGACTAAAGAAATATCTCCCTTCAAAAGCAAAAACCTAGGAAAGACATTTCTCCTTCCTCCTCATTTCTCCGCAGTGCACACAGGTTCTGTAGGAGGCAGTGAAAGCAACTGAACTCCTCGAGAGCAGTGTTACACTCCATCTCTTGAAAACTCCATCAGAGGAGGGAGGCTGGGGCTGGGAACTGAGCCTGTGGGGGCCACAGGCCATCTCAGGATGGCCACTCTCAGGAGGGTCTAGGTTGCAGAGCAGTCCTTCAGCTGATCTTTGCAGCCTGACACAGGAGAAGGATTCCCACAGAATGGCTCCTCCCCCTTGGCCTCCGTTTGCTAATTTTAAAGGACTGATTCACTTGTGTTTATTCTGACACATGAAACAAAAGTAGCTGGCAAATATCTTCATCAGGGCTTCCTTCAGGTCTAGCACTGGGATAAAGCTAGCCATGTTGAGAATTCCTTAGAAAAATAACTTTGACTTAGAGGAGACTGCTGAAGGGAAAGAGACATCTCCTGCTCATTCTCCCTCTGTTTCAGTGAAGCACAGTAATTTTACCATTGTTATTTTAAGAATAGGAGACTCTCTATATGTTCACTAAGGTGTCTTTCCTTTAGTGATTGCTGGAGTTAATGCCTCACACTAATACAGGATTTTATTTTAGACTTCAGTAATTACATAAGAGTGATGTCTTGGGTAACCTTTGTTCAGTTGGTGTGATCCCTTATCACAGAGCACTGGTCACTGCCTGTCCTTATGTTGCAATATCCACCACTGCTGAAGCTGGTCTTCTAAATGCAAGCAGAATCAACAATTCACAAGAGGTTTTATAGGCAGTACATCACCTTTCATCTTCCCTGAGAGTTGCTTCCAAAAAAAAGTTGGAGGGGTTTTTTTTTGTGAGTCCAGATGAACAAGAATTACAGCAATACATCAATAGCACCAATCTGTAGCTCCATGGAGCCAAGAAAAAAAGTATTTTTACTGCAAAAGACTGGCATATCATTTGTCTAAAGGCAAGATGAAGTAATTATGCACTTTTACTATAACCTGGGGTGTTTAGGATGCAGAGGAACAGATTTTGAAAGTGCCCATCAGTCCTGCCTGCTCGTGGAATGATGGTGATCAACAGTTTCTCCCAAAAATAGTTTCCCTGAATCTACTTAGAATTCCCTTAACATCAGCCTCAGATGTAAGGAGACAGTGAAAGTCCAGGTTAGTACACATTTTAGTGCCCAGAAACCCTGGTACAAATCTCAGCAGCTCTGGGGTCATAACATAAATCATAATGGTATGGAAGCTGGCTCTGAAGGATAGACAGACAGTCTGAGCTGGAAGTGCTTTTGGCTGATACCAGTAATCAGTGCTATTCCTGTCCGTGATTATACCCAGTGCTGCCATTACCAAAGGCAGCATCTATCAAAAATATTTTTAAATTCCTGATTTAGACTATTGCAGCTGGAAACATTTTAAGCAATCAATGCTTCTCCCTCTACAGATTAAGTCTGAGAAGGGAAATTGTTTTTCAAAAGAATTTCAGGATTTCAATGTTTGACTTGATTCTGATATGAATCAGTGTTCCAGATTTTTCTTTGAAGATAAGTCTCAAAAGCACAGAAACAAAAAGCTGGAACCATTCTTAATGTTTACTTTTAGAAAAACTGAAATACTTTCATATTGACTTTTAAAGATATGTTATTTGGGTAGTTAAAAGAAAGAGAAAAGTCTTAGGAACTAAAAAGAAATCAAAATATCTTGCTCTGAATCTTTCCAAATAAAATTACATTACTGGAATGTTTTCCATTGGAGGAACTCTGGAGAGATCAATCTGATTTTACAATGTGTTTTAGATCCAGTTGAAAGCATATTCAGATGCAAATTCAGTCCATCAAAATTGCTCTCAGCAGTTCTACTTGGGATACAAAAGTTCATCTAATTGGCATCCACCAGGATGCTTATTTGCTCATTCAAGATGAGAGACCAATTCACAAAGCAAAATTACATCCTCTGAGTAGAATAGGAACCCTGATATGACACTCAGCTTTTCAATAAGTATTTTCAATGCAAATAAGGTTTCAAAGGACTGTTCTGAGAAAAAAGAAAAAACTCACAAAGAAGTGAACAAGATCCTTCTTGTCTCGTTTGTAAAGAGTATGACAATTTGAATTACTAATATGAAGTATGAGCGTAAAATATATTTTCTTAGAATTATAAGGACCTTTACACATTACTTCTTTGTCTCTCTCTCTATTCAGTGAAGGTGCAAACAAAGCATTGTTGGTAGCTTCATTCATTTTGAAATATGAATGGAGGCAGGAGGGCTTTACCCTGTTACTCTGGCCAGCAGCAGAGCAGCGGCTGACTGAGGTAAAACTTTATTCAAAGCACTCTCAAGGCAGCAGAACTTATTTTGAGCATTTTTAAAATGACTTTTACATCGTATAAAATGTGACTAAAGGATCTGTTACACAATGACTTGTGATTATCTTGCCACTTCTGGTCGGTGTCTGTCTTTCTGTGTATGACAGACCTAATGCTGCAAGCAGTATTGCTAAGTATCTTACATTTAAGTGGCATTGGCAATAAAAATAAAGCAGACAATGCTTTTCTGGGAGGGGGTACTCAGCAGTCAAAGAACTTCTTGAGTTGCTACATCACACTTAACCTTGTTGCTACACTTAAAAGAACCATTCCTTATATAAATACCCTATAAATACCGCAGATATCAGCTCGTTCCCATTGTCACAGTGAGACTCAAAGCAATGCATAAACAGAGCAGAAAGCAGACTGGAGAATGAGGTGTTGCATCCATGATAAATCTCTATGCTCTCCTTCTCAGCACACTGACATTTTTAGAAGACTTCATGCTGGCTGAGATAGAGTCCATATTTTGTTGATGGGAGAAAAAAAGAGTTGCTATTTCTTCTTGCTTAGAAGACATTCAGATGCTGTGCTGACAGACATATTAGAAATGCCCACATAGAGCAAGAGAAAGAGGGAAAGACTGCAGATCTTCAGCTCTGCAGATAATCATAACATAATAGGAATATTAGATCACTGCAAATTTTTTCTCTCTGTTACTATTTGCTGGATTCTTTCATGGGGCAGAAATTTTTAGGATGTGGTGCTGTTTTTCCTTTCCTCAATCTCACATCGTTGTCTGAATCACTTGTCAGATAGTCACCCATCATGGGTAGTCACCCATCATCTTGGGGAGCGGGTTTGTGCTGCATAAACTACACTGCCTAGGAGGAGTATTCTGGGCACGGTGACAAATGAGCAGCTATAAAGTCTGAGTTCGTCGCTGATGTCACTTTATAGCCAGACTGGAGAAAGAATGTGAAGCTGACCTTGCATCAAAGTATTTCAAGTTTATTGATGGTTTTATTTTCATGCAGTTTACCAGGGAAATTTGCTGTTGCAGTATTTTCCTTAGGCAGAGGATGCTGTGAGCACAGCCTGCTGCCTTCTCTCATCATGAGCAGCCCCCAGGGCTGTGCTGGAGGCACAGACCCATCCCAGGACCTGCCACCTTCACTCCTGTGTTTTCCCTGAGCTCTTTGCAGCCCTGCACGTGGGCTCCGCCTGCCACGTGCACTGGCAAAGTGCTGTCATTTCCTGTACACTCTGGTGTAAATCCCAGATGATTCCAGTGGATTTGGGAGATTTATTTTGGATTTGCACTGAATCTGCTGACAGGGTGTGCTCCTTAACCTTTAGTATAAAAAAGGGGTAAAGGAAATAGATTTCTTAGGAAAGCTCAAACAGGTGACAAACTTTGTATAATATTTACATATTTCCCATTGATTTTCATGGGATGGCCCACATGTACAAACATGGATGAACATCCATTTGCAGGCATAATCTCTTATGTGCTAGAAGCATAGTTAAAATGTTTATATTTGCAAGATAGAAAGCAGCTAACACTATCATTTCAAATCAACAAAAGCAGGGCAAATAGTAAAAATAGCTTTTTAAATTGAGAAAATATTTTATATAAAATTATCTGAAATCTTTAAAAAGTATTTTTATATAGTAAATTAAAAAATATGTGACATCCTAGCAACCAAATACTTTCCAAGCCTCTGCAGATCTCAAGGTTTGACCTCTGTCTTTCCATTTCAGCTATCAGAGCTTCAGTCATCCTGAAGTCTCAAAGGTTTTTGTAGGCATCAAGGACTTTCTATGAATTATTTCTTGCTTTCCTCAAGAGCTTCAAAAGCTCTTCAAAGAGGAAAAGGATTTTTTGTATGTTTGTTTTGCTTAAGTCTATTTGAAGCTTGAGAAAATAAAAATGGAAACAGAAAAAATGATCCAGCCTTACTTCAGTTCAGGGCACTTAAAAAAATTAATCCTCTGTTAGGTGATTATTGTTATCCTTAACACACAGATGTGTCAGAATTCTGTGAAAGTATTGTTTCCAAAATAACTTTTGTCTGGAGTGTGATACTGGCTACAAAAGGAACACAATGAATAAGAGAAAATACATCATAATAGAATTTTTTTCACATTCATATTTTTCATGACCTCCAAACTGCACAAGCAAACACATGCACACAGAAAAGTACAGGTCACAGACAGCAAAGTGAAAACTGCTGCTCTGCCTGCTTTATAAGAAGGGAAAAATAGTGCTTGAGTCAGAAGCACTCTCAAAACTGGCAAAACTTTAATTGAAAATAAATGGTGGAATATCTAAATGATGTAAAAAGACACACAGGGTGTTTCAGAGATCAAAAGTCACGCAAACATCCCTGAAGTCACGTGGGAGGGGGGCAAGGGAGACAGGGGTCATCTGTGTTCTGGACTGTCATGATGAATACCGTTCACCTACTAAAATTTCCCTTTAGCATGGCTAATTAGGTCACACGCTTCAGCAAATTATCTCTATTCACACAGCTTCCAGATCTGAAATCGGCTTCTGCCTGTTTTATGGGTGGGGGAGCACTGTCAACTGCAACTGCATATGAGAATATACCTTACAAATCAAAATATTTCTTTGTTCTGAAAAACAATATCCTTAGGCATGATTTAAAAAAATAGCCTCAAACAGTCACAGTCTGAGAGAGGATCCAGTCTGCTTTGTGATCTGCCTCATTAGGGACACCTCCAAATATGAAAAATTAGAAGAAAGCATGCCATGGGTGATGTTAGCCCTGCTGTTGTCCTTTATAGCTCTTCTTTGACTTCCTCTCAAGGTTAAAATCAGTATTGGAGTCAAGCTTCCAATTTAGGTAGAGGCTGGTCTGACCCAGAACAGCCATTCTGTTTCCCAGCGTGAAGCCTGGTCCCATCAATGGAACCAGCCTTGCTAAGTTCTGCCCTTCTCAGAGCAGATATCCCACAGGAATCACTGACTCTGCTGTCCTTCCTACAGGCCAAAAATCACCAAATGAGACTTCAGCTGCTAATTTCAGGTTCTGAAAAGTTCCATGCCTGAGGCTCCTCTGCTGTGCTGGTGAAAGCTCTGCTGCTTGATGTTGATGCTGATCCCTCGTGCCATTCCCCTGCTCACTGATACAAGACAAAATGTTTCTGGGCAAGGAATTGACCTAATGGTGAGTCAAGAAAGCACTAGGAGCAAAGTCTAATGCAAATTGGTACCTGCCATATCTGTCTGATGGGTTATGACTATCATGTTTCTCATTAACTTGTCTGTATATATATATGTGTATATATATATATGCATTAAAATTTTCATTAGTATAAATGTGCAAGCATCAAACACTAACTACTTTCTCTGAAAAGATAGAAAGATATACATAGAAAGATAGAAAGATATATATATATGTAGACATATTTTTATATTAAGGCATCTGCTTGTTATGGTTTTATAAGATAAACAATAGTTTTATGGACTTTGTTTTCTTTTGTGGAACATTTCCTGGAATCCAGTGCTCATGAGTAAATTGTAGAGTACATAGAATGGGATTCCTTCATATTCCTATTACCATTATGTCTAAACGAGAAGAGAAGAGAGAAGAGAAGAGAAGAGAAGAGAAGAGAAGAGAAGAGAAGAGAAGAGAAGAGAAGAGAAGAGAAGAGAAGAGAAGAGAAGAGAAAAAAAGGAAGAGAAAAAAGGAAAAGAAAACTTAAGTTGGGCTCATAAACAGTCAACTAAGTTCTCAACTGATTTCTGTTACCAAAAAAATAAAGTGGAACAGCTTTCTCTCTTTTATGACCACTTTCATTTGGAAAGTCCTGTTTTCACTCTTCACAGAGTAATTAGCAGACTTCAATAGAAAATAATACTACAATTGCATATTAAATTCATAAAATATGACCTTAATTTGAATTTAAATTGGTTTTATAAAGGTGAATTCACTTTGCAGTCTGATGCATTTGGATCTCAGAGTACAGGAGCTTGCACACTTCATTTCTCATTACAGAACTGGGGTTTGAGTTAGGGTTTTTTTCCTTTGTAGATAAAAAGAAAAAAATGAAACAAAGCACACTTCACTAGAATAACTACAATGATGTGAATGATGCCACAGGAGACAGAGATCAGAGATCATAGTTCTAGTAACATTTCTCTTAGGTCCTACATCTTTATTATACTCTGCTATAGAAAAAAGGCTTTCATGAGTGTGACTTCCTACCAGATGAGTTTTTACCCAGTGCATTTAACATTTTCTCCTAATCATTGAAGAGCTACTGCCATTAAATAGCTCCTGACATGTTTTTGGCTCTTTGAATATCAATAGCAGGGTCTGTGTGACAATTTTTATTAAAGGTTCATTAATGCGTAGTTTTCATTCACTGCCAGAATTTCAAGCTGTGGTACAGACACTGTTAGGAGCAAGGTATACCAGTATGTAAAAGGCCATCTGAAGAGCTGAATTCCTCTTTCAGGGAAGGAATACAGCTGCTTTATCATTCTTCACCAGTTTCAGCTAGGGGAAAAGGTGACATAAGATACCGATTATTTCATTTTGCTCTAGTCCAGATGCAAAGTGGCTCAGTTGAGATAAGAAGAATCAGATTCTCGCTCTTTTCAATTTCTGTTGGTAAGAGCAGGGTTTAAACTATTTCTTACTTCCCATCTCCCTGTAAGAGTATGGAAACCTTTTATTCTTATCAGTAGGCTAAAATCAAAACAACACCAAGATATACTCGAGAGGAAGGTCACAGTCTAAATGTTTTCATTGACTAAGCAAAATCCTCTAGAGCAAAGCAAAATTAAGTCATCAGACATCCTGTAACATTTCTTGTGTTGGAAAGATAACTCATTTCAGCACAATTTCCCACTGGAAAAGGAAAGTCTTGTCAGACACAGTAGGGTTTCTCACTCTGGCAGGAGATGCCAGTGTAGCAACAGTTGCAAGACAGTCATCCTGAAGATCCCTAAATGAAACAAAGTAATGAAGAGGGACAGTAACACTGTACTACACATCACAGTAGTTTCATTGTTTGTGCTAGTGGGAAATATTGCTCAGTCTGCAGGTGCCTCCTCCTTCCATTACATTTCTCAGTAATGTCATGTACTCCTTGGACAGAGATGTTGACCCGCTGTTCCCTCTCAGAGATGCCTTACGAAGACAGATCCCAAATTCCTAAAAATGAAAAAAATTATGTCTTTGGGTGAGTTACACTTTACGCCTTCTTTGGTCTCAGAAAAGAGAGAGAGAGAGAGAGAAATGCATATTAGATTTAAGATAAGCAAGCAATCAGTTCTCAGTCTCCATGTGCCCATCTCCCCCTGCTGACACAAGGAAAATGTACAGAGCCCTCAGCTTTCATCTGACAGCATTCTAGCAGTAACTCTGCAAGAGGGTCCCTGCTTAGTGCAAACCTAATGCAATGTTTATTGGAAGGCAGCTCCAATGCCAACATATCAGTGAACTAGACATGGCAATATCACTGAGTCTGTGTTTTCCAAAGCAAAACAGGTTAAAAAGGACAGTATTATTATCCAGGATAAAACCAGGAGGTGAATGGAATATACTTGTTCTAACATTTGAAACATGGAATTAAGAGCTTCTCACAGAAACCAACAGTGATTTCAGCCACTTTTAATTCACTACCAAGAAGGAAGCACATCAACAGCTAGAAATGAATCTCAGCAAATTAGTCATCTTCATGTGACTTTACTGCCATCATAGGAGGAGGACAATGGTGTAGGATTGCAGTGAGGAGTTTAGAGATCAGGGTAGGTGCAGTTAGTGTACTCTAGTGGACTCTGACACTGTCACCCAGGTTAGCTAGTCAAACACTCTTGAAGTTGCTGAAGGAGTCTTGTCCACCTACTCTGAAATGCTTTTATTTTGAATTTGAAAAGATTGGGTCACAGTGTACACATTATTCATACACATTCTAGTTGTGCCTGTAGGGGAAACAAGTGCTTTACTGAAGGGGGTTAGTGTTATTGCATGCAGGGAGCAGGCAAGGAAATGGTTAAAGCTGACTGAGGATACAAGGAGTCTGAGGCTGATGAATTATTGCGTGCAGAGAAAGTGAACCCGTAGTGAATAGCTCTTCCCTTGCAGCAGCTCACTGAGGTAAAGCTGTGTTGCTTTTATTGCCTGTATTATCAAAACAGTGTATCTTCAAAGCTGTACAGAAATAGATGAAACACAGATCTTACAAATTTTAAAATCCCCGTTGATTTTTACTCCATTTCTTAGTTCTAGATGAGAGCTTGACAGTAGCACAGGGACAAAACAGGCTTTTAATGAACCTTTGTTTATAGGCCTGCTAATCAGCGCCACTCATCTACAAGTCCATTCCCCCAGCAATCTTACCCCTTGATGGTTGCCATGCTTACATTTCAGACCAGCATCCCTTCTAAATGGGAAGGGGTGGTGCTTGACTGCATTTCCCGGTAATGCAATGGTAACAATGGTAAAAACAGGCTTTCTAACCAACCTCCTCTAGCATCACCCTGGATTGCTGCAAGCGCTTCCTCTTGGCATTCGAGGAGGAATGTGCACACCTATAGGTCAGCACGGACATGCACATTTTTAATTCACTGAGGACAGGATGTTTCACTTTACAGTGTTCCCATAATCACCTACCTTTCCTCTCTAGCCAATCAGTTATACGCAATTCTTTCTGCATCATGCTGGATGACATTACATATCTGCAGGCAGATCTACCACAAAACACAATTTGTTTTGGTATATCAGAAAACTGGAGAGAAGTAATATATTTTCCATCAGTATCTTAAACATATCTTCAATTCTGCTACGCATATACAGAGTTTGGGAGGAATTTCAGATTCAATCTAATGGAGTAGAAACTATCTATTTAATTCAAATTTCTAATAAGTAACATACACACTACAAATAAAGCTCCTTCTCCTTTCACTCCCATATATTCAATATAGCAAATATTGTTAAAGTTTTCAGAAAGAAAAAAACATGTAATGAAAGCACCCCTTTACAAGACTGGGTTATAGTACGGGTCCTAATTGTTTATGTACAAACTTGTTAGTGTATCTTAACAAATCAAATGCGCTATGAAAAAGACTGAAAGTCTTTTACCCTAAGAAGATTACCAGTGAGCCACTCGAAGATGACTTTTTCACTTCTGTGTATAATAGGTTAAGCTAGGTTTTGCCACTCCCTCTTATCCCCTCTAAAGGCAGGGTCACTGTTGGGCACAAGGAGGGGCAGAAAGGAAATGTGGTTAGAAAGCTGTGCACTTATCTAACCCACAGCTCTAAATTTCCCAGTGGAGACTCTGGCCAGCAGATGCACTTACGAGCAGTGTCAAGGCTGCCCAGACCAGCTCACAAGCCAGTGTTGGGCAAACGACCAGGAAGCCACAACTTTCTGCTTATGGCTTTTGCTGATGAAGTAGAAATTTAGCCCATTATAATAAAAGATGAACAACGTACATTTTTGGTATCATTATTGATTAGAAAAGTTACTGATGAAGCATGTTTGATTCAGTTGAAGGAATCCTGAATAGTATCCTCCATTTCATTTATCTGTAGTGTTTTCCTGCGGGTTTCTTCTATGAAATATTCTTTTGATTGCTAAAAGGTTTTTTTCCTGAATTAATACCAGTAACATGCTTATGTGTTTATCTAAGGTACATGCCCTTTCCCACAATTAAGATAGACTAGAGGAAAATATGGTAAGGTTGATTATAGGCTCTGTAGTGCACGCTAATACTTGCACACCCAAATATTGAGTACTGAATTTGCACACTCCACACCTTCCCACATACATAGAAGTGATGGGAAATGGTAGTTGAGTGAAAACTCCTTCATTCTTGTTGTCCTCCAAGGCTGGAGCGGGCAGATGAGCTAAGGTGGCATTTTGGGTTCCCTTTGAACTTTGGGCAATGTGTGGTGTGACCTGGTCCTTAAATCAGAGACAGCTGTTACACAGCTAACAGCAATATTGTAGTCATCTTAGCTTCACAAAATGGTATTCTAAGTATCATAAAATTATGAAATCATGGAATGATTTGGGTTGGAAGGGACCTTAAAGATCATCTCATTCCATTCCCCTGCCACAGGCAGGAACATCGTTCCCCGACCAGGTTGCTCAAGCCCCCTTCCAACCTGGCCTTGAACACTTCCAGGGATGGGGCATCCACAATTTCTCTGGGCAACACATGCCAGTGCTTTGCCACTCTCACAGTAAAGAATTTCTTCCTAATATCCAATCTAAACCTTCCCTCTTTCAGTTTGAAGCCATTCCCCCTTGTCCTGTCATTACATGCTCCAGCTGCCTTGTAGCCCCCTTTAGTTACTGGAAGCTTTTCCAAAGTCTCCCCGGAGCCTTCTCTTCCCCAGGCTGGACAACCCCAACTGTCTCAGCCTTTCTTCTTGAACAGGTGCTCCAGCCTTCTGATCATCCTCATGGCTTCCTCTGGACTTGCTCCAGAGGTTCATGTCCATCTTAAATTTCATAAATATAAGGTCTCAAGGTCTTGGACTGGGCAGAATCATTCCATTAACACATAGCATACATCTTCATACTTTTTTGAAAGCTTTTTCATTGTGACAGTGGCGTCTCTAGAGACTATTTTTGGGCTTGCCAGAGATGCTAATGGTAGTGTTTGTTTTAGATAGCTGGCTTTCTTCCAATTAATTATAGCCCTTTATGAATAATTTTGTTTGGAAATCTCTGATAGGGATTACATGAACATGACAGAAGGTCTTCAGACAGAACATAGCAATTATAAATTGCCAAATGCTATTAGAAGGAATTATCAGCATCCTTCCTACAGACAGATACAATCTTTTGAATGCACCTCAGCACAGCAACAGTCTGGTAATAGTCCACTTGGCGTGTGATTTTACCCTTAGTGAGAAAGTATTAGGATTTTAAATTACTGTAATATAAAATGCCATAATTGTTACCAGTATCTGATTCAGGCACCACTGAATGGATTGTTTGTGACAGATGATGCAAACAGTAGTTGCCGTAGGAACAGTTCATTCGGATTTTGGCACTGTATTATAGCGCATCTGCAGGTGGGTTTGGGAATCCTTTCAAATTTCTTGAGTAGCATATTCCATATTAATGGCAAGTTGAACAAGAAGAATGAAAGATACTTGATGCTTGAATGTTACTGATATGTGAAAACAGAGAGGAAATAGGTCTTTCTTATCAGGAGTATGGTATATATGAACTGCAAAGGAATTCAAATTATGATAAATCTCATCTTCAGGCTCATGAAAATCTTTTTTTATTTATCTTGTACATCACTTCATATGGCCAACAATGTTTACTTTCCTACCCATTTTGAAATTCAGGGTCCAAAAATATTAGAAACTCAAAAATAATTATCATTACTGTCACTAAATTTGGCTTCTCTTGCTGAGAAAATTTAGACAAAAATTATAACAAAGGCTTGTTGAATATGTGACAGGTAGGGACAGCTGTGAACAGTTTCTGCACATCAGCCTCCTCATTAGGGCACTGCTCAAAATGGGGGCAAGCGTAGGTCCAAGCCCTACATGTACAGCAGTACAGAAATGACAGCAGGTGTTGACACAACTATTTTTAAAGCCAACTGTCCCCACTGCACATCTGCTTCCGAAGTTTGCTGTCTGGATATCACACCAAACACTTCACAATTGTTCACTACACCCTCACTGAAATGGATATATAACCAGATCTCCCTCTGGACATCTGCTGAAGAACAAAATTCACCCTGTGAGAACACATGGAAATTAAATGCTTATAGGAGGACTGAAGTCACTGCTTCCTGCCCTCTAAAGTGTCCGTGGCTGTGAGGAAGTAAATTTAAGACTTAATGCTTTAAATTTGGTTCCTGTGCTCCACTCACTGAGTTTCCCGCCCCTCAATGTCTCTACTTACCAGGCTGCCAAGTCTATACACTGAGTAAAAGCTTGCAAAGGAACACTGAATTAAGATATCCAGTGGGCTACTCACTTCTGAGAGTGAGCCCCAGGGGATTGCCCAGAGGAAGGAGAGGATGCCAGTTTGTTTGGAATCACTAATTATGGAGTTTTCCAGCTCTGTTCTCCTCCACAGGTTATGCTCAGACTTAAGAGAAATGCAAGTGGGAATTTACCTGAAATTACAATATCCTTTTTAAACTTACATGTACCACTAAAAAAATAATTTTTACAGATCTTCTAATCCAATATTTTAAGCCCTTTATTAGTTATTTGTATTCCCTGAACAAAGCATTAGGATTAGCACTCTTATGTCCTAAAACACCACACAGCCAGCAACTCTCTTCCACTGAAAGCCAAATCGAAGTACCACAGGAGCTGATCACTGCATTAACATCCGTTTTAGGGGTCTTATTTTCAGCCACTGCCCTGCCAAGTCCCTCACCTCACTTTGCTTTTCTGGTGTGGGGAAGCTCATCTCAACATTCCTTGAGGATTGCACTTGAATGCAGCAAGGTTTTGTTCCTCTCTGGTGCATCAGGGAAGCTTAAGAGCCAGAGAAAAATAACTTCTTTTAGTGGGGGACTACCTCTGGGATTCAGAGACTTGAGTTCCTTTCATCATGACTGGTTACCTATGGCTGGTCTATACACAGAACTGAAAATACCTGTCTTACTTCAGCTCATGTTTTCTGGTGATCAAGAGAAGCAGACAGAGTTCTGGTTAGATTTTACTTTTAGTGGTCTGGTTCATCTGATCTGAGAAACTTTTTGGCTCAGATAGCTCCTCCTGCCTGTCTCCACCACTGAGCATATCTTGGGGCTGAGTGTCTGAGCTCCCTGATAGCTCCTCTTGCCTTCTCATGTTCCAGCCCGGAGCAAGAGTCAGAGCAGAACTCAGCATCTCCGAGAGTGAGCTGCAGGATTCCCCTCTTTTGCATTTACATGCTGAGGGAATCAGGAACAACAAAATGTAAGAACCACTTGCTTTTTCAGTTGCTTCTTCCTGAATATTAATTCTTCCTTTGGTAGCAGGCCAGAAGTTCCTACATGTGAAACAGAACAATATCCCTGCTGTCACTAATTTACTGTCACATTTCCTATTAAATTAAGCCCTATGCTTCTAGTCTTGGCACGTGGGTGCCAATCACAGCCTGAGTTTTCCATGCTATATCTCTTCTGCCTTATCTGCATAACAGAGATGCACCGTACCAACGCTCAGATATGGCATCCAATTTACTGTCTGTTGGCAATTATAGCAAGTACAAGACAGAGGACACATTTAAACTAGATCGTTGTAATGTGACTAGCATCTGAAGATTCATCAATCCAATTTACCTCCCAGAAATTTTCACAGTGTGAGTATTCCCTGAAGAATCTGTCTGGATGAATTAACTTTGGAAAAAGCATCTTCAGGCTATTGATCAATCAGCCAATCATGTATTTCTCTGTCAAGTTAGGTTTTGGCTGCAGCTTTTGGGACTCTAAAGAGAAAGGTCATTGCAAAATAGCATTTTTCAAGCTTCCATTTCACCTTCTTGGTTTTGAAACCCTCATTTGAAACCCAGGGGGCATTCTCCACCGAATGAAAATTTCACTTGATCCACAATGGCCCATTAGTGAAACTGGAATGTGGGGCTGTGTCTTGGGGTGACTTTATGATGTGTATCCCCTATCGTTAACCTATGCCCAACAAATTTGTCCAAACTGGGACAGGCTGATTGAAAAATTTTGGGAATAAAAGAAGTCCCGGAAAATTGGAATTTTATTAAAATATACTGACTTTGGTATGCCAAGAGCATTCCCTTTGGCTGTGGCAACCTAGAGTCACAGCCTGCTGGGAATCAAGACCCCTAACATTAAGGACTTGTCCCTGCAAAAAAACAGTGAGAGTGATTCTTCCCTGACCTTCCACGAAAAATACTCCACTTCATGTAATTAGGTAATGCAGCAGTTATCTGCAGTTTCTAGGGCATTTTTTACATTGGGCAAAACAAAACCTAGAAGTACATTTTGGCGGGTTGAGTAAATCCCAGGAAAATCCCTGCCTATAAGTAGGTGGCAGGCTCTCTCCTATCTGCCTCCCCTCAAAAATTACAAAGCCTTCCTCAAAAAGCCATGGATGGGTTGTGTCCAGCCAGGAGATAATGATTCACATGCAGCTGGGGCCAGCTTGTGAGCTGCAAAACAAAAGCCTTGAGGAAACCTTTTTTTCCCTGTTTCTTACACTCAGAAACAGGATTTTGTTGATGAGTAACTAGCAAATGTGAGAGAAAACCTAGTGAGAAACTGTGTAATTTGGTATTTCAGAGAACAGCATCAGATATAGAGAAGAATAGGTAACAACAGGCATCTTAATTCTGGAAACCATGTTTCTGAGAAATTCTCATAACCATTCAGTTTCTTTTCATGCTGTGTTTTAAATTTTCTACAATTTTGACTTCTCTGCGTGTGTGATTTTCTGATGAACCCAGAAGGTGAGAGATGTCAGACTGATGCTGACAGAGGTACAAATGCTCTATTTATCCATTGCTGGCTGACTTTCTCCCTCTCCCTACCTGTCCATACTAGGACAAAATTCCCACTGCACTTTTCCTAGTAAGGCATGTCTTTTTGGTCCAGAAATAGCATAGAGAGTGATCACTTCCTCCCTCTGCCCACTCACAGTGCTTCATGGCAGTGTGGGTGACAAACAGGTGCTGGTGCCTGTGTTCCATCAGGAGAGTCTTCATTACGTGGCAAAAAATGTCAGAAACACTGGAATTCATCTCAGTAAATGCAGGCATCCCCAGCACAGAGCCAGTCATTTAGGTTGTTTAGCTCATGGAGTGAAAGAAACTCTTTTGAAGCAACCTAATAAAGATAAAATAGGCCAGGTGACAACTATAAAGGTGCCTATTTTCCCGGTTTGGTTTTTGCAGGAATTCCAAGGGTGACGAGCTGTGATGGAAGCAGCCATACGGAAGACAACAAGGGTAAGAGGATACTAATCAGATTGCTTTTCAAAATAATTTGAGATGAGATGACTCCTTTATTTTCTCCTATCCCATCAAATACCTATGACTTTCCTGAGTTCAGTTTGAACAGTGGCTTAGGAAAGGATCTGTATTTAAAGTCAAGGCACCTTTTTTATGGGAACATTTTGAGAAAAGGATATGGGAAAAAAACGTGAAAGCCCTCACATGAGCCCTGTTCATTCCTCTGTATTGAATACTTCATTTCCGCCAAAAGAGAAGGAGAAGCTACTGTAGACAGCAATTGGAATAACAGCAGGTATTAGCAGAGTACTCACTGTGGGTCCAAAGTCAGTGTCCTGGGAAAGATTTTTGGCAGTCAAGTAAGTTCCAGCGGGACCACATATAGTTCTGCTCTGTCCACTGGCCCATGGCCCCGTACAGACCTCTAACAGCAGCTGGAGAACAGGAGGTCTGCCTGGACTTCAGCGATATCAGCAAGTTAGGGATCCAGTTTTGATGCTCTGAAGCTGCTGCTCCTTTTCGGTCACACAGACAAAGCACAACAGAGAGAAGCTGAGGTCTGAGATTTGGTTCTTTACCGATTATGGTGTATAAGAATTCAGTATCAGACCAAAAAAAATGGGGAAGGAAGCATAAAAAAGATTGTGAAAGATCTGTGCAGCCAGATCTAGCTGGCACTCTGCATGTTCTTTCAAAGTCCACACTGTCTTTCAGGAGCCATCAGTTTCAAGACATCAATTTGCATTTGAAGTCTTGGTCCAGAAAATTGCTAATGCAGATTTTCTCCCTTTTGACAGTTAATCTTATTTATGTTGAAATGTTTGGAAGTTCATTTTACTGCCATTTTGTGAATTTGCTGCTGGAGTTAGTCTAGTTTTTACATCAAGGTATTTCAGTCCTCCCTCAAAGCATACCCATTAATTCCAGTTACATCTTTAAAAATTATTTAAGAATCAAAATAAGTCTGTGTAGCACTGCCAATAACTCAAAGTCTGAAAGCAGCATTTCCATAGCAAAAGTCCCCAGTTGCCCCAGTAACAAAACTATGAGGTGCAAACAGTAATAACTGAATTTTGGCTGTCTCTCTAAGACACTCTGCAATATGACATAATTTGAAAATGAGATTGAAAAAGCTTGTAAAGAAACAGATATTTTGTATGTACAAGCATCCATATTTGTACAGGTACAATGCAACAGGCTCAGCATCATTCACAGGCATTGGTAAGTCATGGAACCGTAGAATCATGGAAGATCCTCAGCTGGAAGGGACCCAAAAGCCTGAAAGCCTAAATCCCAAGGAAGCTGTGAAAGCCTAGTCTTGGTGTCCGTGACAAAGTGTTCATCCTTTACTGGTGCCCATAAATGCATAACTGAAGGTTTCAGCACATACACACGTACCACTGCTAGTTTTTATAACACACCACAACTACCTTGCGGGTAAACTCATAAAACACCTTCTTCTGAAAGAGGTCAAGTGCGTATGTGAAGCTTGTGTTATCTGTAAGGTTTTTTTACAAATCAAGATAAGACTCAATCTTTAACCTGTATTCTGGAAAATACTAATGCCTTGATCTTTTAAGTCTTGATTAACCTGGTTCCTTGCATCACATCTTGACTCCCTTTGCATCCACAAAGACCATCCCAATACCCAAAAAATGGACTCTGGCAGGAAGTTGAAGAGCCCTTGTAATTTAAATGTCTACTGTTACATGTCTGTGAGCAGAATAATCCTGTCATCCTTTTCTTTCCAGCCTCATTTCAGTCAATGCCAGACAAAGCAGCCACAGTTTGCGGTAGCACTGGGGGCAGAGCTGATCCCTGTGTTGGGGCTGCATTCATACAGTGCTGGGAAAGAAATGATGTTTCCTTGAATTGTGACACAGCCATTTTCATCTCAGTGTGCTTTACAGGAGAGGTCAATGTAATTGCCATAACCTGCTCCACGCATCTTCTGCATCATGAGTGTTGTTTGGTCATTTCCCCCAGAGCACCACTGCTGTATCATTTCAGTACTGAATTGGTCACTAGCTGCCATTTACTTAAAAAACTAACAAACTCAAGGCTATGAGATCCTGCTGATATGTTTGCCTGTTTGGGAAGTGTCTTTGTAAAAAACAGGAGCCCACTCTCATACTGACTCATGTCCACCTTCGCATTTGTGTTTACATTCTTGAGGCAACCATCAGAAGACATTCTGAAAAATGAAGGCCGTGGAAAAGGACAAAAATCTCTCTGTAAAATTATCTGGGTTACACTTACCAGCCTCAACATTTCATGTTTTCTTTGTAACCTACAGTACCAGCTCACAGCCTGGAGACATAAATATTTTATACTTTTAATTTAATCACTTCCTGTGCACTGCATAGTATTATATCTCTTTGTAGGCTAGATATTAGCAACAGCAGAATCATTAATTAACACTTTGAAATAAGATTTAATACAGACTTTTGTGCCTTTAGAATAAATAAATAATATCTTCTCATTATCATTATCTTATTAGTATCAATCTTGCCTTTTAATATAATTCACTACATAATTAACAATGTCATATCTTGTTAAAGGCACTCATCTATTAAAATAACCAACTTTGGGTCAAAAATATGGAAAAAAAAAACATGACAAAAGCTATTATAAAACAAGTAAAAATTATATAAGGGGCAAGAAACTTTTCAGCTCTGGAAATGCTCTTGAATTGCAATAAATTCATTATATCACTAAAAAGTTCATAATTGGTTGTCCCTGAAAGGGGAGATTTTGGGAACTGTGAGACCCACGGAATGAAACTATGATGAAATACCTGTAGCAATATGAAACATTTTGGTTCCCTTGGTAGTTATTTTTTAATCTCAAAGCAATAATGACATCCCCAGAGTGTCATGCTTTTACACAGATGATCTCATCACTTTCTTCTTTCCTTCAACAGAAATAATATTTAGAAGAAACGCAATAAATGTAATAAAGCTGAGCTTCAATAAAAGACTACATTGTGCAGCACTTAATGCAAAAGAATCTTGAAGACAGATCATCAATGCAGTAATAAACATATATCCATTTCTTCATTGTTCCATTGTGGAAGAGTGGATGCTGGCTCATGGGGAGTTTCTGTTTTAGCTCGTAAAACTGGTTTATATATAATGGGTGGGTGTTGGGAGACCGCAAACAAAGGGTCAGACAGGGAAACCAGAAAATTCACTGCCATGGAAGCAAGTCTTAGGTGGAAATTACTTCCGTAAGTGAGCACAGAATGAGTGGCTGCAAAAGAAAATATGTAGTCAGTATTCCATGAATCACACACTGGTTTTATGAAAATAGTGAAAGACTGAATTAGATTTGAGGGCATGTTGTTTGTTCTTCTCCTCAAAACTGTGAATTAGCCTGCTCTAGATTAGGGTGCAATTGAGAAATGCTAGAGTATAGCCAGTATTTTGTGCTAGAATGCTCATGGGGTTTCAGAATACAGTACATCTAAAGAAACCCAAAGCTGGTGAGTGGGACACTCAGCACCTACCCTCTCACTTTACCTGGACCCAGTAATTTCTAAGAGAAGGATGTCCTGGTGTGAGAAGACACAGGGAGCAAAGAAAGGCCAACGAAGTGAGGGAGGACATTCCAGAGACAGGCTGAGAGGAGTGTGACTCGTGTGTGCCCTCCTGAGGGATCACAGCATGTATGACAAACATATGCCTCAGATGGAGGGATGAAGGTTGAGTGACTTGTACCTTCACCTTTCTCAGAAGAGTTTCTTGTCCACCAATAGCCATAAAAAGCAAGTCCCAGCATTAGCTCACAGCGGCATGGATGGGTTTGGGGGCAGGAGAGGGAAACTCACTCCTGACTCAGCAGCTCAAGTCAGAGAGGAGGCTATCTCTGCTGTTCTCTGTGTAGGTGTGGCAGCCAGCAAGGCAGGTGCTGCCAGGACTTGGCGAAGTGTGTTTGTGTGCATGGAACAGGAGCACTGCCAAAGGCACACAGTTCCTGGTGACAAACACTTTGTGAATGCTGGCTGTGGCCAAAGCCAGGCTGTTTGCATAAGTGCCATTCTTTTAATAATGATCAGATATCCCAAAATTCCCACAAAGTGTCCTTTGGTGAAATCCATCCCTGAGGTTTTGGCAGCACACTGAACATACACGCTCCTCTATCAGTGACAGAACCTGCTGTTTCCCACAAATTCTTCCTAGTCACAGAAACCTTGCTTCCAGATTATTCCCATAGCTGTCTGACGGGTCTGGAGGTGGTCAAGGTATTATTTTTTTACAGAAGTGTGTCACCAGCTCAACTACTGAGTTATACTCCCTCAAAGTAAAATCAAACAATGCACAGACTGAGTAGGAGTACAAAAGCCTTGAGTGGTTCTCACAATTATTGATTACAGGCGAGCAGTGCATACCCATGAGATTTAAACCACAAAAAATGTGTCTACGTATCAGACACCAAGAACCAGAAACAGCAATAGCAATGAACTAGAATAATTAATGTGGAGGAATAGTGCAGAAGTATTAATACCTAAGGAAGTAAAAAAGTTAAGTAGAAAATGAGTAAATTCTGGACTTTTCTTGTGCCCTCAAACACCTTGTCAAAAACATGACACAATTTAATTCTGATTCCACAACTAATGTCAACCATGTGTATAAATCGGATTCATTGGAGAGAGTCACACACACTTGCAGTTTCGGATTTGTCCCTTGAACTGGATAAAATGTTACACATGTTTTTAGTTCCTGTGACTCACATTGCAGGGTGTGCAACTTCATTTTTCTATGTAACTTCATTTTTCCTTTTTTATAATGAAATGCCCTGGCTTTCATTAAGGTAGGGAAATGCTTAGACACTCAAAAGAAATCAAAATATGTGATCAGGTGGGAAGAAAGGGGCAGAGAGAGGGACAGAGGGGAAATAAGAGAAGGAAGGAAGGAAGGAAGGAAGGAAGGAAGGAAGGAAGGNAGGAAGGAAGGAAGGAAGAATTGACATGATTTTACACACATCTAATAAGCAGTTCCAGAAGGAGGATCACACCTCAGTCTCAGTGTCAGTCTCTCCCCTGAGAAGAGGAGTAGCACTGGTATCACACGGAATCAGCAACATGTGTTTCCATACAGATAAGCCAGGTCTGTGGACACTACCTTTTCTCTACCTATTTTTTAATACATATGCCCACCTCTCTTGGACTGATTAAATCCTTCTGATGGAGCTAAAAGCCTTTAGCCCTTCAGCTGCTGCAGAGACCGAAGTAATATTTTGAGATAGGGAATTAAGCTGTATGTCATCTGAGCTATTTTGAATTATGCAATTTCTTTTGCAGTTCACCTTCATTTCAGTGCTCCACACCTGTCTGTCTCTTTGTACAGCCCCCTTTCAAGCAGACACACTGTTGAACACCTTGTCCATGTAACCAAACACTCTCTGACCAAATGGGTTCCATGCATCTCTCCAAGGAATTTGCAAGTCCCATAGTGGATCACCTGCATTTCAGGGGGAACAGATCTCTACCAATAGCCACCTCTATATTTAGACTCAGAGCCTTCAGGAAACCCTTGTGTCTGTGCCATTCTTGCACATAAAATAATTTAAAAACTTTTTTTTTCCTTTATGAGCAATGAAATAAAAGGTTAAGAACAGGATTGCTTGTAGCTGACATACCTGTTTTCTCTTCATGTTTTTGTCAAAGGTTTCCTGCTTGCTGTTCCAGTACAGTGTAATACTTTCTGGTATTTTCTATGTACCAAACAGTAGCTGCAGGGACACAAGCCCTTTTACAGAGACACATTTATTCAGTAGGTTTAAACATATGAAGTAAAAACTACTGCTTTAAAACTAAATATCCTTCAGGCACTGGCTTCTTGAGAGGTAAATGAGGTCAAGAAGATGATGTGGTGTGTGCAAATTTAACAAGGCAGAACCTGGCAGAATAACTCATAGGCCTGGATCACTGAGTGCTGCTGTATCCTTTGCCTCGATACAAACCTTACATGAAAAAAAGAAAAAAATGAATTTGTATACTAAAAAATAGAGTGTATGGAAAAATAGGTCAGCATGCCATGTGCAATTCATAATGCATATTACCTTTAGTATTCCTCAGGGCTTGACCCTTAAACGTGAAAGGAATTAAAAAAAATGGTTTCAGGACAGAAAGGAGACAATACCTTCTGTATTTTCCTAGTATAAAGGCCTTCAATTCAGCTTTATTCCTGTACCACATCAGTGCATAATGCTAAAAACTTCAGGGACACATTGAAAGACAACTTCTAAGTGAAAGAACTCTTGTAAAGAAAGGGGCTGTCAAATCATTGTTTAAAAAAAATTGAGTACATTTTTATTGTGATGAACACATAAAAATATCTCTTCTATTAGTGTTGGGAAAACAGTGGAGCTGTGCTTTCTCCGAATTAGTACGTATTTAGACAGATCTGAGACTCACAAATAAAAAGCTGTAGATAGAATGAATGAGTTTATGAAAGGTGAGGTAAAGCATAACTTCTGCATTTCATACCATTCTAGTCCCTTTCCCACGAGTACTCAGATGACTGGGATTTTTGTACATACTGGTGTTTTAGAAGGAGGTTTTGCTCATAAAAATATGAATAATGATGTTTTTAAAATCTGTTCATTCAGCGAGCATGTGCTGCCCAGATAATTTACATATGACTCATGAATAGTAAAGGACACAACCAAAGATGCCAAGTTAAACACAGAAAAGTTAGGAAGAGACAGAAATAGTTAAATAACCTTCATTCAGTGTCCTTATATATGTGCAATATTAGATAATTTAATTATATAAACATATGCTTTTTTTTCCCCCCTCAGATATTCCAGATATCCATGTTACAAGAGCTCAAAAATGCCTCTGTTTGCTTTATTATAAATGTGGTTTTGCTTAGAGGGGGTTTTTTGTTTTGCAAGTCAGATCCCTGGCATTTCTGGAATATACAGCAAGGAGGTTACAGAAGCACAAAGCCTTCCCCTGACCACAGCACGATGGGGCCAGGATGGAGCTCAGCTCTCCGCGAGCCCTCAGGAGCCGGCATGCAGCACCACATCTCGCCTGTCTTCAGTAAAGAGTGGCCAAGCTCTTCCCTTTGAGCTTTGCCCACAGGAAAGAGTGATTTAAATATTTATTCAAGGTTTGTAAACTGTAGAACAGAGGCAGTTCTTCAAGGCAGAATGTATGATTTCTGTTCAGCATGAAGCTAAATAAATGATTTCCAAAATAATACATCCACTAAGACTTTTTGAGATCAATCAGGGTAATTTTTCACTTGCGCACAGTTAGGATGTAAATCCTAGGACATGTTAATGTTTCAAAGTGCTGTCAGCCATGCGGAGGTCTAGAAAAAGTCTACTGGTGACAAGAGACATACCTTAATCTTGTCAATATTTTTATAGTTGCTGTTGAAACATGTAAGACACTGTTCTGATCCAATTTCTGCCAGAGTTTCTGAAGATTTACAACAGATGAATCTTTTGCCAAAGGTAATTCTTCTAGGAAAAACTCCATCAGCTTAATGGGGGAAGAAATTGAGTAGAATGCTTATTTTTTATGCTTCAAGAGGTCAAATATCTGCTTCCATTTGAGTGAATGGCTTTGGGGAGGTGTGGGCAGTTAGTTTTCAGTACAATCTATTTTATTCAGATATGAGATCTACAACACAAAAGAGGGAAAATTTAGGCACTGCATATTGTATGACTATATCAAGAGGAACATATGAATTATTTTCTTAAAATAAATTGATTCATATTTCCATTGTCCAAATGAGATGATGTCCATGCTGAAATAAGGCTTATCCCTTTCCCCTTCCTTCAACAAAGCCTAGTTTTACAGAAGAGAAATACTGAGAGGAAAGTTAAATGATTTGCCCAAGGTTATATAAAAAACTGGTATCAGTGGAATCAGAAATTGAACCTACATTATCTGATTCCCCGAAGGGTTTAGGTACTAATGTGTCCATTTTTCCTATATATTTCTCTTTCTTTCACGTTTGTGTTTGACATTTCAGGCAGTATATTTCTACATCCTTTCTTTGTTAATCCTTAGAAGATTTACAGAGTCACAATAGCAGGACACACACCATATAAAGTATCTGCCATGCAGGAAGCAATAGCTGTCCTCACACAGAGCCCAGAGTTAGGCCAGAATAAATTAACACCATGTCCAATAACTCACTCGTTTCTGCTGTTTGATGTAATACATATGTCAGCTAAAGGGCTGATGGCTAACTTCAAATACAAAGAAAGACAACACAAGGGCTTGGGGTTGGGATTTTTTTTCAAAATCTTTGGTATTTATTAGGGTGGTTTTTCAGTAGATAATCAGCTAACTGCATTTGTTTGTAACAGCCAGTCTCAAACAGCTCCCAAATTCCTAAGAATAAAGGAACTGGAAAACCTCTTAGCTGCATGACAGAAGAAAAGTCATTTTAATCTTCTCTTTCTAACCCAGCGTGGCAGGCAGTGTGACAGTCTCACTGGCCTCTGTGTACAAATGAACACAACAGCTGAACTCACTTGTAATTCAGCAGGGCAATGAAGGATGGGCTTGGCAGCTTTGCTGAATTGGGACAGTTTAGTTCAGGTGCTTGAAGCCCTTTGAAGCTGGACTGCCCCAAATGTCCCACCAGTGAATACACTGAACAGGGAAGAATGAGACTCATGGGCCTCTTGGGCTGGCAGATGGAATCCAACGTGGGATGGTCTTCAGTGTGAGACCCTGCCAAGGACTTGCTGCACCCAGTGCAGGGCATCCAGCCTGCCAACCTCAGTGACACATAGCAGGGGTTAAGAGACTGATCATATAAACTCAGCCAAATCAAGATTCCTGCCAACTCTTGCAGGATTCATAAACTCCATAGCTTTCCTCAGCCAAAGAGGACCTGGGCACCATAAAAGTGGTAGGTCTAGTCTAGAAATACAAAACAAAAGCCTTGTGTTGGGAGGAAAGGGTTGAAAGCAGAAGGATGTCAAGGAGAATAGTAAATTCCCTCAAGTGACCTTGCAGCTGAGAATGCTAAAAGTACCAGAGTGGGGAAACCCAGTTATTATGCCTAGTGTTGCTCACCCTCTCCCTGTTTTGAGAAGTAAAATTCCTGTGTAGAGAGAACACACTCTCACAGACACACTTGGGCCTCCTGCTGGAGAGAGAGGGAGAGAGAGATTGAAACCTCAGAGATTGTAAGAGCACAGCCTTGTGATAAACTGCACAGGTGTGAAGCCCTTTGCTACAGTGGGGCAGGCAGGGGCCCACACACACACGTTGATAGGATGAACTGGGCCTGATGGAGTCTGTGTCCCCATGTGTCTGTGGGCACTGGGATGAGCCTACAGCAGCCTGTGTCCTCGTGTGTCTGTGGGCACTGGGATGAGCTGAGCCTGATGGAGTCTGTGTCCCCGTGTGTCTGTGGGCACTGGGATGAGCCTACAGCAGCCTGTGTTCTCATGTGTCTGTGGGTACTGGGATGAAGTGAGCCTGAGGGAGTCTGTGTCCATCCCTGTGTGTCTGTGGGCATCAGGATGAACTGAGCCTACAGCAGCCTGTGTCCCCCTGTGTCTGTGGGCACTGGGATGAACTGAGCCTACCACAGCCTCTGTCCCCATGTGTCTCTGCCGCCCGGCGTTGTTAGCGAGGTAATGAAATAAATCTCATTGCATTTCAGCTGTGGTTTAGTGGTCACCTTGGTTACCTGCACATGTGGATTCACATACCTTGAAAACAGCATCAAAAAGTCACATGGTACTGAACAGATCCTGGAGTTATCTTCTGTGTTTTGATTTGCTCCTTAAAACTAAAAATCCCTGATACCAGCCAGAAGAACCATTATATTAGATATTGGTAGGTGTATCAATTTCAACATGTTTAATAAAATAAAGCCTGCTGCACAGACCAAGCATTTTTTATGGTTGTTCCAGCATGTTTTATTCCACCTTGGCGTAGCAAGTTTCCCTGAAAACGGAGATTGGTTTCAATACTTCATCTCCACAGGGCAGAGTAAGTCAACTTATTATTTATGTATAATTGCAGTTTGCCTGAATTAGACTGTAATTACAGCCCAGAACCCACAATTCTGCATCCATTTCAACTTTCAGCAATTTTTTTTTATTGTTAAGATTTAGTTTCTATTTTTTCAGGTTCTTGTGCTCTGAGTAGAAAACCAGATGAATCTTTCTGAAGCTATGTGTGTAATTTAGGCTGTAATGGAAAAATGTGTCGGCTTTATCAATTTTTCTTGGGTCTTATTACAAAACATGGCAAGCTGATTTCTTTGCCGAATTCTTTCACCCTCTTTTTAAAGCATAAATTGTCTTGCCTTTTTTTAATACAGACAGACAACGACCTTGTACTTTATATGGAGTTCTTCATCCTTGTAATCTCAGAGCGCTTTATAAATAGATAGAAGACATCAAAGAAGGAAAAGAGTGCTCAAGGGCAGAAGCATCACACCATGGCTCTTCCTAAGGTAGTAAACCATCCTTTACTTAAAGGGACCATCCCCTATACCTTTTATTTGTTAATAGAGTTACTGCCTCCTCGAATTTACCTCATGTTTCATGGGACTAAAAGGAGAGCTAAACCAATCAGTAAATTTCACAGGAGAAAAAAATTACACTTGATTAATTTGCTTATTACTGTAGAATTTCACCTTGAGAGTCTTTCAGCAAAAAAGAAATAGCCCAAAACTTCACCTTCTCCGCTAAAAAAACCCCCACTCTCTCTCAGCCAAAATCTACTTTGAAATACAGCTTCATGACAGAGGCCTTGCAAAGCTGCAGGTCCAAACTGGATTTGGTATTTGATATTTTCTGTTTAGCTACCAAGTTAAATTAAATTCTTTCATCTAGATTGATCACTTTATCTCAGTCCAAGAAAAATGTAATATTCCAAAATAAAGTGAAACCTGATTATTAGGTGTTTTATATTCAAAATATGCTTTATTAAATAACTGTTTTGCCAGAAAACAAACTCCTTTTTCTAAGAGACATGGTACAGTGCTCTTCACCAGCACACACCCATTGAAAGAAGCTGCAAAGAAATCTTCAAAGATAAGATAGCAGAGGAGTGTTGATACCTACTTTGTCATTACCAGCATTGGAGCATAATCTAGATTGCAACATCAGTCAGTAACTTCACTCCTACAAATCTTCACTGGTGGTTCAGTATCTATGGGTAACTAAGACTGTTGCCCATTAAAAATCTACCTATCAAAATAAATACAAAATCTGCTCTTTAAATAAAATAAGGTATTTCTCTTTAAAAAGTGACTGCTTTCCATAAAATTTAGAATCAAATAACAGGCTACGTACTCTTACAGTTCAGAAATGCTGGTGTGGTGCTTTGTGGGGGTGGCAGTACAGGCCACTCACATTTCAGGTGCAGCAGGTTCAGACCTCTTCTTGCGCAGAAGAGCAGGATGCCAGGAGCTGCAACCGTGGTGGGGAGGGTTTCATCCCTTAGACAAAGCATGGTCATGAGCTGCCTCTACCTCTCAGAGTATCATGTGGAATTTTCTAGTCGAAATTTTCCACTTTTTGATCAAAATATGTTACTAGGCTGCAAGGTCAGCTGTAACATTGTGTGGAGGTTTCTTTCCTTTCAAGTCACATTTTTTTATAGTCAAAAGAAAAGAAAATGGTAGATTAAACAAACCCAAATGTGCTGCTGTTTATCTTCTGGACTGAATAATTTTATCGGGACCATCAAATTTCCACAAAACCTGTGTTTATGCTTGCTGTGCTGATGTTAACAAAAACACCACCCCCACACAGAAATTGCTTAGCTCAGAGCTGGGACATTCTTACCAAGAGCTGACCTCAACATTTGCCAGACATGTCGTGAACGTGGACCCCTTTCATGGCTTCTCCTGGGGTGCTCTGGAGGATAGATGCCGTGGTAGAGGAGAGATTTCCACCTCCCTTTCAGGGAGATTTGTGCCCAGCATCTCCTCTCCCACACAGGGGTTGTGGAGCAGTTGTATATCTTGGGGTGGTAATCCTTACTCCACCAGATTTATTGTGCTTGCTCAATTCTGGGACATTCCAAGCCCCCCTTTTTTTTTTTTTTCTATTTCCTTGAAAATCATCTAACCGCAAAAGGTGAAAAAAGAGGTTTTAAAGAATTTGGAATGAATTTACACTCAAGCCACTGCCCTAGCAAGAAAATAAATATTTGTGGCCCTGTCTGAAAAATGCATGACAGTCCCCTGATCTGGTTGCCAAGCCTGAAGGGCAGTGTTTTGGTGCCTGGCCCCTCTGCAGCCTGTGCAAGCAGCTGACGAAGGCTGCCTCAGAGCAAATATTTGAGGCTTGGCAAGAATACACTGCTCTCCTGTCATTTCCTGGATGGCATGTTTGCTCTGAATGAGCTCTTGGAGCATCAGGGTAGTACAAAAACATTTTGGGATAAGATCTCATCCAGAATATATGCAGGATCCAGCAACTACTTCCCTGGATGGTTAAGAAAGTGTGAGATTTTTTTCTCCTGCGAGACAAGTTTATCTTGTTGATATATTTGGTTACTAATTCTATTATGAAGATAAACAGAATTGTTCATACTGAAGGCTAATCTTTTAAGTATTGGAAGTGAGGAACTCAAATATACAAGATAAAAGAACAAAATGAAGGAAAGACAAAGTAATAAATTATAGCAAGGACAAACACTGGGTTTTATTAACAGTGATCTCAATTTCAAAAAAACCCCAAACAACCAAACTGTGTGTGGTCCTGAACTCTAAACAGAGGCACTTAGCAAAGGCCATGCAAGGAATCTGGAGTTAATGTCAGAGCCCTTCAGTAACAGACACCAGTGAAATCTAATCAATATCTGCTTTCTGAGCAAAGGGGTTAATGACCTGGGCCATCCTCCACCAGAGTCTCACGGAGCACTGTATGGGCGCAAGGGCTGTTGTCGTGTTTGGTGTAGTTTTTTAACATCCTCTGTAATGTTTTATGAATACAATTATTTACTCTACTGCATCAAAAGGTGCGTCATGATTTATACTGACAAATTAAATGTAATGAGATTTGCCAATGGAAATCCTGAAGCATCTTTTCAGTAGAGTAGAATGTACAACTATATTTCCATAATTAAACTTTTTATAGCCTGATGCAGGATAGTGTATTCACACACTTTGGAAGTATTAGTGCTAAAAATCAAAAGGCAAAATGAGAAAATTAATAAGAAGCTTGAAAGATGTAATTTCAAACCCAGATGGAGGCACTGCCTTGCAAATATCCTCCTTCCTTTCAAGACCTTAACAGACCCTGCCTATGAGTTACACAGAGCAGCTTAGACCCACTAACAGAAACAGAGCTGGATTTACAAACGGATTTATAGAAGAAAGGATAGGTATTGTTCTTTTACTAATTAAAAAATCCCGACTAAAACCACCAACTCAAGCTTTGGAATTCCACTAGAGTTTTAAATAAGGCCACAGTTGTTCTGCTTGGGAAGCCTGGGATAGCCCACACAGCCCAGTGCTGCAGAAGCCACAGCAGCAGCTCAGCCCCCTTGGTGAGGAGGTGCTCTGCAGCTGGCAGCAGGGCCAAGGGGACCGACAAGACTGACATCTAACTCCAGAGCCAGTGGAGGCACACGAAGCATGGGGATGTTCTCAGAAATCACTGTATGATACAGACAGACCCTGAGTGCTAAAATTCCCTCTGTTTTCAGTAGTATTGGCTAACTCCTCCTTACAAGATTATTACATGTGTGAATAACTAACAAATATTACCCAAAGCAACAAAAGTGTCATGGGGGTCTTACCATGACGATTTTCCATCTTCTTATTTCAGGATATAAAAAAATATAGCACATGAGGCTTAGTTGCCACAGTTCAGCACAAGAACCATCACGTTGGTTAACACGGGGCCGCGTTGGAAAGCACAGGACTTCAACCCCATCCTCTCACCTAATTCTAACAACTATTCCACTCAAATCAGTGGCACAGACCAGGAGAAGGAGAAGAAAGGAGTCAGGTCTCAAATCCTACTAGGATGGAGCAGTGTGGGGTTGCAAGCACTGGAGTTCTAGGGCCTCACTGGAGCAATTGTTTTTTAATGCTGCTTTTCATCACCAGCTACACTTGAGATTTGAGGTCTGACCAATACAGAGCCCTTCTGTTACTTAGCAGAGTTAAACTTAACAGGGGGAATTCTAAAAGGCCCATTAAAAAGTTGGAAATAAAGCAGAACTTGAAATCTCATGACCTTAAACTGAATAATCTTGTGACACCCAATACATGTAGAAAGAATAGCTTGCAGAAACATGTGATTAGGAATAGCAATAAACAAGAGCGGTAAGTAAGAATGAGGGAGACAGCAAGCAGAGAGACAGAAATTTATTCCTGTGCCATGGGTAACCCAGCCATCAAGACACCTGGACTCGGAAGTGGAGCCTGCAGCCTGTCTGCCTCATTGAGAAGCTAAAAAAACCTGCAAAAGCCAAACCAAAACCTGTTTCCCATCAAGCACTAATTAGAAGACATCCTCATATTTCATTTAAGTTTGGTCTTTATTCTCTACAAAGTGAGCTCTGTATCAGAAATCTTAAAATGGGGGGGGAAAAAATCCAATATTTTTTATGTGTAAAAGTCTCATGATTTTAATCCAGCCCATTTCATGTTTTTTGCACTTGGGTTTACTATATTAAGAGTTGAATTAACTATACTAAGATATGTGAGGGCAGCACTCATGTTGAACAATCACATGTGCTACCATATGCAAAACAGCAGATTTATTCTGCTAGATTAACTAAAAAAGTGAATTTAACACTGTTAATTGAAAGGACTCATCTTCATTAAAAAATTTAGCTCAGAACACCACCTAACTTCCAGGCTGCAATTAAGAGCAGGATCAGCAGGTCTCTGATTTCTACTTTCATTATAAATAAGTTCAGCAACTCCATTTTGAAACAGAAGACAAGTCTACAAAATATTCTTAATGTGCCATTGCTGGTTTTACTCCTTAAATTTCAGTTGCTGTCATTCATAGTGGGCTGTTCAGAACATAAATGAAATTATACTTCTCCGTATCCATGATAATTTGTATGTCTTTCTCCATAAACACAATCATTTGTTTAATACCTAGTGTCTAATTTTATATTGACCCTCTTGTGTTTACAGTAAGTTATGAAGACCCATTTGCCTTTTATAAATGAAGACATGTTTTTGCACATAATTCAGTAAGTTTGATGCTGATATTGGTTCTTACCCAGCTAACATCTTCCAAAAGTCATCACCCTCATTTATCTTGCCACAAATTTTTCCATTTGTTCTTTCAGCAAGGTGAAAGATCTTCCATGTAGGGAATTTGTGCCTGCTGAGGTGGGTGCCTTGAGGGACTGGTTAAGAGAAACAAATTTCCCAGGCTCAGTGCTGACCTTTGGGCACGCAGATGTGGAGCCTTGAATTTATATACTATCAGCAAAGAGTTTGAAAGGAAGGCTTTCATTTTTGGGATTCAGATTCTCACAAGCAGTTGAAGGGCTGAGACTGCTCCTTGCAGGCTGGCAGCTGCTTGGCAGAGCCTGACGTGCAGCAAGCCCAGCTTGAACTCCACTCAGGGTGGCCTTGTTATTATTGCTGTGTGTTTCATACTCCGCTAAGCTGCTGGTGGGCAAAGAGGATAAACCTAACCACACTGATGTTACAACCTAGTAAAATAATCTAAAGTAGATGATAAAGGTGGATAGATAAAGAAAGAGAAAGGTAGAAAGATAAATAAATCTGCAGTTTTGCATGTGGTGTGAAGGAGAGAAGATGGGAGCTCTGGCATCAGCCAAACAGCCACCAAGGGCGGGTCCAGTACCACCACCCTGATGGTTTAAAGAGCATGCTGTCCTAAAAGTCTCCAGGCTTAGCTATAGAAAGTGTCTGAATACAATTATTTGAAGAATACATGCTGTAAATTCAGTTTCTAGGCACACAGTGCGTGAAGCTTTCCTTGAAGCACTTATTCATAATTCCCACGCAACTCAAGGGAAACATGGGGCCTCTGTTTCCATTGATACCCATTTAACAGTGCTTACCTTTTCCATTCAGCACATTAGACAGCTTTTATTCTATATCTTTATCTTTTATTCTATATCTATATTCTATATCTGTGGTAGAAATTTGTTCTCTAAAAGACCATTTTTTTCTTAAAAACAAGAAGCTTTTTGCAGTTCGTTAGTCTATGATTTTGCTTGTGCTTAAAATCTAACAAGCAGTTTTCCATTCTGTATTATTATTTACTTTTGAGCAGGCTGACAAGCATATACTGACAAGCAGACATTCTTTTAAGAAGCTAAATTCTTCCTTTCCTTCCTTTTTAATTTTTTTTTTTAAATTTTCTAGAAATCATCTGTCAGTCAGTCACTGGAAATAAAAGATTTTATCTGAAATCATTTTAGCCTGCAGATTTAAGAAGAAAGCCAGAAACTGATGCTATGAATCAAGATTATGACTGAAATCTACTAGAATGAATGGAATCTACGCCAAGACTCTGTCAAAGCGACTTGTAGGCAGACTTGGGATTTAAGTCCTGAGTTTTAAAGACTGTCCATTCAGTTTACTCACTGAAAATGTAGTAAAAAATTGAGTAATTTGAGGTGTGACAGAAGAAAGTCTGGCCTGTGACTTCTTGTTACATAATTAAGATGAAGAACTAGTGTCCAGGAGTAAGGGTTCTGCTGATGTACCTCTGGTGCCTCAATGTATGACTGTCAGTGCTGCAAAATCTCATTTGAAGGACAACTGGTAACACAGTAAAAAAAAAAAAAAAAATCACAGTGACCAGGAAAGGAGAAGACTGTGGGAGGAAGAAGGCAGAGGTACAAAGCAGGATAATCAAACATTTCAGAACATTGCTCAGTCATGAGCTCACAGCAGTGACCTTTTTCCTGTAAAGAGAAGTAAAGGTTAAGCATCAGCCATGCCTCAGCCAGCCTGGGCTTTCAGCATGATGCAGTTGCTAAGATCCCCACAATAGGCATCCAAACATATGCATTTCGAAAGCAATGTGAATCATCCTGGAGTAATGATAACTGAAGAGACATAAGGAATAAAACAAGCAGTCAAAACTCAGTGAGGCACTCTGAAATTTCATTTGCGAAAGAAATGGAAAAAAACAAAAGTCCACCCTCAGGTCTCTAAAAATAGCCACAGAAAATTATCAGTTCAGATACAGAGAAACACTCTGCTTCCTCAGGCCTGCACAAGAGGATGCCAGCTGACAAAGCCGACTCAGGTTGTGAGAGGACAGACACATTTGACTCTGTATGTGAAGAATTTCATGGCTGCATTTGTAAAGACAGAAATGCTCATTGCTACTGAAAGTTCTGAAGCCATTCTTTCATTCAGCAGAGCTGGCTGGCATCACTTGCAGTCCAGGGAAAACAGACAGAGAAACGTTCTCTCTTTTCATTACGTTTTTTATCCTCAAGCCCACTCTGAGGCTTGAGGTAAATCTACCGTGAATATTTTGCAGATTTTTTTCTGGTAAGACAAGCCGGTCGATGAGGGACCTTGCTGATCATGAAAACAATGTGCAGTTATCTCCCAGCAAGAGTTCAATCAGTTCAGAAACTCACAGCTGGCTTAAAAGGAGAGACATAGAAGCAGGAAGCAAAGTTCAGTGCAGCAAAGAATTTAAGAGGTGAACAGGATGGAATGAAACAGAAGAGATGAATGGATGACACTGGGCGCTGGGAGCTGTTCTGCTAATCACAGCCAGAGCAGGACACCCTGCATGAGCCAAGGACACCAGCTCAGGGCTGCACGTTTGTTGTGTGGTGTAGAATTCAATCCCTGGAAACACTGAAATTCAGGACATTCTTCAGTCAAGGGTCCTTGGGATTAATTTGGTTTGGCCAGGTTTTTCCCAAACAACTACATAAAGAAGGATGCAAATGGCAAGCAGCAAAAGTGATGTTTGTCTGTTTTCCTGTTCTCTCACATGTATTTTTGTGCTGAACAGGAGTCATTAGAAGCTGTGGAAGTCTTACAGAAAAGCTGAAAAAAAATTAATATCCTATGGAAGAAAGGGAGATGAATTCACAAGTCTTGCCACCTTCCCCTCCAGAGAAGCTGGGTGGAACCACAGCCTTCTAAAGTCTAAGAAAAGAGAGGCATGGAGGAAAGATTTCTTAAAAGTAATTTTAAGTTGTATAAGTAAAAATACTTCTGTTTAAACGAATGTGAAACATCTATGGTGAATATTTTTCTGAACTTTTCCAATAGGACAATCCTAGTCAAGATGAAACGTCTGGGACAAGAGTGTTTTGGGTACCTGAGAATATTCCCTTTTTTACTTCCATGGTAAAAAAACAATGGAGTCTCATAAATCTGTGATAAATTTACTTTATCAGCAGCTCATCTGGAAAAGAGTAGAACAGAAAAGTGAAAAACAATGAAATAGAAGATACCAGTTTTATGGTCCAGATCACTTAGTATTTCACTTAAGCAGGTTTCAGTACTGTGCTCAGGTAGTGACAGCCATGGAAGAGGCATTATCACTTTCTTAGCTAAATATGCCAGTATAATAAGAATTTTGCAGATTGAAGTGGGAGGATCAGAATAAAACAATGAGTTTCAATGTCAGACATGCATTTTTATAGCTGTGCAGCAGGATGGTGATATCCAGCAGTATTCTCTGGGGACATGGACTTCAGAGAAAACTGAGTGTGGTGAAATGAGTTTGAAGGATGCAAACATCAGAACTATTTGTTTGTTTACCAGAGTCTGAAGATTTCATCTAACAATTCTTGCAGTTGGTGTCTCAGTCCTGAAGGCAGGAGAAAGGACATCAGAGCTGTGGCTCCAAATATAAAAGACACATGCAGACTGAGCCTTCCTGCTCACTCATCTCAGAAGCATTTAACAGTGCAGTGTCTCCTCTGGGAAACCCCTAACTTGAAAAAGGTATAAAAATATGGTGGTAGGAAATGCAAGATTAATGGATTTAAGTTCTAAGATAAATCTGGCCTTTTGGTCATACTCTGAGTCTCTTGAAGGATTAAAAAAATTTTAGAAGAGCGATGCCTATCTCATCAAGTTAAGGGGATGCTTCAGCTTCACCCAGAATCTGACTCTACTTGCCACTGCCCAGTTTGGCAGGGCCCGCTGGCAATGGAGCTTCAGCAGAGAGCACAGTGTCCCCTGGGACTGAGACCTGTGTGGCTGTATCCTGCCATTCAACACCTTCCCACAGTCTTAAGCCTGACCTGTCCCTAACTAACATGAAAAGCCACAAATGTAACATTTTACAGTAGCAAAAATGGCTAACAAAGATCAGAGCAAAAGCAGAACAAAGTTTTAGTGATAAGAGACATCATCAAGTGATAAATGTTGATTAATTGCTGACTTATTTGGCTTGATGGCGCATCCCTGTTGAACTGTACTGGAGTTCCACGTGCAAATCCTCCAGGTTTTCAGGACATGAAATTGTAGAACCATGGAATGGTTTGGGTTGGAAGGGAGCTTAAAGGCAGTTTAGTTTCAACCCCTCTGCCATGGGCAGGGACACCTTCCACTAGACCAGCTTGCCCAGAGCCCCATCCAGCCTGGCACTGACAATGAGATGAAATTCAAATCAAAGTCATACAATGGCCAAGAACTTTATGCTATTTAGGGTTATCCAACTACACCCAAATTTTGAATGGTTAATATTCAGTATTTCTTCTTTTTTTAAATTTTGATTGGCTGGGTTGTTTGCTTTAAACTTGGTGGAGGGGAAGAATAGACAAACAATGAACAGAGAACTGTCAATTTGTCTGTATGACCAGACAGATCTGGCTAAAAATTAACCTGATTGCAATGTAAATGGCAATATCCTGACTGCAGGAACTGTAGTACTGGGATAATGAATTGGGAGTGAACAGAATCTGTGGCCAACCTCTACGTGAAACTGAGCTGAACTTCACATGGATTAAATGAAAGTGCAGCTAAACCTCCAGGTTATCAGCTTCCATCTCCACACAGCCTGACAGGAGAAGCTTGTGCTTTCTCTTCATTAAGCTCCAGGTTTTATCCTCCACTGCTACATCAAACAAACAGGAATAGGTTTGTTTATGTTCATTCATATGGTCTGACAGATCCTATCAGCAAAGACACGCATCTGTGCCTACTTTAAACCCTCGTCCCACTCTGCGATTGACATAATTCTCCTCTAAACCAAGGCCAAGTTAATGCTCTTTGCACACAACCCTTCAAATGTCATGGACCTGGAATGGCAAAAAAAAGGGTTAAAAACAGCTCAGCTTTTCAGACTTAGAAATATATACATATTTTGATAGGAATGTTTTGTCTGACAAAAATGAAAATTTAAGATTGAACAGCAGGTCCAAATAAATAAAAATCATGCACTGAAAATCATCTTTGTGATCACCACCTCTCAAGTTTCAAGTGTACAAGAGAGGTGAGTGCTGTTCAGAGTTGGTGTTACTAACAGCTTCCTCAGCCACGTTTACTCGACGGGAATCACAGAATCACAGAATCACCAGGTTGGAAGAGACTTTGAAGATCACCGAGTCCAACCCATGCCCTAACACCACCTCAACTAAACCATGGCACTGAGTGCCACATCCAAACTTTTTTAAAACACAGGGATGATGACTCCACCACCTCCCCAGACAGACAATTGCAGAACTTTATCATTCCTTCAGTAAAAAATATTTTCCTAAAGTGACCCCCTTACCCCCAGCCCCAGAAATGATGAGGTGTATAGAATAAACCTCTGGGTCCTAGCCATGATCCATCCTGGCTACTGCAAAAATGAATCCTGTCCTGGCTGGAACCAGGACAGTACCCTGTTTTAAAATCAATATACAGCAGTTGGGTTTATGCTTTGCCATGCTTGTGATACCTGTTTTTTGTGGGTAAGTTACTCAATGCTCTTCATTCTTTCCTTGATGCCATCATGTAAATGATAGTTGAAATACAACACTAAAAATGAGACAAAAAATCATATAAATACTGAAAGCTGGGTGACTTTTATTTCATATTAGAGGATGGTTGGTTGTTAGGAGTTGATACCTTCCTCAAGAAAAAAACACAAGTGGAGTGTAAAGGCAGCAGATCCTGCAGAGCAGCATCTTGAGTCGGACTCAATGATCCTTGTGGATCCCTTCCAGCCCAGGATATTCTATGATCTGCTCTGCAGTGAAGTAGGTGAGCTCCATCTTAGCATTATGTTCTGCTGTGTATGTCACACATAAGAGTCTTCACTGTCTCCAGCTTCAAAACCCTTCTGTTCAGACCACGTCTCAGCTCCCATGCAAAGACACAGTGAGCCAAGCTACAGACCCTCAGTGTGCTCAGTGACCAATGGCACTCGCAGTGTTTCTAGAGAAAGAAAACCTGAAATACCATCCCATTTGCTGGGCCAAAGACAACATCCCCATGGCAGTGCTGCTAGTTGCTTGTAAACATTGGAAGCTGAAGAAGGTTTCTGGAGCCAAACACATTTTGAGGGCATTTAGGCTCTTATTCATTTCCAATTTCAGAATAAAAGAAAGAGGATGGCTGTAGCAATTAATTAAGTTGATTATATGTAAAAATTTTTATCAGGTTATTTTGAACCAAATATGACAGTTTTTAAGAATCTGATTTATAAATAAAAGGTTTGATGTCATGTCCAGAGACATTAATTTATTTTACATTTGTACTAAAAGCAAAATTCAGATATTTAACACAGTAATTTCTCTTATATTCCACTTATTCCCAAGCACTTTTAAATTACCATGAAAAAAACCCCATTCATTTCCATTTTACTTCCCAACAACCATCTGACACACAGGGTGAAAGGAACTTTTCAATAATTACCAAATAATTTATGACCAAATAAATTTGTAGACAGCACTAATTTAATAACCAGCCAAGAGGTGACAGTACAAAAAGATTTGTGGAGGTAGCCTCATACCTGAGAGTAGCCAATGACAAATTAAATTAAATATCTCTCTCTGGAGGAAAGCAACTAAAAGCCTAAAGAAAGGATTTATTAAGTCATTTGTCACTAAATCCAGCATTTTCTCAATACACTAAAATTACTGGAAAGTTCATCCAGCCAAATATGAAAGGGCTCAAAGGACTCCTCTTTGAGGCTACAACTCTCCTCTTTTTGCAGACACAGGCCTTAAGAATTAGGTTTTCTATGACCCCTTCTGCTGCCTCAGTCTTAGAAATGCTTATAAATTACAGCAAAAATACTATTGACAGGATAGCAGAGTTTATCACCAGCACAATATCAGTATTTGTCATTCCAAGAAGACAGACATATACATTCCCAAATTGTGATCAACCTGGGAATAGGAGCAGTATGACACAGCTTCCATTACAGTGACTGGCAACAGCTTCAATATCTAACTGCATGAGGGGAAAAACAAGCCATCGGATGAGCTGATGTAGTATTTGCCACTATTTCTGTAGCGTCGCTAGGTTTGGTTTAGCAAGCCGCAGCCCTCTCGGGAAGCGCTGCGGGGCCGCGTAGGACAGCGCGGAGTTCCGCTCTCCCGCAGCCCGTTCCGGACGGCCCCGCGCTCCCGCTCCCGCCAGCCGCCGGCCCCGCAACACGGCAACAGCAAAGGGGGCAAGAAGGGTCCCTCCATGTGGGCCTCAGAGGAACTTTCACTGTTACATGTTGACCAGCCAGTTCCCAGAGCAGAGAGACACCTGGTCCCGGAGCCGGGGGGGTTTTCCCAAGTTGCAGGAGGGATACACGGGTGGAGTTGGGGTACTGGAACCAGCAGGGAGAGCCCGAGGGAGTGGCCAGGCCTAGGGGCAGGAGAAGCGGGGGAAACAACGTGGAATAAGAAAAGCAGTGGGTTAATGCAGCACCACATATTTCCACTTTTAGGTTGCAACAAAACATAACTGTCAATGAAGTCCAAGGACAAAGTGATCTTGCTGTAGAAGACTATAACTCTTACTGATCTTGGCAGGAGTTGTGCCAGCTTATACTAACCCTTAGGCTGGGGCAAACTGTGCATTTCCAGATTCTTCCCTTTATAGCATATTTCATTATCTCAACATATTCATTATTGCTGTAATTTTTATTGAAAGCTATTATGCAATAATAGATCCAATAGACGATTGATTTGAATGAATGGGCTTGTACAAGTGGTGGGTTTTAGGTCTGTGCCCTGGAACAAAAAGGCACCTTCTGGAAATACGCTTGACAGAAGCCCTGGCACTTTTTTTACCAATTCCAGAAAGTGCCTTTAAGTGAGATGATCAGCCTGTGCACATCCCTACTTGAAACTCTTTCTCTCATGTACTTTAGGAGGGTTGGAAAGCCAGAGGGTCACAGAGGCAGGAATTTGGAGTGCTGAATGTACTTGGAGTCTCCAAAGAAAGCAGAGGGTACAATTTAAGAGAGGAATTGCTGCTGTGGTGCCTCTGGATGGTGCAGTTTGAGTCTGACCCCTCAAAGGGTGAGAGCCTGTGAAGGAATGACCAGCTCCTTGTCAGCCTGAAACTGATGTATTGTACCATGACCTAAAGCCAACTGAAAATAGAAACTTTAAAAGTGAGCCTTGTTTTGAAATGTAAGGGCATATCATACAATTTTAACCAAATATCCTTTGTTTCATATATAAACACCAGCTGCTAAACAAACAGAACCTTCTAAGAATGATTTGTTTCCAAGTCTCTCAGTTTAGAATTAGTCTTTCTGGGAAATAGTTATAATGTCACAGCCAATACATTTTTGCCCCATGATACTTATTTTGCAAAATGAAAACCAACAGTTACAACTTTAAGAGGCAATGAGCACAGCAACTACTTAACAATTTGTTCTTGGCAGGATCTGACCATGTCCCAATACCCTACAGATTAATGTTTTTATAATGAAAAAATGCAGTATTCAGCAGGAAAAGATATTATTGCTGGCTGGAGTGCAAAGCAGAACATTGCTTCCTCTGTTCACTTCTAGCACAGTATCTCTCCTCAAAGCTTGGCTATCCCACCATTTCCAGAAACCTGCATCACAGGCACCCCTTCAAACACCAGATATCCCAGCTTCTATCTTGGAAAACACTTTGTGGGAGGGATTTTGCACAGTTTTACTTGCAAATTATACTACAGGCTCCCTATTCAGGACAAAGCAGAATGTACATCTTTGCCTTCTATCAGATCAGCTCACTGAACCATTACTCCAGGACTCTGAACCTTTCCACGTGCTGGATATCAGAGCCAAAGCAAGCATGTATGAGTAAGGTTTTCAGCCTCTGCCAAGTTTGATGATGTGTCTTTTCTCCATGGGAAGAATGATAGCAATTCACAGAACAGACAAATGAAGGGACTTAATAAAGCAACCTCTGGATCTGGTCCTGCCTATCAGTACAGCCGGACAGTCAGTGTCAGTGGCTTTCCAACATCCCTGCTCCCAGCTGGGCCACCACTCCAGCAGCAAGGCCTGATGCAAACCCCATTACATGCCAGGAGGAAGCACAAAGGGTGAGAGACTCTGCGTCTGCACTGAAGCACGGGGCACCAGGCAGAAGCTCATCAGGTCTGCTGTGCCCCAGTGCAGAGCAGGCTGGGGAACACTGGCAGACCTCTCACGATTTTTGCAGATTTCCTTGATCCAGGGTCATGGTGTGGGAACCATTATTCAAGATAGTAAGCAATAAAACAGTAGGTTAAAATACCTCATTCTAAATATACTACTATACAACACCACCTTCTGTGGCAGTGCTGCCCCAGCAGATAATGTTGAGCCTATGGTTCCCTTGAGGAAATTAAATCAATTTATTCCTCAATACCCAGCAGGGTTTTTATCACAGGTTAAGAATCCATTACAAATTTCTCATTAGCTTACATTTATACTGAGACAAAGAGGAAAATATCCTTTTCCAGCTGTACTTACAACTACATAGCATGGAGAGCAAAGACATTATAATATGTTTCTCGATCTATGTACATTTTAAACTTCATCCAGAGTGATGTTACCAGGACCCTGCTACTTCAGCCCACTGACACAGCACAGGCCACCAGCCTGTGCAATGAAAACTCTGCTTTTGTGGAGATGACTGAAAGCAGTGTCTGCCATTTGCCGATGAGACAATCAAAGAGGAATTTTTGGGGCAAAATTACGTAGGTGGATAAAGTGTCAAGCAGGGAATACACAGAAAGATCTGGAAGTGTTTAAACTGGGACAGATTGACTATCTACAGGAAAGGATGAAGTAATTACAGCCAAGGTTTTTAATCTGTTCACAGCAAGTAGGGTATTTACTATGGACTACAGGAAAATCAAACAGGACCTTGGGCACACCAGTGATAGAGTGACAAGGGACAGGTGCCCATTACACATATAGAGACTTGCCACATCAGTATCAAAACTGACTCCTTTTTCAAACTGTGGGGTTGTCTGTGCTTAACATGCTTGATATTGATGAAATGGCTATTGTAAATACACTCCAGCCTTCCATACAGGGATGATATCAGGAATAAAACCCACCAAGAGTACAGCTAAGCTTAGTCAACCTGGCAGGTTATTGACTTCCCAGAGTGAGAAATAGCTGACAATACCTTTAAAAGTGAGGGGTTTTTAATATTAAACATGAACACAACAGTACCAAAACTACGTTCAGTGGAAATAAGCCACACTTTAAAACCAGCAGCACTATCCCATTTTCAAAAGAGATTTATGTGACCTGTGCCTATGCAATGCAGTAAAGGACTGTTACAGCATGGCAAAGCTGGATTTTCACAGCCTTCAGGCTACAGTCCATGCTGCAGTTTGTGTCCACCATTCAGCAGCAAGAAATATCTAGAGGAATTAGTAATGAAGAAAAGGGCTCTGCTTTCCCTTTAACCCTCCGGGAAATGTGCTTGGAAGCACCATTTGCAATGAAGCTCTCAATATATTGTGCATGTGCTTAATGAAAGTTCTACTGGTCCACGCCAGAGTGACAGGAATACTTCTTCTTATTTCATTTTGGTGAAGTCATTTCCTACGAAAGCTCTCAGCAAGGCATAATTCTGCATAGCAGAATGTCATCTTTTCTGGGGATACCTACATCCTCCCTGATTTCTCATGTTTTCCATTTCTAGTACTGCCAGAAATCCACTAAAAGATTTAAGGGTTTTTCATTTTTCTGGTTCTACAGAGCTATTGAAAACCCCATAGCCCTTACAAAGGATAAGGGAAGATCTGTGCATATCTGTGGTAATGCCTCTTAAATCAGTGAAGTTGACCTGTGTTGGTAGACCATGTGTTCCTTTTTTTTTATAGTATTACTGGCTAAAAACCCTTGGCTAAATATAATGAGTCACTTTCTTATTTCTAGAAATACAAGACTTCCCTGACTCAGGAAAAAATAATGAAGAATCCTATTTTACAGCAAAAACTTTAATGCTTATTTAATAAGCAAATTTATTGCAGTTTGTGGTTTTCATTTCCTCACAAAAACCACCAGCAGAACAGATCTTCTCAATCAAATGCATTATTGGCCCTGCTCCACCTTCCCATTAAGAGTGACTCATAAGCTAGCGCTGAAAAAATAAACCTGATTTACTTTAAATAGAAAGAGAACAGAAAATAAAGGCAGCTGAAATATTTCAGGTGCTGAAAAAGAAGGCTGAGGAGCTGAATTTTAATACTGAGTAAGTGATCTGGAGCACAGCTAGTGCATCTTCCTAAATACCGTGGTGCTTGCTGTGCAAAGGCTTTCTGCTCTGGGCTTAATGCATGTGACACTTTGCTGATGGGCCCTCCTAGGTCTCTAATGCTGAGCTTTGGATTTAATGCTCCAAACAGTTGGAAGAAAAATGCCTTCCCCTATGAGTGTTAGTTATGAGGCTCTTAGAAGTGAACTGATTGCAATCTCCCATTATTCATCACCTAAGGCATTACACCTGCAGCTCTAACTGAAGTATTTATGACTCTATCCAACACAGAGTTGTCTCTGCCAAACTCCAGGCAAGGTTGCTCATACCAAAAAGTAGGAACGTAATGGACTATAAAGCTACCAGGAGCAGACAGCTGCTAACTTCTCCATGAGCTGAGGACAAACAGAGCCAGCAGGACAGCAAAGCCCAGCATGTGCAGAGGAAGGAGACAAGTTCAAGGGTGCTAACTGGAAAAGGCTCTTGGCAGGCACACTCCCTTCCCTACCAGCAGGGCTAAAGCTGTGCAGAAAGCAGCCAGCGTGTAAGGAAAAGGTGAAAACAAATTTATGCAATATGGACACTGCATGCTACACACAGAAAAACAGCCTTATGTTTATGAATATTGAAGAGGCACAACTAACAAACTCCTCAGAGACACTGAGTGTATCAGCTTGGCTGTGGCACAGGCAGGAAATCTGATCAACACACTTTTTACATGAAGGGGAGCAGACAATGAGCTGCTCCTATATAAAGTGTAAAAGCATTGCAGGAGATTTCCTCTCCCATTTGCTCTAAGGGCACTGCTACAGACACTGAAGGTGCCAGAGTAGTCACCATACAGAAACAAGAAAGAAATTAATCTTCCTGAGCCACTTAACGAACATATGCTTGGACAGACAAGCTTTACTTAGGGCTTTGAAGTCCCAAACTGAACATCCAAGTCAAAGACAGCTAGTACAGATGGAGGAGCAGAAGGTTATTGACTCAGACAACAAGTGTTTGACAAGCAGGGAGCTCAGTGCTGCAGCAGCTGCCCTTTCAAAATGGGTTTTATCAAAACACGACAAAATGGGATTCACCCCTGCACCAGCAGTGCAGGTGTACACGAGCAGGGGACGTGCTTTTGGGATTAGCTATTAACACTAAAAGTGGCATTTTCCACTTTTGATGAGACCCAATATACGCAGGAAGCAGAAGTGATAACACTTCTTGCATCCTTAGGAGCTTTAGCAAAGCACACTGAAGTTAAGAGAAGGGAGAAGCAAGGTACCTCCCCCCTATCCCACAAACTTCAACTTGCCTTGAAGTGCAGCACTAGCAAAACACTCACAACTGCACCACTTGAACCAATGGGAATTCTTGGTTTTCTGGTTCTTATTATAGTTTTATCCTAAAAGATAATGTGGAGGTGTGCCTGATTATCATTGGCCAAGATTTCATTGACTCAATAAGGGGCAAGTTCAAACCTAAGACAGAAAAATGACCAAAATATGAGGGGAAAGGACATAAATGTAGCAGATAAAAGAGAGACTAATCATGTTCTAACTTTAAGTTACCACATCCACATCTCTTTCTTCCTCCCAGTGTTAGTTGAGCAATGCAACTAAATCATGAATTTTCATTTATAAAAGTCCCTTCCTTATGGCAAACTGTAGAATCATAGAATGGATGGGTTTGAAGGGACCTCAAGCAACATCTAATTTAGGCAACATCCTCTGTCACGGGCAGGGACACCTTTCACTAGACCAGGTTTCTCAGGGCCCCATCCAGCCTGGCCTTGAACACTCCCAGGGCTTGCCAGCCACAGCTTCCCTGGGTAGCCTGTTCCAGTGCCTCGCCACCCTCACAAGGAAGAATTTCTTCATAATATCTAATCTAAATCTACTGTCTTTTAGTTTGAAGACATTTCTCCTTGTCTTGTCACAACATGCCCTTGTAAAAAGTCTCTCTCCATTTTTGTTGTAGCCTCTTCAGGTGCTGGAAGGTGCTCTAAAGTCTCCCCAGAGACTCCTCAAGGCTGAACAATCCCAGTTCTTTCAGCCTGTCTTTATAGGAGAGTTGTTCCAGTCTCTGATCATCTTTGTGGCTTCCTCTGGGCTCGATTCAAGGTACATATCCTTCTTATGTCTGTTGGATGCAGAACTGCAGATGGGGTTTCATGAGTGGAGCGGAGGGGCAGAAACCTCCCTCATTCTGCTGCCCACACTGCCCAGGACACGTTTGGCTTTCTAGGCTGCAAGTGCACATTGCTGGGTCACGTCGATCTTCTCAGCAACCTACACCCCCAAGTCTTTCTCCTCAGGGCTGCTCTCACTGTCACAGACTGCACAGAGTGGCAATTTATCTATGTGAATTAAAAGTGAACAATTAAAGAGCTAATATTTGTAAAAGGAATGTTCATAGGGGAAAATTAACACAATTCTGAAGGAAAAAATGAGTAACTTGTGGCAGCCTGAGGGCAGGAGGAACTGACACGATGTTATTGCACACTTTATGCCCATGCAATATTAATGCAATCACCATGACAACCGTGACATCCTCTGAAATTATACACCTTTACAACTATGGAACATCTTCTGAAGGAAAAAAAACCACATCTACAGCTTGCAGGAAGGCTGCTTTAATCTAAAATCTATCCTTCTTTTTATAAGGATTCAAACATTTCTTCAACATCTCTTTTTCCTAAAGGCTACTGTAAGTTTGTTTCTAATGTGTGTCTGACCTAAGCATAGCCATGGCTGTCTGGTTTTTTTCCCATACTGAAAAATAAATGTATGCTCTAAATTTACATTATTATAATTTAAAGACAGCAAGTCATACGAGGAAAACAAAGAAAAGAAAAGTCTGCACAACGTAGCTGACCAAAGTCTTATAAAAATTGAAATGTTCAGCATGTCAAAACCAATCATGGCTACACCCACCAGACACTTTGCTTAATCAGGAGCTGAGGTAGGATGAATCTTTTACATTTCTATAGTGTTAGCACAGTGTTTTCAGTGAACAAATAATCTGGATCACGCTAAGAATAATATGGGAAACTACATAATCTAGGAGCCTGAATAGCAGCCATAAAGTAATTGCTCAGAAAAGTAATATAAAGGCCACCAGACACTGTGTCATGGCAATATTATCCTTTTCATAATGTATTCAGAAAAATAAAAATGACATAAGCAGGCTTTAGTAGTGATGCCTCACTTCTAGAAAAATGCCACATGTGGATTGCATACACTGCAGTCCTCTGCTTTTTATAGCCTTGTTACATTTCCTTCCAAATTGAAACCAGGCTGGGATTCAAATGCACATTCTTCCACTCATTTCAATAGGAAGTGAAAGCATCAAAGTACCTCAGGTTTATTAGTACCTCTTGTTTATGAAACAAGAAATAGTAAAAACAAAGTGGTAAGTGTCCTGCCCCCAGCAAAATATGGGCCAGAGGTTCAAGGTAGCAGCTACTTAATTTCGTTGCCCTGTTACTGAGGATGGATGCACTGGATGGTGTCAGAGGGATATCAGCCTCACTTTGTGCAGTGGCTGAAGTCCTCATCCAAAAAAGAATACCTTAAAAGCATTTAAGAGTTTCAATATCCCTGCTTATTTTCATAAAAAGCTGAAGATAGAGAAAAAAATAAGACAAACTGACCACTCCTTGATCCATCAAAATCAAGTTCAACAGTCCAAAATTTATCCAGCTTCGCCGTTTCCTGATTGGACACAGACATGGATCTTCCCACTGCTTTAGCCTTACAAGGTACTCCAGCACAAACACAGCATACTCAGAACTTATGACAGACATCAACACATTTCAGTGTCAGACAGCCACTCTAACACATTGCCAGAAGAACCCTGCACTGGGTTTGTCTCTCTTACACTGCAGGCAGATGGTGGGAGCACAGCTCTGGTGGCAGGGGATGCTCTCCCTCCGGAGACATTTCCAGGCAGAGGAGGAGATGGATGATGTGGTGCCAGGGGGCTGGTTCTGACCAAAGCATTCATGCAGTTGACAGCCTGGACACTGACCTCAGCAACAGACACAGCTACTCGTGAGAATTCTCCAGCTTCTTCGCTGTTTCCCCCAACTCAACACGGGCTCCATCGTGTGCTTGTCTTGGGAACAAAGTTAGAACCATAGGAGACAGGCTCTGTGCGATTATGTGGCCCCACTCAGGGGAATAGAGCAAACACTGCCTTTTAATTAATCCCTGCTCTCACCATTCTTATAGTGATGCCTAAAGATTTTAGCTTTTTATACATTTTTCATATTTTGTAGCTTTGTAGAGTGTTCATACATGGTTATATGGCTCCTTGTATTTTTCCTGCTCTTTCTCTTGGATTTTAGAATAAGCTAACCCTTCTAACAGATACTGGGAATTCTGTTTAGTCTTATTCTTAAGAAAAAGAAGCCTGAAAAAGACATTTTGTTTTCCACTAGAACTTAGAAGACATAACAAGAAAGCCCCTGGAACAACTCTAATGGAGCAGAACCTGGGGAGAAATTGTCTAACCAACTGCTCTTCTAATTGGACAATATTTGTAAGACTAATTTGTTAAACTTATAAAAATTGTAGAAAACTGATGCCAGGTCTGTGCATAACCATGGGGGCACCTGGAAGCTTCCATTAAAGACCTGTTTTCTATCTTACTATTTTAACACTGTTGCAAGTTTTGTTGTTTTTTTGGGTTTTTTTGTTTGTTTTTTTTTTTAATCCACAGTTCCAATAGCAGATGTGAAATTGTCCCAGTGACACAAATTCTTGAGCATAACTTAGTGAATATAGCAGTGTCTACTTCTGGCAGTGGCTGACTAATGCAACATGGGGTAAGACTTGCTAAGGAGAGAGTGGCAGCCCTGGAGAGAGATATTTGCTGTATTGCTTAAACCTCTGTGTGCTTTGCCACAGTAAGAATAGCAGCATAGCATGGGTGATCAAACATGGGCTTGTGTTGCGTGAGCCATGGTCAGCTGGACCAGGTGGACGAAAGGGTCCATTGGTTTGATGCCTCCACAGTTCAAGAGCCTTGAAGTTACAGTGAGCACCCAAAAGGCTGTGTAAAACATGCAGACTATTGGCTGCTGCCTTCCCCTCCCCTTATTCTTCATATTTGGTTGCCTTTCCAGAAAGTTCTGTTACTCGGTGGTTGATTGGTCCCTGTTACTCCTCCTCACCTACTCCTTCTCCCATTCGCTCTGATCCCTTCTCCCCGCCCTTGTAACACCCCCTAACTGATATTTTATTGGTTATTGTGTGTTCTCCAAGCCCATTATGTAGGGGTATAAAACCCCACGCCCTCCTCATTTTCTCGGCTTTCTCCGTGGATTTTTCTGTGTTCTCCAATAAGCCTTTCCCTGCCCTCACGGAGAAGTCCCTCTGCTTTATTCCTGCCTCCTTCGCGCACCCTGCCGTCGGTGGGCACGGTGAACCTAAGCAGGAGCTTCGCCTGCCCTCCTGCACCGCCATCGGCCTCCACCCCCCGCTCCGGAGCAGGTGGAAGATTGCCCGGTGCTTGGGACAGCGTGCTGGCTGGCAATAGCACCACGGCAGGCTTGGCATAAAGATAGACAACAGTCTTACACTTTCAGATGAAAAGTTACATAACCAGCAAAACTAACCCAGAAATGTAGAACACACCAAATGTTTCTCCCTACAACACGCCCTGCCAAAAAACGTATGAAAAAAACCAGTCAAGTAAACTAGATCGGAAAATTCTCGGGACACATTTTGTCCTACATTTAGTTAAAATATTTAATATGTGTATGTGCTAGAAGAACCTGGAAGGGTTGTATAACATCTTTTTTTGGAAAATACTACAGTCAAACATCAGACTTATGCACAGCTCAGTTCCAGTGACAGGTTTTTATTCGTGACACTAATTTCTGTGATTATATTGGCAGGAATCATTGAGCCTCCCACTATAAAAAATATTAGAACATTTTTTTAATACATGGGTTTTGGATATACTTTTATGCACATTCGCGAAAATGAAACCACTTCTGAAGCCAAAGAGAACAAGCAGAAGGCACTTTAAGGACAAATTTCAGCCAAACCTGCTCAAACTGGTAGGATCAGATAAGGCAAACATTGCTAAATCTTTACCTCTGTATGGAGCAAATCAGGCTACAGCCCCTTCTAAAGGACTGAGATCACAGAAAGAAACTCCTGAACTCTCAGCTCCCCAGCTGAGCCCAAGCCCCACTCATGGAAGCCTGACAAACACCAGACTTCAATCACTGCATCATGCCTCTCGAACTTAGCCTTCACCCTGGAACTTCTACTGTTATTATTTGGGTTATCATAACACCATGAAACACCATGAAGAGCACTACTTAAAGAACACACAACAAGATGCTCCATAACCTGGTCTGAGTTCTGTAGCCTCAGCACAAAGCAAGAACCAGGAGATTGCACACACACTGGTGTAGAAAAAGCAGTGAAACAATGTTGATCAGCACAACCAGCCAGGATCCCAGCACATCAGCGGGTTGACTATTGTAAATTAAGCCAATGGATCTGCGCTGATTTACTGAGAAAATATCCTGTCGAGTGTGTATTATACTTAACTGCTGCTTCATATTTAATTATAAAAATCTTAAAGCAACACAAAAGCCTACAGCAACATAGTTGTTGCCTGCTGTGCACCAGCTGTCTGCAGTGACAGAGCATGACAGACAGCCCCAGCCTTGGGGGGGGTCTAAGGACTAAAGCAGTCCCTCAGCAACCAAAACCACTGGCTTCTTCATGCAGTACAACCTTTGTTGCAAGAGTACTTTCCCACTGTGCCCATTTCCATCACTGGGAAATAATTATTGTTGTCTGGACAGACTCTGTTCTCATTTACTTCAATGTGAGGAAAAACACTGTGAGAAAGAAATTACAGGGCTGGAATTTTAATCCTAATGCATCTTTTGGGAAGACTGAAGTGCAAATTCCCCTGATCTTTCCAGTGTTGCCCATTGGATGGGCAGCACCTGGTACCCAGCCCAGGGGAAGCTCCAGGACTCTGCCAGGCTGTGCAAAGCCCCACTCCCAAAGCCCAGGCAGCACTCCAGGTGTGGAGGAAGTAAACACAGCAGGCAGAAATCCTCCCTTCCAGCGAGGGAAAAAACCCATGATGACAACCCGATGTACAAGTAAGAGCTCATGGTTAGTTGGGGAGAGAGGACTCAGATTCAGCCCTGGATTTGTGTTTTGGGGGAACAGGAAACAAAAATCTAGAATGGTATTTTTTCCTCCTGGACAAATTTAGTGAGTCCATTACAGCAAATTACTGTCATTAAACACATTTGAAAGCAGCTGTAAGTAGGGGAAAAACCAAAGATAGTCATACATAGAATCACGCTGCCAAGACCATGGGAAGAGGATTTAATATTTTAGAGGAGGTTGGAAGAAACTTATAATAATGCTAAATTATGAAATAACCAAGCCAGAAGAGATTTTTATTTCTGCCTTCAGCTGCTGAAGATGAATGCCTGATAAGTCCCAAAGGATGTTCCCTCCCCTCTTCAGTCTCCACTCCCTCCCAAAGGAAAAAAAAAAAAAAGGAAACATAAAAAAAGGCTCCAAGTTTTCTGCACAGTCTGAATCTGAGATCAAAAGAAATGAAGTTAGTGGAAGGGGATCCAACATAGAATATCACTCGTAACTTGTCCATCTTATTTCCAGTCTCCCCTTCAGGTATTAATCACTTTTCCATCTGTGTCAAGAGAGGCTCCCTATGATTTTGGAAAATCAAATGTGATAAAAATCATGCTAAAAATATTTCAGTTGCAAAATATGATGCTTCATAAAATACCAGAAGGCCAGAAATAATTCACAAGGAAGCTTTGAAAATGCTTCAAGAACACTCATGGTAAAATTGCACTCTGAATCATAAAAACCCTGGGAGAGAGAGGGGTCCCCAAATAAATTTAAAGCTGACTGAAACTTTTTGTACATTAACATTTAGAAAGAAGAAAAAAGAAGAAAAACATTGAAGACATTTTCAAATACGCTTTACAAAGAGGTCCCTGGGTAGATGTCCACACCTCCAGTTCAAAATTTTTATATTTAAGTTTTCAGATAAAATTTAGGGAAATTTAGGTAGGACTTTAAGGAACTCGTAACATGTGCTATCTGAACAAACACTGTAACAATGGGATTTTAGTGTGTCACTTCTCATCTGCAGAGCCAGCCACGATGGCTCTGTGCTGCTCTGATGCCATTGTAAAATAATGAACATGAACTGACAACACCTTGACAGTTGACTTTGCATTTACCCTTGACTGTGAGCACACACATGGTTAATCCCACAGCTCAGCTGACAGCGGTAATTCGTCAGCCACGCTGCTCCACTGACTGCATGTTCACGTGTGAAAAGCCAGTTCCTAATTTGTCTCAGGCAACTCCTTGACTCATTATTAGTTTGCAAAAATACCCAGTACTTCTGTTTCTGACTAATTCACTTAATTATAAGCTCTCTGTATGCTTTAACATGTCAATTCCTCTGTGCCTTTGGAGTGGGCTGCATTTTTCACATGAAAGCAAGATTGAGATCCAGAAGCAAATTTTAGCTATCTGCAGTCGATATTTTACAGCATCATTTCACAAGGCCAGGAAGAGGTTTACTGTTGCTCCTCCTGAAGCAGAGCAGTAAGGTAATATTAGAAATGATCTTGTAAACCAGACTTCAGTGTGCTACATTTAAACTGCTCCAGAGATGTCTCTGAGAGAGCAAAATCAAGAAAATCATGTGCCAAGAAAGGGCAAAAGGCAGGCAAGAACTGAGAACCATTAAATTCACTATCGACTGTATTATTTTTGACCATTTATTTGTGACAATACCCTCTCCACTGTCTTTCTTCCACTGTGTGTTATTTTAAATGACAACACAGAGAAAATACTGCACTGCAAGACCCAATGCAATAACAGATTTTCAGAAAATTCTCATCTTACTGTAGCCAATCAACATGCAATCATTTAATGTAAGCAGGCCAAATTACATGGCTGAACAACTTGGCTCTCTCCATGTGTTTAAAAGAGCCACAATAATGAGCATAAAGCTTAAATTTGTAATTTTTAATCCCTTGCTACAATATACACTAGTAATTCTGCACAGTTGTCTATACCTCCTCATGAAGCAAGCTGTTGACATAATGACCACATTTAAATATTATTTCTGAGATCAAATTGGTTTAAACCAAAGAAAAATATAACAACTCACTAGCCTTCACTGTCTGCCACCTGTGCGTTAGCATCATGGAACAGGTTTTTCATTTCAGCCTTCCTAGGTGGAAAACTCCAAACTTTCCATTTCAAACTTTCTATGTGCACCCTGTAGCAGATATTACAATGCCAATCAAATGTGCTACTGCTGTCCATGCTGTTCTTCAGCTAGAGCAGCCACGCTAGGCTTCTGTAATTCATAGCAAGTCATAACAATGTTATTGTCTGTGGATAATCATCTGTGAGAACTGCTGACGGAGGGGAAGGAGGAAAGACTCTCCATTATGTTAAATCCAGCTTGGAAGAGCCCAGAGGGAGGGGGAAGCACAGACTCATGGTCCTGAGGTGCTTTCAGAGCACCCTACCATGCTCCAGGCAACATCCTCCCTCAGCTTTCCAAAGCTCTGACATGTCCAAGTATGGCCACACAGCAGGGCCAAAGGCAGCCTGGTGTCTGTGCACAGCAGCTCTGTTTCGTGGAGACTCTACGTAATAAAATGACCAGAAAGCCAGAAAGGGTTAAATTCTACCTCCTATTCTACAAGACTGAGGATGAGGGCAGAAAATATTTCTTCTGAAACATCACCCACATCATGCAGAAGGCTTGGCTTATCACAAGAGCCTGTGTTGTCCCAGGAGCATCGAGAGGAATCCGTAGTTTAGATGTACAGGAATGCTATGGTTAGACCTACAGGGCAACTTTTGGAGCTTGCACCTCTCCCACTCATCTTCAGTGGCATTTACTAATGAGCAGCAAAGCAAGCACTTTGTTGGTTTGAAGAATTTTCAAAATAGATTTTGTTCTACAGGTGTGTGGAGTAGTCAAAGCAGACAGGAAGGCTGCTCTGAAGAATTAAAGCAGATCAGAAAGAAAGAAATAAAGAAAAAAAAGTTGTTCTACTCCTTCATTAGTGCAGTTGTGCTGTTTTGTTTCAGCAATATGTTTGTTGCTGCTGTGAAATAGGATATTGATTGGAGAGAAACAAGGAATCCACAAAAGCCTGAAATATCAGAATTGTTTAAGTATGTCAGTTTTAGGGAATGTCTGGTCTAGAATACTCCAAAGAGCATTTGATATTTGCTTCTTTTCTTTCCCGTCTCAGTCACAGCTGCAAATCTAGCTCTGAAAAAACAAGGGTCAGTTGCAAAAAGAAAAAGATTAATTTTAGAAGCTGCTTTATGCCTTATTTTTGATTATCACTCATGTTACATATTTGCTTAGAGTAGTTACTTTTACTTTGTTAAAGTATAGGTCCAAATTCATTAACATGCTGTACTTGCTTTATACTACCCCAAAGAAGAAAAGCAGCCATAAACTCTGCTGAAAAGCATCCGATTACACTTGCATTGTTTGGACAGAATGAAATAAAACAGCACAAATAGATCAGTCATCATGGACGTAAAAATCTGTTTCTGCTGGTAATAGATAATTTGCCATCTTAAAATGTTAAGCTTTAAATGGCAGATGTGCATCTTTTCTTCTGACGTAATTTCCATCTCTGCTATAATATTGAGATACATCTTAAAAATTACATATTATGATTGTAGTTCTTTTTTTTTAAAGGTCACTTTTACCACGTTTCCAAATCTGTTGATGATTGAGCTTAAACACCAGGGGAATGATTCCTGTAATGGCTTAGTCTGTTCAGTGTCTATTTCTCTCTACTTCCTGAAGGAAATCAAATAATGAGGAGTATTTAAGTCCCTGGTCACATATGTGAAAATTTCATAAGAGACTTCTGTATTTATTTTCCTAAGAGAAAAGGGATTCATCTCTGAATTACTCTGTTTATAAAGTATTACATCCAAAGCATACCAAAGTCAGTTCAAGCGTTCTGAATAACATTAGTTGACTTAACATAAGGCCTTAAAGTCATTTGTGGGAGAACAAAGATGTCCCTGTATGCCTGGATTTTTAGATTGAAAGCCATTGGACTTGTTCATTATGAATAAGTTGATGGTTTGAACATTATTTGTTGCACTTTCAACTCCAGATACAAGTCAGAGACATCTTGGAAGGCCACTTCATCATTTTGTCCTCACCCCCCTTACTGTTACACATTGCAGCCCAAAGACACTGTCAGGTCTGTGTGCAGCAAACCTGGGTAGTACACACAAGACGTGTGTGTTATTCAGCTGTTTTCTTTATAGTTTGCAGCACTTTCCCTGAGCTGTTAATGGACCTGTCTGTGTACTGGCTCAGCCAGATCAAAAGCTGTTTACACATCTTCCTCTCTCTGCTAGACCATCTACATTTTCACAGGAAGTAGAAGAGGAAAAGTTCTCAAAACTGTCTGTGATTTAATATACTCATCTTTAAAAACACCTCATAGATCTCAGTCTTAATTAGCAATGCAATATAGAGGTTGTTTAACTAGAATCCCCCCTTCACTGAAAGTTTCACAATACTTTAAAAAGTTTGGGGAGTTTTTAATTACCCTTGAGATGAAAAAGAAAACCAACTTTTTTTTCCTCTCTCCCAACAGATAAGTGTTTTCATGCCAATTTTAAGATAGTGTTGTCTTTAGGAAGGACACAGTCAGCAGACCACCAGCTTCCAGTGCTCAAGCAACAGAAATACATCATTGGGAACCCTTCCTGCCAGACTTCAGCTGTGCTGCCAATTTAATTACATGATTTAGTCATGCAATATTTCCTCTTGGACTCATCTGACAGCAGCAATGTAATATTTTGAGGACAGAATTATAAGCAAACCTACCTCAAAGTAGTAATGATGCCTGGCAGCAAAGTGCACAATTTACATCACCTTTGAATGTAGCTGAAAGTGTTAGATTGCAAAGACTGAAGAGAGTTTCCAGCTGACCAGGTGTAATCTTCACTTTGGGGTTATTGGATCCCAAATCCCCAGTATTGAATCAGTCCCAATCACCCTGAAAGCACCCTGACCTGAACAGCATGTGCAACTCAGATCTGTCAGCAGAAAGGAGCTGTCACTGCATACTCATTATTGCACTCTAATACTTGGATGCTGCAACCCTGGGAATGTCTTTCTTTCTTGCAGTTTCTAAAAGAGCAAGTCTTCATTTGCTTTTGACATTCAGAGCCAATGTAGCTTATTAAACAAGATGAATAGAGTTGGCATCAGACATGCAGAAACTCTGAGAGTCCTGGTGTTAGGCAGAACCAAGTCAGAGCTTCACCGTCTATTTCTTTTTAAGCGTGAAGGAAATACTTTTACATATATTGACACCGGACCATGTCCAGCGTGACAGGGCACAGATAGCTCATATGAACAGCACCATTATCCAAAATATGAAATACAGATGTAAGGCCTCCTGAAGAGGGAGTCATACACATATAGATTTTGGCTCTTTGCTCAGCAAACTTGCCGTAATCTACAGGATTTCTGTCTTTTATGTAGGACAGTGATAACCCTTAATTTCTGAATGTATTATTTTTGCCTATGGATGCTGGATTTCCCCTGTGTGGTGGGTACATATAACACCTACGTGGATGATTGGGATACATTGACGCTGAATTCTGAAAGCAGGACAATCTGATTTTTACAGTAGGCTGATTCATGGCCCCAGTGACCCTTTTAACACTCTTCTACTTCAGTTTTTCACTCATAAGAATGAAATAACTATTTATTTCTTTTAATAAAGTCCTTTGAATGAATATTAATATATTTATATAAATAAATTCTGTAGCATGAATAAACTGTAACACTGCACTACCAATAATTTCTGTTACATAAGTATCATAACATATATTCATTTATGAAGAACTTAAGGATTATTAAGATTCATATGAATCTTGATTAAATGTTTGCATTAAGGTAAAACACTTCACAATAGTGTTAAAAAGCACGATGCAAAAGGTAGCTGAAAATTATCAATGCAATGAGGACAATCCTTCTTCTTAGAGCCAAGTACACATGAATATCAAACACTTCAAACAGCAACAAAATTGTCCATCACTTGGAAAAAAGAAAATAAAAAAAAAATTGAATTCCTCAGGGCTGAAATGTAATAATTTCTGAGATTAGACTTTTGTTAGGAGTCTTGTGTGCAACCATTACACACTTAAGCAGACATGACCAACCTGCTCAGGGGAGGGGAAAAAAAAACCGAAATCCCCAACAGACCAGCAAAAGTAAGAAAACTCACTGGAATTTGGAATATCATTGAGAACATTTCTGCTAAAAAAAACCTATCATTGCTGTTACAGAAATCTCCTTGAATAGGCTCATGGGTTACAAGTTTTATTTGAAACAAATACCTTTAGCTTGAGTCAAGGCACTTCAAAAGATAATTTTTCATCTCTTAAAATTAAAATTATCATTATTTTCTAGAAAATAGGAGATTAATTAAAGAGACCCTGAACTTCTTTTATTGGGACAATAATTTTTCTTCTTTTTCTTCTTTTTGTTGTTTGCTTGGTTTTACCATTTTTTAGCAACAAATAAGAATTCTGAAAGCCCAAAATTTGTCACTCACATAATCAGGCAATTTCATTAACTGAAGAAATTAAGGGATTGAGGACCTGAAAAAAAAAAATATTAACTCTGTTGACACAAGGAACACAACATTAAATACCTGGGGTGTACCACCAGCTTTATCACTTGAGGAAAAAGCCTATATGGTTAGATATATTTTTTTTTTTTAAATAACAACAGATGTCCCTGAAGAAAGCTCAAATGACCCTGCCTTCCCATTTTCACTGCATATTGGCTCAGCCTCAAAGCTAACCAGAGGTCATTCCTCTCAAACACAGGACTGTGGAACAGAATTACTACTCCTGCTCTCAGGGCCTAACCCTTGTTCTAGAAGGGTGACATCACTGCCAAGCACCAGTAAACTGAAATAAGACGGAGCAGATTTCCTGTTGCTTTGTGTACCTCCCTGAAAGATGCACTTTACAGTCCGAGTTCACTGCCTTGCAGGAAGAGGATGCTTATTTTTAGCAACATCCTTGAACGTTTCGACCAGTGTGCAGATATAGAAGCAAACAGGACAATTGCTAAATCTCATTGCTCTGTTTTTTTGTTACTGAAGAACAAAGTTAAATAGAATACAGTGGTGGATTTATATTGTGCAATCAAGCACCAAAGACTGGAAAAAAAAATGTAATCATCTTATGATTTTTTTTATTAACTTTTTAATTAAAAAAAAAAAAAGTAAGAAAACAAATTGAGGTCACAACTTATTTTTCCAAACAGAATGATTCACATCTACAGTTTTGAAAACATTACAAAATTCAGACTACGCAATCGACCAGCTTCAGAAGATTTGACTTTAGAAACCTCCAGCAGCAAATTTGCCCTTTCCCTTTTCTGCCCACGCCAACAGCATCTGGTCTGCCATGGTATCTGCCATAAGATTCCTGAAAGGAATTCCATACTATTTCACCAGAGTTTTCTTCACCCATCAGTTCAGTATTTCTTGAATTGAGACAAGAACAGAAGCTGCAGATCCTCAGGTTTGCCATTTGGCATCTCAGAGTTCACATCCCTATGATAGCTTTCCCCTGATTTGGGAAATCCTAAGTATTCCATATGCTATAACTGCATGGACTCAGTACCTCTGGAGGCCCTTGAAGGCCTTAAACACATCATCATCACCTTCCTGCCTCAGTCACAAACAGCCCACCCCCAGCCCCATTATGGTAAGGCAAAGAGCAGGAGCAGCCCTGCGTGGCTTGAGCTGTGTTTGTGTGGGCAGGAGGATGTGCCACCCGAAGCTGCCAGCTGGGGACACGTGGTATGGGATGAAAGCTAGCGGCTGTGGGAGATGGACATCACAGAACACAAGTCACCCAGTGTGGAACACCTGATTACTATCCCACTGGCATCTTCCCTGGCCTCCACACTCCACCTTCCCACAAGACCACTCCAAGCTTCTAAGACTGCTTGTCCTCTACCAGGACAGCCTGGCCATGGTATGGATCCCAAATATTGACCTCCTAGGAAGAAGGAATATCGGTAGATTTTCCTGCAGTGCCCATGCCACGTATTTCACTGCAACCAGGAAGAGAAGCAGATCCCATAGTCCCAGATGTGGCTGAGAAGAGCAACTCCCAGGAGAAGGACATGTTTCCCCAAAGGATGATGTGGCTACTGTGATTAATTATGGAGGAAATCCTTCCATAAGTGCAAAGGCAGCATCCAATCCCTTCTGAGCATGCAACAAGGAAAAACAGGAATGGATCAGTAGTATCAAACCCTTCCCACAACACACCCAGCCCAACACTCCCAACTCAACTGCTGTTTCCCACAAAAAAAACTCATTCCGGGTTCTCATCTCTAAGTTATTATGGAAACAGGGAGATCATTCAGACTAAACACAGGGCACTGACATCCTCTCCCTCTCCACACTAAAGGACGTTTAGCGTAGTATGTCATCTCAGTAAAGACCCTTCTCCAAGAAGTATTTTTTTGGTATTGTCATCAAGCTGAATATTCTTGCTAAAACCTTTAGTTTTGAGATCCCAGTAAGCTAAGCACAGAAAGGGGAAACAATGCATGTCTTCAGAATAAAACAGTTCCTCACCCCAAAAAGATCTGAGACTTCAGCCTCATCTATCCCCAGGCTTGCACATAAAGTACAGTGTGGGTCATGCAGCAGCAGGTTGATTGTCAAAATGTTGCAAAAAAGAGAAGGAGCAATAGAGAAACAGACTGTCTGATGGGCTGCATTTGAAGGAAGATCATGGACACCAAGAAAAGAGCAGTTCCTTGGTTGTGTTTTCTAATCTGAGTCTCCTATCCCAGAAGACCCCATGACAGGACACTTTTCTGGCTCTACAAGGTGTAGCAGGTGTCCAGGCAGAGGCCAAGTAGGCTGCCATCAAGACAGCTGACAGCCTCTCCCCAGTCTCCTCCCCACACAGGCTGGCTGGATCCTAATCAAAAATAAATCTTAAAAAAAGTTTGTTTCAGTGTTTTGATGAGAGCCTTTTCTGCTCCTACACCTCTCACAAATATTAAGCTTTTTATCAAGAAGTCAGCCCAAATAGATGGTTGATACAGAAATCCAGGTTGCTAAACAGAGAGTTATGATGGAGGAACACTTTATCTCCATAGATAAAAGGCTGCCAGCAGTAAGGAGAAACACCCAGAACCTGTAGAGGTTTGGTGATAGCCAAAGAGTAGCCTTCTAGCAGCCCAAGAGCTTTCGCAAAAACTTTCATAGCCCTGTAGAACAAGGATGATCTTATGGTCAATAAAAGCAACATACTGCTTGTGCCTTGTATTAGAAGAGTGTCCTTATGAAGTGCCCTTATGTGTTATAGGACATTTTGTGCACGCAGCAAGCTTTCACTGTGGAGAAAAGATCAGTGCTCTAGGCAGGGAAACAAACAATACAGATGAGTGCAATGTCTGGTTGTGCAAGAAGGAGGAGAGGGAAGTTTGGAGAATGGCAGCCTTGGACAAGGCCAAACAATTCACTGGGATGGTATGGCACAGCTCACAGCTCTCTGCACAGTGGTTTCAAGCACCTTACACTGCTGGTAGAAAGGCTGTCCCATACCACCCTTCTCCTTAATGAGATGACAGAAAACATCCTGCATGTCAGCAGAGTCAGGAGACTCTCAAAGCAAGTGCATGTGCCTCTAGGTCCATTGGCAGAGCTGAATGGTAATGAAGACCATGGAGAATGAGTTTTTCTTTGAGGAGAAAGAATACATCTTCAGTGGAAAAAGGCTGAGGTGTAAAAGGCAATTTGTGATGTAAGCAGTTGTCTCTGCTGTTGTTGCAGAGACTCAGAGAAACAACTGACCTTCCACAACAGTGCACAGGGCCTGTAAAATGACAGAACAATAACTACTACTTAATACAATCATAATTTTATTAGGGAAGCTGCATACAGGGATGTGTACTCCTTTTTAGTTGAGAAATCACTAATAACACACCAGTACTGATTACCTTGGGTATACAACTGTTACAGACCAAACTATACTAAAGGTGAAATATGGCATCACAAGCTTAGGCCACCAGCAGAGTCATCTTACTTTGAATTGATTCCTCACTGACCAGTGCAAGACAAGGATTTTCACGATCCAGAGAGCAGTGATAAGGCTCGCTTCCAGAGGTATGAGCTCCGAGGAGACCACGCCTTCAGTGGAAATAAGAGCACTAGGCATGGTGACTGTAGACAGGTTGCTGCTTGTTTCTATACCAGTGATACACAGAGGCTGAGCCTCTGTGCACAGTCTCCCTCAAGTGAATAACGAGGTGGGTGTGTCTACACTAGTTTTCATTTTCACCCAGAATGTGCTTCCAAAGGAAATGCATCCTCATTTTTTCCCAGGGTGAATATGTTCTGCAAATCTGGTTCTGCACCAGGAGTGCCCCTAGAGCTGCTGAGGGGCGCTTGGTCCAAAAGAGCAGCTGGTTCAGAGTAACATCCCATGAAACAGAGACCTTGGGCATTGCACCCTTAGCAACAGGCATTTTACTCCAACAAATCTGCTTCTCGTGGTCTGTGCTGCTTGCTATCAGGTATAGCCAAGGTGAGTGTGAGACAAGTGACCCACGAACACAGGTGGATGAGAGACACACTCCAGAAAAAACCAGAGTTGGTGCTGCAGCTGAACCACGGTACAGCCCAGGCAAGCCACTGCAGAGCACAAGAACAGTGTGGTGACAAGCCAGTCTGCAATACTTGGAAGGAGGACTTGAATGCCCTCCCTGATGATCCCTATAAAAGTTAGCAGAGATGCAACTCTCCACTGATTCTTTCTATTTGCAAGGTATGTTACAAGTTTTCTGTTCCCCTCTAATGAATATAAAAAGCATGTCATGCTAGAACAGGTCTGGCAATTTCAGTTTCAGCTACCAGCTGGTTTTATTACCAGCTTTTATGAATCCCTGAAAAGATGTTCAATTTTACTTTAACAGGATTGCTGACAGATCATATTGTAAAGCATTAGTACATAACATTTACTACCTTATGCCTGGATTTGAGAACACTATATCTGAAGCTATGAAATCTGTTTTCTGTGGAGAAATTAATACCACTCTGAAGTCAGCTATTTTTAATCAGAGAGAAAATATGATAAAACCAACTAATTTAAGATAAGGTTCATATAAACATGTTTTCTAAAAGGACCTAAGCACACATTTTCCAAGAAAAAGTTTATAGATCTAGTTTCTAAAGTAGTATTTTACTCTGTCTCTTTGTAAAGTTTAGACTGCTTTTCTAACCTATGCCTTTAAAGAAAGGCTCAGTACCTTTCCAGGACATGAGGATAATTAAATACTAAAAAAATGGTCTGTACTACATCACTGCAGCTCAGATAACCAGATCTCAGAAATGGCCGAGGGATAATAGTGCAGTTCTAGAGATATCTAAAGAGTAAGGCTGAATATGATATTCGTATCACATATTCTTATCATATTCACTTCCTCTGCCACAGACTTCACATGCAACTTCAAGAAATTTATTATAACGAGTGAGGTATACCAGGAAATGGTCTTTCAGAGATTCTACAGAAGTCAGTTTTGGTCTCTGTTTTCAGTAATAGAGTAATACCTCATGGCATTTCCATCAGTGGAAAAGAAGTTCCAGTTTGTTCTCACAGAAAATATCTTTAACACATGATAGCACATTACAGCATGAAAAGGGACTGTTTTACATGTAGAAGAACCCTTCTGACCTATACTGCACATATTGTTTATATACTCATACAGAATAAATAAAAACCTATACTGCACATATTGTTTATATACTCATACAGAATAAATAAAAAGCAACTGAACTCAGAATAAAATGGGGGATTTTAAAATATACAGCAGAACCAGCTTGTTGCTAGTATTACATGATGTTATTGTTTATGACAGCATTTGGATCTAATTGCATCAGACTAAACAGAGACCATCTTAAATTCTCACTAGATACTAAATATCATGATAAAAAGTGATGCATCAGCCAATATCCATTATGCAGCCAACATCCATTGTAAGTCCTGCCGTGTTAAAAGGTGGTTGCTCACCTGACTTACTGGCCAGCATGGGGCTTACCTGTGGTCATCACAGGTAAGTCAGAACTAGATTAGCTGGTCATCCTCTAACCTTAGTGGAAGCAGAATTCAGTTGTGTGGAACAGACAACGCTGAACACAAAACTCCTGTCCATGTTGGCAGCAAAGCGATGGGCAGCACTGTCAGGTATGTTTTAGTGTTGCATTCTAGTACCACAACCTTTTGCTTGTGTCTTGAGATAAATTCCTGACCTCTGATGTTGATTTTGAGGCATGAAATGTGATGTGGTCTGATGTTTGTGAGTTTTCTTCCTAAAGAGGATTTGTATCCCTCTCCAGACCAGGCTAACATCTCCAGTTTATTTACTGCAGTGAAACCCTGTCCGACCGCTAAATCATGATGTGCACTGCACATGCTGCAGACTCCTTTGGCTGTGATTCACTCTGCAGAATGACTTCTTACATGTCCCAAATAACTGTGGGGAATTTAAAACTACCCATGGTTCAGTCTCATTAAATGCTATTCCAGATAATTCACCTCAAACGATCATGTATGGAAACAAAGCAAAAAGGGTCTTGCATTCATGGTCAGAGCAGGTATTTGTGTAGGAAATGAGGCAACTTCCAAATGGCAACTTCCATTTCAGGATGAGTTTGTTCACTTTAAATGGGAAAGATCTAGATAGTCTGGTTTTGGCAGGCCTCTAACTCATCTTGGATCATCACTGCTTCATCCCTGATTTAGAATGGTTTCACACTTGGCACTCCACTGCCTTGGGTCAGACTGACCAGCTGTGTCTCCCACCATTGAAACAGCAGACAGCCAAGGAGTTCTTGTTCCATCAGCAGGGTAAAAGTGACTGAAAACAACACTTTTAAAAGTACCAACCCCAATAAAGACACATGATTACTGTTTATAGTGGGGCATAAAGCCTTTAAGAACACAACACAGCAAGTGCTCAGAAACAGATGCCAAAACCTTCTTTGATCATATATAAGAGATGTAGCTCAGGAGTTGCACGGTGGACAGCCAGAGGCTGTGTATATGACCATGTAATCATCATATGGAAACTGTTGCAAAAGAGGAAACACGTAAGGATTCTATATTGCTTTAAAAGGGCTTATTCTTTATCTTTCCACGGTGTGCAGATCTGATAGCCTCTTTCCATCTGCTTCCTCTCCAGAACACTAAATATAGCATTCACAAGACAGATGTTAAAGTCTTATTTTTCAGCTACAACAAATCCCACAGCCACTGGCAACCCCAGCTGCTTCCTTTTCCCCAAGATCCACTCACTGCATTTCCTGTTACTTCCCTCTCCTAAGAAAAATCCCCCTAAATCTATTCATCATTTGGCAAGTGCATTTGTTGTAGCTGTGGATAAATAACTAGAGAGGGGGGGAAAAAAGCCCTGTAAATAGGAAGGTACACTGGTCACAGCCTCATGGAACTACTCAGCTTTTACCAGTGTGTTTAGTGAGCTTATGGCCCAAGCCAAGCTACAGAGAAATTTCAGGCAGCCTGAACTAAAAAGTAATTTTGAAAAGCACTGAAGAGTAATTTTAAAAAGCACTCAAAGCTTCAAGTGCAGTACTAAAACAGAAAAAGAAAACATGCATGACACTTCTAAACTGCAGAGGAAAACAATTACTGTGGTCCATAATAATTGATGCATCAGCAAGACTATAAGTACTTGTGGGTTTTTTTTCATCAGTATCTTTAGCACAGCTGCAGTACTATAGAACATTCAAAAGAGTGCAACAACAGGAAAAAAATTACAAAAGAAACCATAGAAGGAAAAAAGACCTCTAAATTAGACCCATCAAATATTTAAACCTATAGCAAGACAACGAGCAAGCTTATATTGGTTATTTGAGGCATTTTCCATGTATTGCATGTATGGAAATCTCTTAGAAGAGAGATAGTGATGAGGGAAAACTTTCCAACAAAGACAGTACAAAATTTTTTTAGAACATTACAAACTACCAAGGCCACAAAACTACCCACCTGCCTCTTGAGCTGAAGAGCCTCCAGGTAGTAGCAGGCAGCTCAAATCTAAAGCAAAGACACATTGAACAAAGCTATTCAAATATCCCACAGAACTATTGAGTTCTGTCACTTAGCTCTAACTCCTCCATTATCTACAGTCTTTGGCATCAGAAGCAAACTCATCCTTGTGACGCAAAATACATTTTGATGATGCTGTTTCGTGATTACCATTCTCTGTGGCATGACCTCCAGGCTGTTTGACAGCAATAGAAAACAAATCAGATATTAAAGACTAGTCAATATAGGAGGATAAATGATTGTACCTTCTCACCATACTTCTCATGTCATTTCTCTTTCAAAGAATTCAGCACCACTGGGCTCCTAACAGAATACAAGTGAAGAGTTGTGCTGATACAATGGCTAACAAAGTACCTTATTTGATATAACGAAATGCTATAAACATCACGTTGCTGTGTTTAAAGCACAGAAGCCTGTGTAGACATGTTAACTCTACTATTTTACCTTCCAGAATAAGGCTCATAAGAAAGATCTGCCTTAGAAATCCAGCTTATACCTCCTGGGCTATAGGAAAATTGATTTCCTAAGAATCTCTTTTTGAACACAGCAAAGATTAATGGCTCTAAAGCAGAATAGTGGTTGGCAATGAGGCAAAGAAATGCTTTCACAGCAGCCTTTAGTTAAAGTCAATTCAGGCAAGGGACAAACACCTTGCAAGGAAGCTGCATGCCTTCATTCAGGAATTTGAAAGTATTCCATTATCCAGTTAAACTCGTGAAGTCCTGTTTCATCATTCACCCTTTCCTCAGTGTGCTACCTGAATTCTTCCAGAATGAACACAGTATTCTGATTTTTTGTCTGTCTCCCCCATGTCTAATGGCATCATGAGTTAATGAAGTCATCAATTAACTATTCTTGTCTGATCAGAAACAGGACAGAGGCAAAAAGGGGATTAAGTATTTTATGAGTTTTCAATCTGATTTTTTTTTTTTTTTTTGGTGAAAAAGCATATTAAATAGTTCAGCAATGTACAAACCTCTCAAGTAATGTCTCATCTTTAGGAATGGAAAATTTTGAAGCTTGCTGAGATGATTCAAACTGGTATTTTTTAGTAAAACACTCATTTTGTATTCCATCCCTATCCATCCTACCAAAAGGAAATTAAAAAAAAAAGCTTTCCACTTTTAAACCCTTTTCATTTATAAATAACTCCACAATTCAAGATACACAAGGAGAAATGGAAACTGATGCAAGAAAAAACTGCAAGAATGAATGGCCTAAAAACACATGCTTTGTACAGAAAGTCTCCTCAGGCCAAATCCATCCAGCTCAAAAGAGAAACAGCTAATGTATGACCAAGCCAGTCTTAAGTGAGCTGGTAGTTCAAAAAAATTATTAATTTCAAACTGAATTAGACATTGTGAACTATTGTAAATAAGATGGTGTCTGTGGAAAAAAAAAAGTCTGAAAGAATGATTTTGTTATCATCCAAAGGTGAAGAGGAGGGACAGCAATATTCTCACACAACAGGGTACCACTGGCTCAGGTCCTCCTTCAGGGTACCAACAGAGTTCAGCTTCGGTTTAGGGCGAGAAGCTGAGTAAGGGTTTCACTCTGAGACCTTCTATTGAACTTATTTTATCTTAGTAGAAGATACAGACATTTGTTGCAAAGGAATGAATGATTAGGATGTAACTGTGACAGATTCTAGTCCTTCAAGAAGAGAGGTCAGTATCATATAAATGAAATCAAATCAACATGACAAGGTAAAAATAACACTTTCAGAGTATTGACTTCCCCACGTGTCAGGAAGATTTTCTCAGATTTCAGCAGGCCAAATGTAATTCAAAAATCAGACTGAGTTTGAGACTCAGCATCCCAACTGCCAGCCGAACATCCTTGCAACTGACTATAGAAAATACTATTAGTGTCATCATCCCCTCACTTATGTAGAAAGCATGGCAATGAGAAATGCTCCCTGGCACAGATCTATTTCAAAAATTGAGTTTCTGAAATGCTGACATAACATGATGTGTGTGTTATTGGAAGAATGCAAGTCCTAGTTACCTAATACGCAGTTTTAATTTTGCAAATTATTTCCTTAGTGATCATGCCTTCCTTACTTCTCAGAAGTACAAGTTTTATTGTTTTAAATAATCTGAACTACATTGCACTCGGCAAAGGCTAAGAAAACATGCCAGCTGACAGGCAATCACTTGAAGAACTCTTAACTCACTTGAAATGCTGAACATTAAAGTGAAGCAAATTATGCATTTCTAGCAGCACTGCTCATTGCTTTCTACAGTCCTTTTGAAAGTGAAGGAACAGGTAACTCCTTTCAAAGCTTTCTCTGAAAGTCGATTTGTGTAAACAACCCATTTGCAGCAGCCATCAGTTTGGCCTCAAACTACCTCAACACTTGTACTCTGGTAGTTTAGGGTCCTATATCATTGATACCATTCCAGTATTTCTCTCCTCTTTGCCAAGGATGTCAGCTGTCAGCGTACTGGATTAAAAACACCAGTGCTATCAGGAAGTGCTATCAGTTCTTTGCTGTAATTCCACAGGAGACACAAATCCTTCATTCTGCTTCTCTTACAGCCTAAGGAAGCATTGTATTTCAACACTGGTCTTGGGAAGACTCACACAGAGCACTTGGAGCTCTCTATTCATCTTCATTTCACAGATTTATGGAGGGAAAAATGAAGTGATATAAAATAGCTTGTTCCTGTCTCTTCACTTTAATATTTAAAACACTATAAAGCCCATTTAACCTCCTGATTTATCTTTCAGATCATATTTGAAATGCTGCAACACTAAAATTTCTGGTGAAGACAAAACTCATTCAAGACTAGCAAACTATTACTCTGCAGTTCTAGCAGCATTTCTTTCTGGCATGGCTTTTAACTAGAGGGAGAAAGATCTTGAAGGACTGAGAATCTGGATGGGACAACATGCTCCAAGATTAAGTGTACAACATACCAACAACTGTCTCCTAGCAGCACCCAAATACATCATCTCTACTTGTAAAATTGCATTAAACCCCGATAGCACTCAAATACAAATTTAATAGACATCAGAAGTGCAGCTGTGTCCCTCCTCCTCCTCCTCTACTCACTCTGCCAAAGCGCGCTTCCTGTCTCCTCTCCAGGAGGATCAGGGTGCCTCCTGCCCATTTCTTTTTGCTGAGTAGCTCAGAACCCTTTCCCTCAATATACAGAAGATCAGGCTGCCTGGGCCTTTAACACAGAGACATCAACAGCCTCAGCGGGGAAAGGGACAAGTAGCTGAGCAACTGCAAATACCTCACTGTTACTTTCTCATGATAGAGCTCCAGACAACAAAAGCATGCAAAAATATACCAAAAAACAACATCATGCCACAATGCTCTCTCAAAGCTGCTTTCTTCAAATCTCGGACAGAGCTGTGAAGATCATCACTGAGTATTTTCTTTAATGCTTTCCCAGAACTAAAATCTCATATGCCCGACTGACTACAAACATCTTGAAAATGTTTTTTTGACTCAGCAGATTATAAAATTTATGACTTTCTTCCATTCCTTAAATAGAGTCAGAGGGCCAAAGACTGAGAACTTTACAAAGAATTAAGTTAATAGGTAGAAAAATAAGGCAAACTAACGACATTTAAGCCAAACCAACTTGGCTATGAAAGATACTGGTAGAATCTACATGCAACAACTTCAGAACTTGACCAAATGTACTCATCTCCATGTGCAGTCCATAACAAATTTGACTTTTTTTCAATAATCTGTCTAGAATTATGAACGATTAAAATCACATTTTTGTTGAAGGCCAAAAATAGTAGAAAGGTCATCATTACTGGATGCAACGAAGTATCCTTGCTGACTTACAGACCTACAGGCCAAATTCACATCTTCAACACTTTTTAATATTTATAATAAATTTAATAAATAAATAAATAATAAAATTACAATGTAATTTTGATTTTTTTCTGATTGTTATTGTTCAGTTTTACATTCTAAATTATACAGTTGATAACTACAGAAATTTGTTTTAAAAAATTCACCTTTAATTCTTATTAAGAGGAATAGAAGTATAAGTTTTGGCAATTCACACCAAATCAAAGTTAATAGTATTCTCACAAGAACATTCTGTGTTTTAATAACAAAGCTCTTGATGAAAGTTAGACAAGGTATTGTAAGTTTGTGATTTATGGAATCAAAAGAGGAATATCTTCATCTTAGTTTTAATCTATCAAAAAAAAAAAAAAAATCATGACTTCCAGGACAAGTATTAGCATTTTTTAATCAAAACAACATTCTCAGGATGACGGTTTCATAGGGTTTTTAGAATAGATTTTGTGGGTTGGATTTTATTTATTCACATTTCAAGAGAATCATGACACTGGAACAGAGGAAGAGTGAAAGCTTGTGACCGTACCTCACCATATTTTTTTCACAGGAAGATGTTATAGTTCCTGAGACAAATTATTATGAAACTATATACAAAACTGATGGTTTATTAATCTGATTTAGTCTAGAAAACTGTTACTTTCTTCTGACAAAGGACAAAACCTTCTAGAAGTATGTTTCTATTTGCAGTGTGTTTCCCACTCAGTCACTTGTACTGTACTCAGTGCATTCTGATTTTGTAGACAGGGGGACACCTGTTTGTAAGAGGTATTTTCGATGTGCTTGGTGTCATGTTGTAAGGACTTCTGATCAGACTGTGGAGTATTGTGGAACTGTAAGCTACAGAACTGAAAAGCTTCACCTGCTCAGGGTTCCTGGTTTCCTAGACTTTTCTTCATGCTTTTCAATACAAACACATGCAGTTTTAAATACACTTATTTTCTAATCAATCTGCATATTCTTACATTACCATATTAATAATAATCTTACATCATGCATCTGCATGTTCTTTATCTGCAAAAGAAAGTACATATCAGCATATTCTGCAGGATTCAAGGTACCCATTCCTCAGATGTCGACACAAATAGCACAACCCATGAAGGAAAGCACAGTGACACCACCTCTCCCCAAACTTCTCAGTTAGTGGGAGGACAGAAAAGGAGGAAGACTAAAGACTAAGGCAGCTGAGAACAGCTAGTTCTGTGAAGTTGCAGTGACTTCCAGTGACAATGTATTTGGTCTTAAATGTCTTTTGTTCCATTGCAATTAAAAAGAGCCATATTTCAGATAGCACATTCTGATCAGTACATCCTTGCATGCATAAATCTTTCTTTTGTAACCGATGCTCTGAAATTCCTTTCAGAATTGACACACAGCACTACAAAAATACACTTCTACTACAGAAGTGTATTTCTACACTGTGGGCTCAACTTTTTCCTGTCCTAATAGCCAGAAGGGAGTGTGACCAAAACTGGTGTAGCATTACACTACCCCATACAGATCTCAACCTATTGACTGCACTTCTAAAAATAAGCCTAACTATGCCTTAGATCAAGTAAATTACTCCTACTGCTCAATAATCCCGATCTCTGTTGTGGCAGGTAACAGTCAAAGTTTTTTCCCTACCACAAAAAAGAAAACACAAGCAGAGCAAACCAGCCAGAAACACCTTGTCTGGAATCATGACCAACTTTGAAAAGCACTGCTTCTAAACACATCAAGGACAAAAAGCTTGATAAATGCATTTTAACTCAGCCATTTTTAAGTACAGCATATTTTCATGACTTGGAAATGTAACTGAGTAAAATTCTGGTCCTAGGTCCCTCTATGTCAAGCCAGCTTCTTTGCAAGAACACCAGAGGCAAAAACACAAAATGGTTTTTCTGCACCTACGCAACTGAAATTTCAGTATCACTGTTCATCAGAGTCCAAAAACCCGATACTTGTGCAAAAAGTACAAGCACTGCTTATAGTCCATGACTGATGAAGCTCCTCTTTTACCAGTCTCGTCTTCCACATTCACAGCCCAGGAGTGCACTTGCATGGGCTATGAATTATTCAAGGATGAGGTGTTTAAAGACTTGTGTTGCACCTTCTATACTTTTAAAAAAATGAAATAGAGTCAAGGCTTTGAAGCTTACAACCCTGGCATTACTCTTTGACCCGCAGGATCTTAGTTATTAATATGAAGTATAACAACTTCAAGAGACATTCACACAGTAGGATAGCCAGCATCCTGGCAGGGTTTCCTTCTTGCTTGATTTGAAACAGACAATTATCCTTTAATTTTCCCCAATTCTGAAAGCACACCAGCCACCACACTGTTCAGCATGCTGCAGATGGATCTCCTTTGCTCTCTAAGGTTTTACGTAGATTTTAAATCATGAAGATGCTAATTGCCTACATGGAACCAGAAAGAGCAATCCAGCAAATGCTACATTGTTCCCATGCTGTGATCTTGGACCTTGTTTTAATTAATGAGAGGTTACTAGATTTAACATCAAATTACCTCCAGATTCCATAGGTGGCATAATGAAGCCAAATAGCAAATTTTCCAAACCACCCTTCCACTGTGTTAAGCCTCTTAGAAATAACTACATGTTTAATGACAGCTACATTTTACTGAGACATTTCAACCACAGACACATGCACAAGACCACGGGGGCTCAAGAAGTCTCCACAAAGGTCTGATTTTTTACATATACTACCTTTACAATAGCCTGAAGGAATTTCTAAGGTAATAGAGGGAGCTTCCTTGTGTAACGCCAGAGAAAGTGGTTTGCCTGCACACTCTGCATGAAGAAATGAGAGGAATGGGGAACTGGAAAAGAACGGAGCTCAGGCTGCTGAGGGCCAAGACTGTCCCTCTCAGACAGTGGTGCACCTGCAGCATTTCCTGTGTTCTGCAGTGCTCTGGCAGAGAAGCAGGCTCCTGATGGAACAGAGATGCAGTGGAGCCTTATTACCTCTGCAGTGAAAAGTAAGAGTGTGGCTCCCACCACAACTGCACGCAAAATCTAGCTTTTCCTTGAGAAGTGGGCTAGGCTGACATCTTCATCTCTGGACAAAGATTGATCAACCAGTGCAGCACACCTACAAGGAAACATCCCTGCTGGCCACCCATCAGGTCAGAAAAAACCAGATGACTAGCAAGCAAAATCAATTCACAATTTTGTTCTGTGTTAAGATACGAATACTTCATAAACCACTAGTTAAGAAATTCCAAAAATTCTGCAACTGAAGGTGTTGAGAAAAATGGTAAAGGAAAAATATTAATTAATTAATAATTAATGCTTCTGGCACAAAGTTTTTACATTTACTCTTAACTTCCTATCTTCTCACTTTTACTACCTAGTTACCTCCACAGAATGGATGCAAGAAGATTTCCATCAGCACATTTAATGAAAAACATTTCTTTCAAGCAAGGCACAAAATTTAGATTTATTTAATTTGATTAATCCCAATTTTTTGTTTTACATTAAGTACAAAAACCAGCTTGAACGTAGGTGTAAATACAATTCCACAAAGTAGTTCAGTGAGATTTAAAATCATATCCAGAACTGTAAAGCACAATTAAAAGCAGCCCAGGATATACAGATTGCTTACCATAACTGCTGAAAGAGCTCATAATGTACAACATATTTAACAACCTCCAGCAATAAGTTATCTCCTTTCTAATCTTTCATTTAAAATGCATTTAGCAATTCTGTACCTAACAAACAAAGCATTGAAGAATGAGAAGTGCAGGTAAGTTTTACTCAAGCAGAGGCCTAACTTAAACACATACACAATCAAAAATTAAACAACAGAACAATGACCTCAATATTTTGAACATGTGTAAGAACATAAATGCTAAGATAATACAGAAAAATAGCCACAGGCTCCAAGACTTATTTACTTCTCAAAGAACTTATGGTGTACTGTAGCTGCCTGAAATATTTTAACAATTATAGAAAATTGTAACTCCAGGTTTGGTATGTTTGTGTTTTCTAGATGACAACATACATTTAAGACAACTATCAACTTATTTACAGTTAGAAGCTTACTCCTTTTAAAATCTGTATTAAAAAAATCAGTTTTGGCACTATCCCTAAGGCAATGGATGATATGTACCTAAGACAGCAAATCACATAATGAAAGCATAACCAGAAGAAAATCATCTTTAACTTATAAGAAACTGTGAGGCTATAATTAAAGAAAAAATTGAAGAATCAGGACTTCTAAGTCACTAAAACGCCCTATCCAAAATACTGAAGATTCTTGCTATATGCAACAGCAAATTGCTTTAGTCTGTGAAGTCCCTGTGCCTTGTTTCGTGAGAGAACCCAGTATTTCTATGGTTATTAAGTTATCCAACTAGTTTTATTACCAGAAAATAGCAAAAAGTTAAAGGAGAACATGAACTTATGTTTTAAGTGAGCAGAAAAAACATTACTCTGAAGTCTAGCCTTTGCTAACTGTCTATTTAAAAAACCCCAAAGATAACTTTTCCATTCACTCCACTGAGTAAAGACCACAGCATCATTTTTTTTTTTTTAATATGAATAGTTTTAACTATCCTTTTTGCATTTTCAACAGCTTCAGTGATAGCTGACCCTTAAACATCAATTTCCCAGTGTTGCCACATTTCCACTGCAAAGACGGCAAGCCTAGATTTCATAAACTGGATTTCATTTAAATTTTAAAATAATCTTTGTATTTATCCTAAATTTATAAAAAGATTTTTTTCAAAACTTAAGGCAAAAAACAAGTTTATTGGTTATGTTTCTTTAAGTCTGAGAAGGTCTATGAGGCTGTTTAAATATCAAAAAAGCTAACGCCATATACAGTATTACAAACAAAAATAAAGAATAAGGCAGCATGCACCCTTAAGATGAAAAGAAAATTTAATTTTACAAGATGTTTAAATAATCCAAAGGCAAAAAGTGTCTGTCTCCTCTAAGAGTATCTTCATAAAACATGGAAATTTTAGAGGAATGTTTTAGAGGACATCAAGTTACTAAAATATTCCGTTCAACGTTTATACAAATACATTACTACAATTGTAAGTTTACATACAATCAACTGACATCTCAGTGTTAACTAATTACTTAAATTTACAAGACAAACATAAATAAAGCTGTTAAAACAGGCAAGTACAGTACTGATCTATCATTCAGCACAATGCATTTTGTACTTCTTTCACCTTGAAAAGAACCAGATTAGAATTGTGCGAAGTCAATCTCCAAACCTAAAAATAAAATAAAAGAGAATTAAGTATATCTATGCAGGTTTTACACAGCATGGGCATATTCCAAATGTTTAAGTCCTGTTTTCAGGCATGTAATTTACCATTTAACAACCTTTTGTCTGTTCTCAGAAGAGGCCACAGTCTTTAAGGTTATTTTTAATAATGACATCAGTTACAGCATCAAAAACAAACTGCACATTTTTTGTGTCTGTGGCACATGTGAAGTGAGTGTAGATTTCCTTTGTGTCTTTTCTCTTGTTCAGATCTTCAAACTGACACTGAATGTAAGCAGCTGCTTCTTCGTAAGTGTTTGACCCTGAAGAAGAAAATTGCTCAGTTAGCAGGTTTCCAACAGAGGAAGAACAAAATGCACACTATCTTTGAAGGAACTGGTTCTTTGGAAACAGTTTACCTAAACCTGAAGAGGAGTAATTCCACAGCCATTGCTTTAAGATACCACTAAAAAAAACTTGGAAGGAAACCTTTTGGATGCATTTGTAAGAATAAAAACTTAGCAATCAATTCAGTTCCAGGTGCAGGAATAGTCTTTCCATTTACTTCAGTGACAGAGGAACAAGTCATTAATGACCCATCACTTTGCTAGATAAGGATATTTTGTTTCCTTCATTCAAGTTATGTGCTTTCAAATTTTATGTTTTTAAAAGGTTTGGGGTTTTCCCACACTCAAAGACACTTGGCATACACATTTCTCCCTAAGCTTTTTACCTCCAACATGCTATTTTCTCTACAATGCAGTAGTCTGAAGTTACAGTGAAAACGATACATAAAAATGCTAAGACTTGTTAAATGAATTCATGCTCTTTTGCTATGTATATGTCCTGAATAAGCCACATGTCAAAATGTATGTACACTCCCTGTTCAAAAAATTCTCATGTATCTCAGGAATTCCTACCTATATCAAAGTACAAAAGAGAACATCAGAAATAAGAATGGGCTAAATAAACGAGCCTGAACAGTTGCAGCAGTAACACGTAAATGCTATCAGTGGACCAGCATTATTTCATCTGGATAAAAAGACTTAAGCACTATTTTATTTGTGATCCATAAAAAGAACCCCCCATCTTAAACTTCAGGTCATATAAATATTTTAGATGCCTAGAGTTATACAACTCCTCAAGATCTGTGCATTAAAAATTAGGTATTTAACAAAAAACCCCCTTGATATCTGCACACCCCTCCAATACCTGCATATTCAGGGTAGCAAATAGTGAGAGGACTTCTTTTGATTTTTTCTTCAAAAAGATCTTTCTTGTTCAGGAATAGAATAATAGAAGTGTCTGTGAACCATTTATTGTTGCAGATACTGTCAAACAATTTCATACTCTCATGCATCCGATTCTGTAATTGAAAAAAAACCCCGTCACTTTGTATTTTATCAGACTTCAGTAGTAAAATCAGGATACATATTTTTTGATTAGTTACAAATGAACCAGTTACAAATCTTAGTTTTTAGGAAACAAAATCACATTTTACTGCAGGGAAATAGAGACCAAGACTACCACAAAGATCACTTCCACCAGCAGGGTTTAAGTAACTACTTTTTCTCATTTCCAGGTTTAAGTTTTTAATATTACAGAAATTTTTAGGGTTTTTTGACATTTTGCGGTACAGATATTCTACAAGGATTACTGAGTTATCTGAATTTGTCTTGACACTGATTAGATCTTCTGGAAATTGAAAATAAATTCTGCACCTAGCTGATATTCCAGAATAAGCAAAAAAGTTCTACAAAACTAGAGAATCAAGTAAGCAGGTATTTTAACTCTTACCATAATATTTAATGCTATAGAAAAATTATCCAACATGTAAGTACTTTGGCCAAGATCCAGTCATTTAAGTAGCAGGATACTAGCTATGACCTTCTTTGACTACATTTGACTTGAAAGGTTTTCTTATTTCTCTTTCCTCCCCAAATAATATTTTATAGAATGTTGCAGAACACAAGGAAGAGCACAAGAGTCTGTTAATGATTCACATACAAGAGGTAAGCGTCACTTCAGACAACTCAAGATAGTAAAATGTTTTCTGTGCAGAGTGACACAGAAGAAGTAAACTCTTGAAAGAGGAGAAAGGAGCCAAGGGTGTTGGAAAGGAAAAGGAAGGGAAACATTTCTGCAACTAAGACAAGAGACTGGAGAAACACAGTTAGAAAGAAACAAAAACTGAAGACTGAGGAAGGAAAGGAAAACAAAATGTGGTAAAGCAGATACAGGTAAGTAAAAAAAATTCTTACTATGTACTTCTAGCATCCATAAAGAGACTAAAATGTGTATTACTGACAATGGATCCTCATTAATTTATGCTTCCTATAAAACATGAGAAGTGTAGCTAAAAGAATACTTGTCTCTTAGTATTCATTCTGAGAATATAGGGAAATACTCTGGAACCCAAAAGCATGACTTGCATCACCATTTCACTCATTTCACTGAGAAAGCACAAACCCAGTACATCTCATAAAGCAGTAATACTTCAAAAGACCCATTTATAGCTTTCCTTCCAAGCTTAGCTTCTGCCCAACAACTATTCCCTTCTGCAACATTAGGGTACTTGCCATTTCCTCGTCTTCAGCCAAGACCAAGTCATAATCACTTAGTGCCACACAAAAAATAATTGCTGTAACACCCTCAAAACAATGAATCCACTTCTTCCGCTCAGATCTTTGGCCTCCAACATCAAACATTCTGCAAAACAGAAGTACAAAGCAGGGAATGAACTTTGGAATTTCTGGCTTTCTGAATATTAACCAGTAAAATCTGGAATTATCAGCTGTGGAAGTCTGAGAACAACGTCTTAAAAAGAAGGCAAAAAACCCCTGTATCATTAATTACTGTTTTTCTCAGTATAAACCTCAATTTTAATAAAGCATTAAAAGTCTTCTTATACATTTTAGAGAGCAAGAGAAAGTATCATATGAAAGATAAACAAAATTAATTATTCACAATATTATATTTCATTAACAAAGTTAATTGTAACCTGTATAAAATAAAGAGTTAGCTTTACTAAAAAATCTAAAATAATAAAAGATACTGATCAACAATGTGGACTCTCAATCCTGGTGAGTTTTAGCTCCTCTCTCTTCTAAATCAAATTACAACTTAAATCTATTCTTCAACTGGCCATGTTTAAATAGGCTATTTTTTAAAGAGATTATCTTAGAAGACAAAATAAGCATTACGTAGTAAAAATAACCCTAATTTTCCCTCTAATAAATGCATTTTCTGGAAATGCAATTAAGTCTCACATATGGACACACTCACTGAAGCTGACTTGTATTTTTTATTATCCCCCTTTCCTGTTTTCCATGAGTTGTAAGCTTGCAAGGGCAGGGCAGGTAAAAAATCCCACCAATTTAATGTTAGCGCACTACACAAAGACCGTAAATTGCACTGGAAGGGATTCAATTACAGTTGTTATTTTTAGGTATCTTGAAGTGTTCCAAGTTGCTAGATTTTAATTTGAAAAAAACACAGTAAAAGTATCTAGAGAAGGAAACAAATTAGAAGAAAAAGAAACAGCCTTTGCTTTCTCATGGAAAACTGTCACCTCTGACACAGTCTTCTACTTGGGTGAACAACTGCCTAAGTGACAATGCTCACTGCCCTTTTAATATTCTACATTGAGATAATGCCATGTTAAAAACACTTGAAAGATTATTCCTGATGAAAAAAGGAAAGATATTCCTGCTCCTTACCTTCAGAAATATCTTTGAAGGGAAGTCTTTGCATATCACCCTATACAAATGTAAGCCAGCCACCTACTACTCCTACTTAGTTCTCAAACAATTAGCAATGGTTGTACCCATAAAAGATACTTTATACTTGTATACCTTAATAATTAATCCCTTAAATTTCAGTAATTACTTCTGTCAATTTTAATGCTATGCTTTATAACTTTATACTGAGACCTGAATTTCCATAAGAATTAACACTTGTACAAAAAAAGTGTTCTTTGAACACAAAAGTAGTAAATAATCAGACTCAACTTTTGGACTAGTCTAAAGAAACAGGATGAAGATGACTTGCTCTTTGCATTTTGGATTGAATCAATAATCAAAGCTATGCTAAGCGCTTTATAGAGAAGACTGAATTGAGGCTCAACCTGAAAGAATCTAAACACACACAGCAGAACAGGAAAGAAAAGATCATGAAAAAAAATGATCCTGTGCAGCTAGTCACACTTCTGTACCCTTGTCTTAGTATAATCGAGCCTTTCATGCCTTTGCTTCACCTTAAAAGCTCTTTTCAAGGTTATGTAAGAGTGTACTTCAAGCCCTCCCAATAACTCATTAAGCCTATTGCCTAAGGCACAGGTACAGGTGTTTGAGTGTACAACATTACAGCTAAATAACTCCTCAGGCATGGCTCAGAGACCCATTTTACAGAAGTGTAACCATATGGTCCTTCTAACAGTCCCAATAATCTGTACAGACTGGACCCATGTACAGTAGGGAACAAGAAACATTAGAAAGTTAAGTAAGAAGATGGAGAGCACCTGAGAATACTGAAGTCCTCTCTTGAGACCTGGCTAAGGACTACTCTCCTTGTGTTTGCAAGAGATTCATTACCATTTATCAGCTATTCTTTTGTGGATTAAAACAATTTTATTTTCTTAAACCCTAAGACAAGGAAACAAAACAGATTTCTACAGTACTGATGGTACTGAAGTATCCATATTTCAATACTTGCTGTGCATTTCCATGAGAAAAAATATTTTCCATGAAGATACTAAGCAAATATGTAATATAGACATGCTGACAACAATTTCTGCATAATCTAAATGCATATTTAATGTGTTTTACTGAGTTTTCTTCTCATTCTTCCTCATCAGTAGGAAGCAGAGTACTCTGATGGTTAACACTGTCTTGTGTTTTCACCTTGAATGCTGCACATGGGTCAGGGCAAACTTTTTACAAGAGCACGCTGCGAGAGGACAAGGGGGAATGACTTCAAAGTGAGAGAGAGTAGGTGTAGATAAGATACTAGGAAGAAATCCTTTACTGTGAGGGTGGTGAGGAACTGGAACAGGTTGCCCACGGAAGTTATGGACGCCCCATCCCTGGTAGTGTTCAAGGCCAGGTTGGATGGGGCTTTGAGCAACCTGGTCTAGTGGAAGGCATCCCTGTCCACTGCAGTGGGGTTAGAACTAGATGATCTTTAAGGTCCCTTCCAACCCAAACCATTCTATGATTCTGTGTCTTTAGACATAAAATGCTCAGAATATTAACATTATTTCAGAAATCCTACACCACAGAAAATGTAAGTTTTTCATCTCTAAACTACTACCTTAAAGTACAGCACATATTTGAATTCAGCTCTTCAGGAAAATGGATTTACTCTTTCATACAACACCAGCAAACTCTTATAAGCCTCCATTTCTCCAACAGAATTTAAAACAAGAATCCAATAGAACAGCTATTTAACATGGCAGAAAATGCAATATTTTGTTTTGAGATTTAATTTATATCAGAAGTATCCTTACAAAACATTTTCAATAAAACCAAAACATTTATTAGAGCTCCAACAGCTCTCACATGCCCTTTTTTTTTTCCATAAAAAATGGGGTGAATAATCAAACTTGTGATTAGACAAATTTGTTAAATTACACCATTGAGTGCCATATTCTATAACTTTACAGGAACTTTGATGGATAGATAACCATGCAGCATGATTTACATACTTAAAATGAAGATCTTTGAAAGTAAAGTGAGTTTCCACTATTCCTGTAGTTTTCACTCTAGTCCTGAGAACGTCCTGTTGAGTTGGAATGTAGCTGGTTTGTGCTATCCTGTCCAAGTCATTCAAGTAACTAAAGGTAAAAATAAACACTGCTTTCAGTTATTCATAAAACAGCAACAAAATAATTACAAAGAATTACAGAAGTTCTAGGTCCATTCATGACATTGTGCTTGAATTTTACAAAATAATTTTCTCTGAGACACAAAAGACACAGTATTCCACTCAAATTTCCAAGTTTTTTTAAAATAAGCTTTAGACACACAATGAAATTTCATCCTAGATGAAAGAAAACTTAGGAAATTTATTCCACTGCAAAGAATTTTTCTTTAGCAATTCCAAAATGCAAACATAGTTCCATATAGATCAATGTTATTTGCACTAATTAGAATAACTTCATCTTTGTAACCTACTGAACTGCAGATTACTTTGAACCATAAAAAAAAGCCCAAAATCACTCTATTTGGTAACAGACATGAAAAGAATAATTCAGTGTTTTGCCCAGAATTAATGTGTCTAAGAAAATGCCTAATACATAACAATTAAGTTTCTATCGAGAATTTCTAATTGCACGTATTTTTTACAATTAACATGCTTTCATTGCCAAAATTCTTGCAACATAGGCCAAGTCCAATGTTTCCAAAAACCATACAGCTTACTCGTACTTTTCCCATAGTAAATAGGGAAGGCATTGTGTTCTATTTTCTGTGCAACAAGAAGTTAACAATTTTACAGATACATTTACAAGGCTAGAGGAATAGTTTTCTTATGAAACTTGAGTTAGAGGTTTCTAAAACAATAAAAGAGAACACAGGAGGTTACCATAGGAGAGTATGTGAATCTCCAAATGAAGTGCTCCATATGGAAGAAAGTTTATACAAGTGAGAAAAAACTTCAAGCACTACAAAATACTTCAGAATCATAAAGCTTTAAAAAATTGCACTGTAAGGCAGTATCACTGCTATTGCCATGCTTTACCATCTTGTATCTCCCTCAGTGGACTCTTTTCCTTCACTGACTTACCATTACTTGCTACCACACCACCTTATTTTTGCATTCCTAGTTCCTTAATATTTTGTTTTCTTACTGAAGTGCCCTAGCATAAAAGATACATTCTAATTGTTTTTTGGCTCAACACATTTCCAGTAGAGACCGTTAATTAACAATGAAAATGTAGCAATGTTGAAATAGGACTAATATGAACATGAAAGTAGTATTCGTGGTAATACAGATCATGTCATCACATTTTTTGGACACGTTCAGATACTGAAAACATACTTAAGTCATGGTTTTGTAATAGAAATGCTATTAAAGCACCTTAAAGCACACTGCTTTTTAAAGTACTGCTCATACTGCTTTAGCTACTAGTTAGAAGGCAAAGGGAATCTTGTCTGCCAGACTGTACTTACTAGGCAGCAGAGTCATTGAGCTGGTATTCTCGAGACCTGTTGAAACAGGCTTGAACCCCGCTGTCTTTCCACAGTCTCTTGATAACTCCAGCAAGCTCTGAAGTCATAAATCCTTCTTCTGCTGCTCCAGCCAACACAAAGAGCTGACGAGCATCATCCTTTAGGGTGTAAACACAAGGTGAAGAGAGAAATACTGAGGAATGCAACAGAAGTATTATCACCTAAGAACTATATTCAGCAAATGCGTAACTTAACCTGGTAAATGTGAATGTAACCAAACAAAAAAATGTGAATGAAAACAATTAATTTTAGTGTTCTGCATTGGATCTTAATTCCCACATTTTTCAACAACAGAAAGACTAGAAAATCAAATTTCTCATTAGCTGATAAAGCTTCTCCTCGTGTGTTAATAATTTGAGCTAAGTTTTTATAAACAGGAGTAGTAACATATTTTGTGCTCAAACCTAAAGTTAACCGTATTTGCTCATAAAATACCACATACTAGATAAAATGGTTACAATACAGACTAGACCCTTCAGAAGTGCAGATGAACTTAAGAAAACACATTCATTACTTAATTTTAATTAATTATACAACTTTAAAAGTGAGAAATAATAACTTCTTCCCAAATCATGTATCAGGAATTAGAAAAACACTTCCAAAAACCTTTCCAGATAAATCAGCTACAAATATCCATTGCCTTAATTATTCTACAGAGATCAGGTTTTCCTTGTAATGGAATATCAAGCAAACATCAAGATTTTTAACAGCAAATGCTGGACTTTATATATAATAACTGGCTTTGAGAGTGAGGCTAATGGAGCACAGGATGTAAATCCACCATTCCCCTTTTAACAGCATTTGACCAGTTGACCAGTGATATCCAATTTTGACTGAGGAAAGAAACTTAATATTTTATTTTCTAAAGTATTTATATTACATTTAGACCTGTAAGGCACTGGAGGAAAGACAGCAGATGGGTATAGGGAAGGTCCACATCAGTACTCTCCTGTGCGTAGCTGCTTGACCTTGGTTATTAGCAGAACATGATCCAATGCCAAGGTACATCAGCCAGAAAAATCAGCTTGTAACTACTACCCACAGCATGTACTGTTTGTCCAGTAATTAAAAGAAAGAGAACAATGCATCTGAAAGGAGGAAGGAGAAAAGAGAGACTTGGACACATCAGCTGGGAACTGGAAGTATTTCAAGAAAGAGAAGGATTTTAAAAGGCAACATATAAGGTTATTCTCATAAAACAGTAAGTGAAGACACAGATGCAAATCTGTAGAAAAATCTGTCACTTTGCTGTTCAAACACTAAGCTGTGGAAAAAAAACCCAACATCTTCAGGATAAGCACAGAAAGTAGTGATTGTTCTAAAGATACTGCCCACTGTAGACCTAAGTAATCAAAGATTGTGTGACCTAACAGGGGAACTGTTTACAGATGGATTGGGTAATAATAAATTTCAGAGGTTGAAAATGAAAGGCTTGCAGTTCAGTCAACTCAACACAAACCTGAAGAGATTTAAAGACATATATGCACATTTGTAGGTACACATAAGAAGAACAGGTATCTGATGTATAACTGAAAGTGTCTTTTGAAAGCTAGAGTAGGTAGAAATCTAAAAGAACATTCATCAAACAAAAATACTGATTACTATACATAGACAGGACAAATCGTGGACAACTAATATAAATTTAATGGATTGTTCTAATAATTATATACAAAACCCAGAGCTGTAAAGATCAAAGGGTTGGAAAATCAGATCTCAGGGACTTTAATTTGAGCACTATGCCTGCATAAAAGAAACCTGAATGACAATTCTGGTCTTCAATATTGTTCGTGGATGCAAATACAAGGACCTACAACTCACAAAAGCAGCAAATCTTTAAGAAGAGACAATGTATTAAGACACATGATGAAAACAGGTTAGAAACTGACAGTTTTGTCACAAAAGATGATGACATTTTCTACCTAAGATGGTCTGACTTTTATGTATCTCTACATGCTCTCAAACAGGGGGGCAGGGAAAGGGAAGGTAGAACAAGAGAATTGATTTCAGATATTTAAAAGGCCAAACATAAAAAATAGTCTGTTACCTCGTTCTCCTTTTGCTAAAGATGGCATACCAAAGACACCGCAAGTGAGGCAATATGCAACGATCAAGTCCTATTTTCATTATTAATCAATGCTAGATACTTTCCTTCAGTTATACTGAAATGGGGCAGCTTCCTCTACAGGTGTCGCTCTTTTTAATCAGATTCCATACATGAGGTAATGAAAAAAAACTAATTTAACTATCTCTCTAACTAGTGCAAATCTTACATTCAGAAAGTGGTCTATAGTCCTTTGAAGCACATTTACTAAATGCTTCTCAAAACACAGTTTCTACTTAAACTGTCCTGAAGCACAGAGGAAGATACACCATACTTACAACTGACCATTACTGAAGCTGCTGGTGTTATCTGTACTCCCTTGATTCAATGACTTGAAAAAAGAGAACATTCAACTCAATGCTTTACCATTAGTCTTATGACAGAAATAAAAGTATATGATTTTTAAAGAAACCTTACCCCATTTAGAGTAAAACCCTCAGAAATTAAACTCAGAAATTTAAGGAAAATAATCTGAATGTAACAGTTTACACCAGCAGATACAGTTTTGAGCCTTTTTTTTCCCCCCAAAAGACAATAAAATTAAAATAGAATAAAATTGAAAATAATTGAGGTATAAACATACTAGTACTAACATCCAGTGCTAATGTTCCATAGCAATGTTGCTCTGGTAAAAAAAAATTATTTGGACCACCAAGATGTGACTAAGTACAAAGAGATGGACAGCTATTTTAAGATTATTCCTGACAGAAGTTTGCCTCAGTCATTTTTATAGCTCTCTGAAGTCGAGAAACTCAGATGAGTTAAAACTGACATCATATATAAGATAGCCCTCAAAACCTTCTTGTTAGTCATTTTATCTGCTAACATCTAAATTTACTCCTCCTCCGTTTTCTCTTACTACGCATTCAGTAACATAAGTCTACCATCTGCCTCTTCCCAACATTAACTGCCAGACTCCAGAGAGGACTGCACAAACACTGAAGTAACAAGCAGTGAAATACTGTCAGTGCTCTGGAAAACTTTGGTCATAAGGGCAGAGGAATAACCAATGAAATTGAAGCTTTTACTAGTTATGCTTACAACTGAAGGGACATCAAGTAGAATTAACATATGTACATAAAATAATGGCTATAATTGGCTGTCAATCAGATTTAGACTTCAGATACAACTTTATGACTCACTATACATAATCTTAGGAATGTCTTCCTTAGAACAACCATGCATACTGCATTTCACACAAAAGCTGAATGAATACTCTCTAACATTTATAAATTGCTTTTCAAGCAACCAATAAAATCTTGAATACAAGACTGTCAAGAATGAAGAATCCACATACTGTTTCTTATTTTTAAAGACCCTCCTCTCCTCCCAAACTGTAATTCTACCTTAAAGTGACAGAAAGGACAAAATATCCCTCTGACTACCTTGCATATACTTATTTCAATACCTGAAGAGCAAAACCCTTCTTCCATCTCTCCTGTGAGACAGCCACAGTGTGGCAAGTTCTGGCTTCAAAACTGGTACTGACAAGCATTCCACATTGTGACACTGACTTCTAGGGGGAGGAGATAAAAGCTGAACTCCTGAACCAAGTTTAACTGCTATTCAGACGAACAAGTTTGGGCATCAATTTCAGCACTGCAGCACAGACTGTATAGACTCTTGTAACAAGACGACAAGCAAAACCAAGTAAACTGAGCATTTTACAGAGTTAGTCCAAGCATCTCCCTGCCTGACCACGTGTGGACATAACCAGGATCACCATAGGTAAGAGCATAGGGTTAGGACTGGAGATACCAATAGGTGGAACAGCAAATAAACTCGTCAGAGCTTTGCAGGTGGGACATGAGATGACATAAGATGGAAAAGATGCAGAAAAGCTTAGGAAAAGGTCTCATTTCTTGGGAAAAATCCCAAGATTGGTATCATGAAAAAAATGGAATCCCAGCAGCAGGTCCATGCCCATGTCTCTTTGAGCAAAATAAAGTCCTCAACACTGGAAATCAGTATGAAACAGGATCCAGCTCAGATGCTGGCAATGTTTCAGGCACTGCTGTGTCTATGACCTAATAGAGAAGCGCAGACAGTACAGTGCAGAAGTAGCTAGATGCCTCCCTGTTCAAGCTGTATTTTTTAAGGAATGTGAAGATGTCTAACTTAAATGACCTACCCAATAGCCCACAAAGTCTATACAAATAGAGACATGACTGTGGACTCCATAAGACTCAGATGTTTAGTTGTCCAAATTTAAACAGAATTCGGAAAATACTATCTAAACCAAATAGTTGTTGTGAATCAACCCACGGCCGATTTCTCCACAGGTCACCTTGCCATGTAAAGACCAAAGGCATTTAGTTTTCAAACACTGTACCTTACAAAGATTTCCAAAGGAAATAGTATGGATATTTTAGCTGTATATCTGTGTATGTACTTTAATACTCACAGCCCTGATTGGATCACCAAAGTCTATCTTCAACCTCCCCATTGCTCTAATGATAGCAATAATGGACTGAATGGTGTTACTGTAGACAACAGCTTTGTACTGTTTACATTCTTCTTCTGAATAACCAGCTTCATGGATAATCCTATGGAAGGAAAAAAAAAATAAATTCTCTATTCAAATTAAAAAATATTTCTCTATCACAGTATTTTACCACACTTACTTCATTTGCTTGACAATTGTGCTTTTCCCTGATTCACCAGCTCCTGAAAAATAAATGTGTGAAAGTTCATCATTAGACTTATACTATTCTTTGAAAATACATTTTGATTCTACACTTCATGTATCTGTGTATCAGTATAAATACCTTTGATAGGTAAAACAACATGTTATAAATTGATTTTTAATACAGAAATGCATCTTCAGATGGAAATTTCAAAATCAAGCCATTTTAAGAACAAATCTCAGTTCTAAAAAGTCTTTTCTTTTACCAGAAGTGAGCATAATCTTCACACAGTCTGCTGGTGTTTCTAATGCGAACAGATAAGTTGCTCAACTTCAAAGGGATCTGAAGCTTAATTCCTCTAACTGCCTTTTTAATCAAAACCTAACCAAAACCCATTCTTCACACTGTATTAATGGTCTCCCGTGTTGCAAATGAACACCTTAAAACTCTTCAAGGCTTTAGTCCTTGTAACCCTCTTTTGACCCTTGCATGAATAAACCAAGTCAGCTTACTTTTTGTTAGAACAGATGGAATGAGGTTTGCCAGTCAACCTGCTATCATTTTTAGTGTTTAACAACAACAAAACAAAAGCTATGTTAGAAAAACAGTATCTCTGTCAACAGACATGGAAATGGATGCAGTTTTTGCTATCTCAACAATCTATTTTTAGTCTGCTTCTTTCTCTAAAAAATACATGGAACTCTTAGAGCTGCAGTCTAACCCCTTCAGATAGCATGCTCCCAGTTTGTCTATGACTTGTGCTGAATTCTCCCTCTCACAGTTCCCCTTTCTCAATACAGCTTTGCAGAAGTGAGTATAATCTTCGTACAGTCTACAGGTATTTCTAATGCAAAGAGATCACCTATTGTCCAATTCCAATATAACCAAAGAAAACTCTGACCACAAAAAAGCACCGATAAAGGCTGTACTTACTCATCTCCAAAAAAGGGCAAGAATCTGAAGCATGACAGTCAATCTTATCTTGGACAAAATAAAGGTTATTGAGAATTGCCAACATGGATTTACAAAGTATAAATTGCACTTAATAATTTTTAATGAGGAAACAGGTGGGTTTGGGGGTGAAAGACACTAGCAGATGTAATTTACTTTGACTCTAATAAGGCTTCTGATGCCACCTCCCACGGCATCTCTTGTACCAAGATAGGTAAGTACCAACTTCGGGGTGTCTGAAAATCTGCCTAGACAGCCACACTTAAAGGCTTGTGTCAATGGTTCAAAAATCTAACTGAAATGCATTTAGGCGGTCTCCAGGAGTTGATACTGGGCTAATACAGTTTAGCATCTTCACCAATGACCTGAAAGCGAAGGCAAAATGCACTGACATCAGCTGAAATCAGCCCAGAAGGCCAGGAAGTGGTCACAGTGTTAGAGAACAGAGGTGCTATTCAAAGGGTCCTCAACACACTAGAGGACTGAGCTGACTAATCTCATGACAGTGAAAAGAGACAATTGTGAAGTCCTGCAAGTGGCACAGAATAACACATCCAACACTTCAGATTTGGGACTAATGGGTTAGGAAAATTGTGGGGCTCAACAAACTGAAGAGTCAGCAGTGGGGCCTTGTGGTGATGAAGGTCAACCACATTCCAGGCTGCTGCACTGGGTCTGTCTGGAGCAGAGTTAACTCTATTCACAGCAGCCCTTATGGTGCTGTACTTCAGATTTGTAGCTAAACCAGTGTTGGTAACACTCATTACTAAGAGAAACTGATGGTTCTCTTATTGCTGAAAAATTCAGGAGCAGCATCAAGGCATTTTCTCTTTTCCACCATGTCCCGACCCCTAGTGAGTAGTGAGGCTGGCTGCGGACAAGACGTTGAGAAGGGACACAGCCAAGACAGCTGATGAAATCAATCAAAGGGATATTCCATACACCACGATACCATGCTTGGCAGTAAAAACTCAGGGAAGGGAAGAGGAGGGTAGTCATTTGTTGTTACAGTGTCTAAATCTTTTTTTGTTATAACCTTTGGAAGTGTGGTTATGATGAAGGGTCTGGGGTGCAATTCATATAAGGAGCAGCTGAGGGAGCTGGGGTTTTTTAACCTGGAGAAAAGGAGGCTCAGGGGAGACCTCAACACTCTCTTCAACTACCTCAAAGGAGGTTGTAGCCAGGCGGGGTCAGTCTCTTCTCCCAGGTAATAAGCAACAGAACAATAGTAAATGGCCTCAGGTTGCACCAGGAGAGGTTAAGACTGGCTATTAGGAAAAATGTCTTCATCAAAAGAGTTGTCAAGTATTGAAACAGGCTGACCAGGGAAGTGGTGGAGTCACCATCACTGGAGGTATTTAAAAACTCTTTATCTGGTACCTGGGGACATGGATTAGTGGTGGACTTGGCAGTGCTGGGTTAATGGTTGGACACAATGACATTATAAGCTTTTTCCAAACTAAACAATTCTATGGTTCTTTTCACACAACCATTACGCATGCCAAGGCCCTGCTTTCCAGGAGGTGGCCAAACACCTGCCTCCCAGTGAGAAGGAAGGAATTAATTCTTTTTGCTTTGCTAGTGTGTGCAAGCTGTGGCTTTCCCTATTAAAACAACATTATCTTGTCCATGAATTTTCTTGCCTTCCTTCTACTTTTTCCTTATCCCAAGGGAGAGGAGAGTGATCACACAGCTGTGTGGGTGTTTGGGTTGACCCTGGCCAACAGCTTCCACTGCTGCAGTGGCAAAAGTGCAGACAAGTCAAAGGACCCTGTTCTTCCCCAGTAGGCAGCATTCATTAAGCTGTATCCGAGCACTGTATACAATTCTCCCCCTTGGTGCCCAGTAAATGAGATACTGATAAACTAGACAAAAAACAGTTAAAGGTCACTTAGTTGTTTCAAGGGCATATGACATTCAAGGAAAAGCTACAAGGAACTGGGCATTTTAATCCTAGAAAGATTCGTGTGGGGAGAAGATGATCTGTAAGTTTCTGTCCTTTCCACAGCACCCACTTAAGACAGCTTAAAGCAGAAGTAAACTTGTCAGACCTCCACAACAAAGAAATGTGAGACAATCAAGAACCTCCAGCACAGCCAGTTTCACAGAGATATATGGGAAGGGCGTGCAGGGAACCTATTCCATGGAAGAGGTTGTACTGCACAGAGAGGAGGAAAAAACTCAGCCTTGGAGATCTTAAAGGTTCAACTGGACAAAGCTCTGAGCAATTTCACCTGTTTTAATGTTAGCCTGGCTTTGAGCCAAGGGCTTAACTAGATGACCTCTAAGAGGTTTCTTCCAACTTAAAGTATTGAATTTCTGTAAAACAGACCATCTCTATACTTGCATACTGTATAGTGATGCTTTTAGGATATTCCTCTTATTAAATAAATACGTACCTTCAGGACAGGCTCAGCCCAATTTAAGATTGGATGCCAAAAGCTGTCCCACATCCTTCCCAGCACTGCTACTGATGTGGCTACACTTCCCTTCCTCCAGCACCATAGAATGAGTGCTGGCATCAAGGGAAGCCATTGAGCTCGGAGTTAAATTAGCTAAGGAATAGAGTAGGCCTGTCAGCATCAATCTAGATTACTTAATGCTATCTTTAGCTCATGTCCAAGCAAAATTCTTAGTTTTTTTATAAATCTGCAAGTTTCTTTATAGAGCAGCAACAGTTCTGAGACTCTGAGCTGCCATGGAAGTACATTAATATAAACAGAAATCAGAGACACCAGCACTAAAGTAATTTGTTTTTTAGACACCTGAAGCATTTATAAACCAAATTAACAATCTCAAAATAGCTAATTATGCACTTAAGGACAAATAGGTGACAAAAGTTTAAAGACTAGCTTTATTAATGAAATTACTATAATTTGCTTTGGATTAATATTTTTATTCAAATAATTTGAAGATGGTATATCCCCTGCATTCAACAGCAATTCTGGAGATATTAAGAAATAGACTACAGCATTTAATTTACATAACCTCATAAAATGTCCTGTTAAAAATTTAACACATTTGGCTAACCAAGAATGTCAGTGTCAGGGTAGTTACAGTATAAAAATTTAATTATTTTTGTCATATACTTTCTGCTCCATCTTTTGAGTCAGATATGCATGTTTCTCTATGGTGTTAGAATTGACATGTACCAAATACCTACAATTATCATAAAAGCATTATCAGTAACATAACCACAAACACCCATAATACATAGAAAGAATAATTAAGTCATTTATTACAGAGTACCTAATATCAACAGTGAGTTCCTGGAAGGTGCATTCCCCTATGTTATTTAATGGAAAACAGAAATGGTTTTGTTTGGTTTGGGTTTTTCCTTTAACTGCACACTGAAATGACTGCAGCATTCCTAATAATCTTTGCAAAGTAGATGGGAAAATTTCACCTTACTCCTTGTCCCATACTGAAAGGAAATTCATTATTTTTGCACTCCTGAATGCAGAACTCTGCCAGGTTTTCTGACAGATACACTTTATAAAACTTCCTCCTTTATCTCAGCATAAATAAGTTGCCCATATAGCAATATGAGAACTCTGGTTTAGAAGGTTTTAGACAGGAGCAAGCAGTATTAAATATTACAAGTGACAGCTGCATATAAAATGTCAGAGCTAGCTATACTGTCACAAAGAAACACTATCTAAATTTAGACAGACTTGATTGTATACTCCTCAATCATCTAGTAAAGGATGCTATTTATTTCTTGCTATTTAAGTGTGATACTTGATTTCAGATCACTACTGTCAATAATTTGACCAGTCTTACTGGCTCTGTAGCTATTTATTTATAACAAAAATATTATTAAAAAGACATGACAGTCCCGCTTAGACTGGAAGACCAGCAGCACATAATTTCTGAATTTAAAAGAATAGTGGGCGTTTCTTGTTTGCTTACGTTTAAATGAAAGTATAAGTTAACTGTTAGGTCATTACATTAATGAAAGTTTTACGAACTGATTAGTCCTTTCTTCCCCTTGCACACTTTATGTCCTTTATGTTCTCCTCAAAAAGAGGGCAACACAATCTACAAAAATCTAATTTAAAGAATTTTAAAACTTTTGTTCACATAATTGAATAAGAATATAACTTGAATTAAATCTGGTACTCTTCCTACACCTGCTTGCCTGAAAGCAGGTAGATCCTTATGCTTCATTATGCAGACTGCCAAAGTATGGGAGCAAAGCACATCCAACTTAAATAGCAAAATTTCACATTTTCCCCATTGCTTCTACTATAATCTGAAGGGTCTTCTGCATCAAAGTGTAATACTTAGGCTCTACCTTCACACGTCAATATGTCACAGTAAATACCGTGCTATCCAAAGCAGTCATTTACCTGCATCCAGCATGAATTCTGACAGCACTCCATGAATTCAGAGCCAGCACACAAACCCAGGCCTGTGACTAAGCCTACCGTACCATCCGCAGCACGGTGAATCTGACGCTCAGCTAAATAAGAGGGACTAAGCTGTATTATGATTTTTCTTTCAAAGCCAGCTTTCAACTTCAGAAATAGAAAAAAATCAAAGCATCTTCATGCTCCAAAAAACCCAATCAAAAAACCATTTAACAGATCAGTCTCACTGAATCTGCCTTCTGAAGGAACCAAGTAAGAGGAACAGAGCTCAAATAAATCTAAGAAACAGCTAAACCAATATTTGATTCTCCAAGCTGTGATTTGGTCAATTACAGAAAAAAAAAAATTAAAAAGATTGGGTTGGACTCCATCTTAAGGTTCTTTTCCAACCTAAATGATTTTATCACCCTATGACTCATTACTATGAAATTGTAGCAAACACCATCTTAGATTGAATATTCTTTCCAAATGGAGCAAATCTGTGTTTAAAATGAAGCAGTTAATAATTTGATTAAAATTAACAGGTAAGCAAAAATGTTGCTTTAAACTACTTAGAGTGTCTCACGACTTATTATCCCACACACTGCCTACATAGCAAGCATTCCAGTACTACAAATTTCTGGAACAAATGTTTTATGCACCCAAGTACTAAAACCGCTGCTTGGAAGAGCTGAAACCTTCAGAGTAAGATTTCTAACTTGCAACACATTTGCTAGTTGGTTACTAAAGAAACAAATCAAGTACCAAAGTAAAAAGCAAGGCAAACTTCAAGTTCACAGTATCCCTCTTTGGAGGAAACCAACTGTCAAATACAACTATTTCTAATAGAATAAATATACTCCTTGTAATACTAACACAGAAAAAAATCCAGACTAAATTTATATAATTTAAGCATTACATAAAAACTAAAGAGAAAAAATTGGGCTGGCTTTGAAATAATGCCGAATAAGTCAAGACAAAGGAGCAGAACCCACAAAAACGTAGAACAGCCTTGTAGGCTGCCAGAAGAGACTTCAAGTATGGACAAGAGTAATTAATTTGAAACTTTCAGTGGATGTTTGCCAGCTTTTCAGCCTGTAGAACAGGACACTTAGACCAGATTAATTTAAGCATAGCGACACATGTGAAATTTAAAATAAAACACATTGACTTGTAAATTTTTGGATTCAGGTACTGTAAAGTTCTCTCCCCACAACTTTCTTATCCAATTCTGTCAGACACTTGTATTTCACAGCAGAAGGCACAAGCTGAATGGTGCCTCAGCTGCCACTAGTCACAGCACAAGAAAAATGCCCAGTGATTTCTACTCTTTCTGCTATGGAGTCAGTAATCTCCTACAAAGACACATGGCTTTGTAGCTTGGAAGTATAATCTCTTAAATTTACCACCTCGTGACACATTACCAGACATGAGATTTAAATTAGAATGCAAGCTGCTAATCAGTGTTACTATATTCAAAATACATCAATGCTAGTACAAGAAACCCACAGTGGAAACTTTGCTACAACACACTCTGGACACGAACATCAAATGAAATATCCTCTGAAACCCACACTGCTATATCTGTCTGAATTTTCTTATTTTGTCCATTCCCCCTTTTTGAAGTTAATCTACCACCATCCAGTATCCTTCTAATTCTGGGGCAGCTGCTGGCCCTGGTATGTTGCGGTGGTCCAGCCCACCTTGGGGCTGAATGACATCAAGTGGATAGACTTCCCCGCCCAGGATTCTGACCCGGAGGAGGGATCCGAGGGGGGGNCCTTCGCCTTTGCCTGTTGCCTAGCAACATCCCGGACTGCAGCCTGCTCCCTAGAGAGCCGAGGACTGAGAGCTCCAGAGGGAGCTTTGACAAACCCACTTGCTCCAAACTTTTTCCCCCGGCTGGGAAACCTGAGCAAGTCGCCTGCCTGGCCTCCGGGCGGTCAAGCGGTCACTGCGACACTGGTAGTTTACGATCTTTTTCCCATTCCCAATTGTTTTTATACAGTCAACCAAAGGTGGATAGAACTCATTACTTCTAACATGGCATTAGTCTTGGCATTTCCACAGCTACTGGAATTTGAATGTGCCAGGAAACTTGCAACGAATTAAGAATCGGTATGATTAGTATCTGGCAGAAAATATTTCAGTTAACTTAGCCATGTAGTAACAGAGCGTGAATCCCAGATTACATCCCTGGTTCAAAGCAGAGAAGTGACAGATTCTAAAATTATGGCACTGACTCAGATAAAAGATCTGAGATAATTCTCAAGGTTACAGTAGCTGCACACTTAGTTCTACAGAAGCAGTATCATTTACACTCATAAGCCACTGACACTTTTGTAAGTCCCTTAACAAATCAAGAATTAATTACAACTAATTATTTCTTTCCTGGGTCTCCAGTACTGTTCTTAGTAGATGTTTGCAATCAACACTATACAATAAAATAGTCAATATATTATACGTAAAACATCATTTAAGAAAACTGTTAAGATAAAATGCTACCTCAAATATTAACTCATGGGAACATCCTCTGTGTTTATTCAGGTCTAGATGTCTAATAGACTGCTCAGAGTTTCTTAAATACCTAGGCTGTTACTAGAACAAACACATAAGCAAGTAATAAGGACAGTGTTAATTAGTTTAATATTGAAACAAGGAGAAAGTATGGCTTTACATTCAGTATAACATCTGGAACCCAATGAATTCTAAAAATAAATCTTATGGTGAAACAAGGAGGGCACAGACTCCATTTTGCAAACCTTAAGGTACCTTCTATTCACATCTTTATCTTCAGAAGTATGAATTGAGTTTTGAGCTACTTGTAATTTTCAACTAGTGCTTCACATCTTTTTATGACAAAAGTTTTATGAAATGTTCTTTTTGCTTAGAATTCAATCATGTGATAAGCAGACACCTTAGCAGAAATCATGTGCAATTTTATGTACCACACCAAATTAAATGCATGCAGCTTCTGAATACAAATTCTATCCAGCTTTTTAAAAACATTTCTACATTCTTCAGCTGTTTCAAATTACTAGCTACTGCTACATAGTAGGAATCCTTTTATCATCATGTGCATCACTTACACCATAACTGTATTGGGGACTCATTGTCACTTTCTAAAGAAGAGCACCAGTACAATGCCAAGTGTCATATTTCAGAAACTTTGTGAAACATTCAAAAGGAAATGCAGCACCTTGAAAGTGAAGCTACTTTAAAAAGACCTACGTACAGAACGTACAAGAGATCTCTTAAACACCAGTATCATTGCCTTGGACAGGGACAGTGCCTTTGCAGTTTTTCCTTCAATTAACATAGCTTCCTTTGCGTGAAGTGCCAAACCCAGCAGGACCATGACAAGCTGAGACCTAAAGGTTTGGAAATAAGCCTCTTACTTATGACAGAAATTAAATACAGGTGTTAATGCACATTTGGAGATGAAAACCACTTGGTAATCATGCTTGCTGCCCAACAAGTACATGCCACACCACCAGCAGCTAAACATTTGTGGCTTCAGATTTATCTAAGGTGTCAATACCAGCTTGATAAGATTAGCAGTTGATTACTTAAATGTATCAAAGGCCAGCATCCTACACTACAATCATCTAAAACACTTGGGAATCTCTTCAAAATTCGAAGTCCAAAAACTTGTTAGTATTTTGAATGGAACTTCATTACAGCAAATAACTGATCTCCTCTACAAAACTGAAATAAGATTTAAATTTGCTACTTACAAAAATTAAAGTGGCTTTCTTCTTCCATACAAAGTAGTATGCTCAGAAACAATTATTACATACTTTAAAATCACAATATGAAAGAACATGATTAAAGACCTTCTTGAACATGAGTTTCAGTGGTTATTGTATATGAGCCCAATCCAGGAGACAAATGCTGACTGCTCCAACAGAAAGAACTAACTCCTTTACTCTTAAAATGTTTATCAAGAGAGTTACCACCAATTTCTGCCAACAGGGTATAGCATGCCTCATCCAGACTTTCAAATATATATCTAATAAACCTCTAGAAATCCAGAGTGCCTTGACATTGCTCTCCACAGTGTGGTTGGCCTTCATGGCCTTTTACTGTGCACCATGCTATAAATATGGTGTGTAAAGATGGCAGGTTCAGAGATAACAGAGCAAGCTTACTAAGCAGGCTATCATAAATCACAATGAAAAATGCTTTATAAAAAAATTCCCTACTGCAACAAAGGCATACTTTATGCAGGTTGTTCTGGCAGAGAGGTACAACAAAAGAACTTGGATTAACAATGTATCTTCATTGCAGGCTACGCTTCCAATTCAGAACAACTCTACTGTTGTATTACCTACAATTTTGACAGAACCTACATTCCCAGCTACCTCATATAACTATGTAACGGTGCAAAGAGTTGGGACAATCAGAAAACTGTGTGTGCATTTCTATCAAAACAGGAAAAAGATCTCTCATGTAAATCTCAACTGATTTTATTCAAAGCTCTACTTGTCACATAACACCAAGGCATTAGTTGCAAACGTGATAAAAGGGTACTGTCAAAATTTATACCAGGGCAAATGCAATTACACTAAAAGCTGTCCCATTATTGTAGAAACAAAGCAATAAACTTCAGTTCATGTAAATTTTCAGTATTCATCCACACCTAACTTAAAAGTGTTTTTCATCCTGCAGCTCAAGGACTAAGATCTATAAAAATAAGGAGAATAAGCATATTGTTAGCTGACCTAAATTCACTTCAATGTCTCCAACTCCACCAGAATCTGGATGGACTTAAAGTGACAGAGATTAAAATGTTAAAAGATCCTAGATATCAGTGAACAATCTTTTTCAATTACAAACATTTTCAGAACTCCTATTTGTATTTGAAGCAAGAAAGAAAATTCATGAGCATAGTCAACCATATTTTCTGTTACATGCACATGCATTTTGCACACAAAACTACCCTCGAGTAGGGTGAATAGCACTTAAAAAAAGCTGGCTATTTTGGGTTTTTGTTGTTTAAACAGAATTTGTATTTAACCAGTCTCATATTAAACTGAGACATCTTTAAAGTATGTAAAAATTTCAACCCTCTCCAAGACACAGTTGCACCCAATAATCCCAGAAGTAAGGAACAGGACAGACACTTACATAAACAGCAGCCTGTTAGGCCTCAAACAAGTATGTAATCAAAGACTGATCACTTCTGAACACTTCTATGTTCCAGAACAACAGACAGAGAAAATGATGTAAATAGACCCTCATCTAGGAATTAGATGACAGCATTTGCTAGCTAACACTGCAGCCCTAAAGCATATTAGAAGGAATCCCTGTCAATGATTTAAGAGCTTTATGCTTAAGCATTTATAGTCTTTACAAAGTATGTAACGGTTTTGCCAAGAGTTTACCAGATATATTAAGGATCTGCATACAGCTGAGGAATCCACTTTCAAAATGCTTCAAGAAACATTTAATGCATCAAGAATACAGACAGCACTTCAATGAGACTTAGCAACTTATTTTCAGTCCACCACTGTATAAAACATTACTGATAGACCTGAAATCAACAAGAACTCAAAATAACATTTCATTAAATAAAATCTAAAAATACTCAAAACAATTGTCTGGTTTACTTTCAATTTTTTTTTATTGCAAGACCCGTATCTCCAGTAATAGCAAGTTTTAAAACTGCATTCCAATACTGAATTCACACTATTCTATTTTAACGCTACTACAACTTTACTGTTGCCTCCACTCTCTTCTCTACTGTTTGGACACTGGGCTGTCAGTTGTACTTCTTGCCCACTACCATCTTGCATTCTTCACCAAGTGCTAGGTAGAAGAAGATTCTTCCTAGTCAAGCCTACAACCTATAAAATAGAAGAGCATAAGGAAGCACAGATCTGAGACTCCCTCAATTTGAAATAAAAAGAAACTCTTACCTCTAATTTGCAATCAGCACATTCCTTAAGGTAGACTGGCTATATCTCCTATTGCAGCAAAGAAGTCTTAAAAAAGTGGGTTTTAAATAGTTTAACATGTCTACCAAATGGACCTTGCAGGTGAACGCAATTTCACATTATTCCTAATCCAGTTCTACAGTGAACTGTGACACAGAAATATAGAAATTGAAAGCAACCTATTCTGCACCCATTTTCCCCTCCACCTGCTAACTCTGCATTTCCAGCACTCCATCTGCGTACAGCACATATCTCTGCTCCTCATCATGCTTTCAGTCAGGCTCATCAGACCATTATGACATACCAGGTGAATTGACCACTCCAGCAGCAAACTAAGTCCAATCAGGACAGCCAGTTTGACTACTTAACCAGCAAAAAACTGAATTAATCATTTAAAAGTGACAGGGAGACATCAAAGCCATTCAGCTAGATGCTGCAAGAGCACTCTCCTTTTTAGCGAGACAGAGCTTCTAGACTAGCTCTCCTGCTTATAAGACAACATCCACTGCTTATTTCCAGCATTCCAATACAGATTTAGAAAGCAGGCAAGAACCTCTTGAGTTTTACTGGAAACTATTAAAAACCCCAGAGATTCAGAATGTCCTTACAACTGTGGTTGATAAAAACTTGTACTATGATCCAAACAATTACAACAGCTTCATCCATGTAAAAAAACCCAAAGTTGTATGCAAAAAATTATTTTACCAACTTTGAGAAAGGAAGATGGGATTACCGATAGCCATTTAATTTCAACAGCATTTTCATTTCAAGAAACAGGTTATACCAAATTCTAGACAATATTAATTATAAACCTGCTTCACAGTTTCAACAGGAATTTTCATTACAGTACATTGATTACTTCTATAAAAGCAATCTGCTTAGAGCAATGATTGTAAAGACTTCCCGTCCATTCTGGTTGCCTAGATACTGTTATATTTCACTGAAGATTTAATCAGGTACCTTTGCTAAGTATATTACTCACTACAAAGGCAACCCAACATTTCTAAAAAGAATATATGAAAAAGTAATGAGGTGCAGTCTATTTCAGAAGTTGAAGCACAGTATATTTGAATGCTGTTGATTCCTTTCAATAAGTTGCTTCATAAAAAGTATTTTCTAATTCCAGTATCAATTTTATAGGTACATACTACATTGAAGTTTACAGTATCAGTAAATATAAATACTGAGCACCCATGTAAGCATACATCTATAAGTCAACACAGCAACTTGATTATCAAGTTGTTACCAAAACATACCAGAAGTGGTCTTATTTAAAGCTTCAATGACCCTTCAATTACCGAAGCCAGAAAACCAATCTACTTGCTTATCACAAGTTTAACAAGAATTTACTTGCTTATCACATGTTTAATGAGTCTCCTATTTAAAGAATTTGTTCTTAACTGCTTTATGTCAATTAGCCCCATCAGCTGAGATCCTAAAAGAATTATACCAAGAGTAACTTTTAAAAAATAACACAGAAATATGTTTCAAAGGAAGGGATAGACAGCAATTAAACCAAAATGAAAAACAAAGGTCAAAATCTAACCTCAATGGGTAACACACTTTCAAATCAAGGATTGGTGTATATGGGTATCTGCAACTCGAGGTGATACTTATGCCTATAAGCTTTAAGCTATAGATAACTCCAGACACCCTGAAGTTGGCTCCACAGCTTTGCAAATGCTAAGGCCAAAGCTGTGATGATGGGAAACATCTTCCAAGTCCCCAACTCTAATACTTCTTACACCTATACTGTAGAAGGACTAGGAGCAGTCACAAACATGGGTAATCAGTCTACAAAATCACTCCTTTACTTCCCACCCTTACTAAATAGTATTTTGTCTTGTCCACTCCTATTTAACGGTCCAGGAGAACAAAATGTTTAGGATTAAAAAAAGAGGAGTTCAAACCTCTTATTGCAGAAGCATACATTCCTACTACACAAGTGTCTCAGCAAAACCAGTTTATTTTTGTCTTACTGGTCTAATTTCAAAATCTTAATTATCCTTCCACCCAGAAATGTCACTAAGTTAAGCCACTGCAAAAACTGGATTTTTCTCAACAGTGCACTCAAAACTTTTCAGTCTCAGAAGTTCAAAGTTCTGATTTTTCCAACTACTCTCTATACCTAACGAATTTCAATAGTTTGTGGATACAAAATCTCTCAGGTAAAGCCAACCAAGTTCCATTTACAGAATAATTGTGTAATTTACACAAAGCCTGAGGTAACAGTAGGGCACTGAACAAACAAGGGGAATAAACAGAACAGCAAACCCAGGTAAAAGCTGGACAATGACCAAGATTCAGAATAGGAAGTTTTTATCAATACAGGTTCTCCTATACATGTCTTGGGAAAAAAAAAAACCCAAACTTTTAATAGCTAATTATCAAGTCAGTTAAGATCTTTATTTCAGTGCTTCCAAGACAAAAAAAACCCACCCTCACACGTAACAGAACATCTTCAATACCTCTTTTCTATATCCAGTTTTGCTGTACCACAACATTTGCTACATAGCATGTTACAGGAAACACTGCACACATCCATCAGCTAGACAGCAAAACTGACTTCAGAATTTTATGCCCTCTGAGCCAGACTCACGGCTTGGTTTCAGATTATTTAGCCAGACTTTAGGATGTGCTGGCTACTCAGTTATTCCTTCTCAGAAGACCAAAACAACTAAAGGGTAAAATGTGTCAGAAAAAGAGCAACCCACTTTGGGAATATGAGTATATAAATCACTACAGACTAACTATAGCACAAAGCCCCGTGCTCAAGTTGTGCCAACACAACTATGCAGGGAGCTGTACTGTAAGCTCTAGTTCTGATGCGAGTTAAAAATAATTTCACAAAAGGAGGTTAGCTGAAATGCACAATCAGTTTGGTAATATAATCTACAGGACAGAATCAACCATCGTGTATACAACAATGATGATACAATAAACTGTGCTGCCAGAAAAAAGTAGGACGATGCTAATTACATCATAGCTTATTACAGAATGTATGAGTGGTCTTCAGGCACCACTGCTGCTGGGAGTGGACAGCTTACCAAAAAGTACCTTACTAGAGCCTCCAATTCAGAAGGGGGGGGGGAGGGAATATTACAAAATCCATTAATATGTGGAACATCACAACTAGTTTTTATGTATCCATAACTAGACTTTTTAATCAATATTTTAAAGAAGCTACTGGTATCACAACATAGCACATGATGTACAATTTCTCTTTAACCCTTTCTAAAACAGTATGTACTGAAGTAAATTTTGTCTTAAGAATGTTAAAGAACAAAAATCATAATATAATCATAAATAGTGATTTTATGAAGTAACTTCCAAAAAGAATTATAAAAATGCAACACAAGACCTGAAATCACTGAAGATAATTTGTATTGAAGTCTACACACACATTAAAGACCTATATTATCATGTTGTAAACTTTTACACCAACATTCAAATAGAAGGAGACAAGCATAAAAGAACCCAAACTGCAATTGTACAAACACCAGCATAACTAAATGGCTGTGCTTTCTGCACATCCCTGAGTCTCCTTTCACAAAAGCAAGGGGGATTATTACACTATGAGAATCTACTAACTCCACATAAATAACGTCCTGATTGGCAGAGTCCAACTGTGCCATATTAAAATGCAAGAGAGCTCCTAGTTCAGCACTGCTGCTAAATCTAAGCAGACAGGCAGGAATGGGGGACAGGGGTGTTCACACTAACAAAGACAAGACCAACAAGCAAAAACCCAAACATTAAACACTTCTTTTAGATACCACAAATCAGCTTTTAAATACAAGGTGAACTTCATAAACATCTGTAGATAGTTGTCTCTGAAGGCATGACAGGAAATATTTTGTTAGAAATGTTTTAGATTAGGCTGGCATAATTTATGAAGATGAGGTCAATATCTCTGAAAAGTGCAATACTTGTTTGTGAGAATAAGGCTTTTCTGAGACCTCCCTTAAGTTCAAACTTCTAAAGTCTTTCTTGTCTGCAAGTGTGGAGAAAGAGAATACTCTGGAGGAAAGGCAAGAGAAGTAATGGTATAAACAGCATTGATGTATTTTTTTCAGTCCAGTGTACAATGGGGTCTGGAGGAAGCCAGGTACTGCCAAGCACTGTGAGGATCATGCTGCTGAAAAGATGAGTATGCAGCAGGAGTCAGTTTGACTGAGCAGACAGAAAGATGCATGTCTGTAACAAAAGAAAAGCAGACAGAAAAAGACGCCTGAGATGTGGAGAGTTAGAAAAACAACTAAATAGAATTGTTTTAGTTACCATCTTAAGCAACAGGAAGCTGCAGTGGAAAATATTAAATGCAGTACTGCCTTAAGTTAAATGTCACTTATCTTTTAAGAGCATGACATGCACACGTTCCACTACGAATCACAAGGATCTATTCAGGAACAGAAAAGTGGTTCTGCTGGTCATGAGGATGAAGGTATCCATCGAACTTAAATCTACAAGTGTGATTATCCAGGAAGGCGACACAGAATTACAGCTGTCAAATGGCCTGTAACTTCCTGGATGGCAGGATCCACTCCTAGAGAATGTTTAAGACATATCTATTGCTTTTTTCATTCAAGATACAAAAAACCTTAACACCAAATTTGCTATATTAGGTGAAGAATGTGATAATTCACAAGAAAAAGTGCTAATCCTATAAACTCATGGTGCCAGTTTGAATGCATTCATAAAACCTGATGAGTTAACCTCATAGCAGAAGGCATTCTACTAAACGAGGTACTGGCTGTTCTCCTGCAGTTGGCATAAATTCAGTCTTATGTGCTCTAGCTAGTTCAACAGAAATGCACTTGCAGATGCACACCTGACCGGGATCACATGTCTATTAATGCAGCCCACAGATCGGTCACTAACAAGCACCACCTCCCAACATGAGCAGAATTACACACATTCTGCAAGCATCACTAGAATTTTCATTTGTTGAATATTAAAAGTTAAGATGAGGAACCATAGAAGAAAAAAACAACTTGGGTCTACTACTTTCTCTACCTGGAAGCCAGCCAAAATATAAACTGCTTTTCAAAAATCTTACACTAAGTATATGAATTAATCTATTAAAAAAAACCCAACAGAAAATACAAGAAAATATTACTTCAGTTAGGACACAGAAGTTTAGGAACTGTCAACTTGTCACAAATAAAGTGCTTAGCAAAAAATATATACTTTTATATGTTGACCTTTTAGTGTTGGCCAATATACTACATTGCACTTATATTTTTTGCTAAGTTCTCATGAAATTTAAGTATTTCTTTGTTACATATTGACTGAAAATAGTATTAAAGTAAATAAGCTTGTTTATGTAATGATTTTAAAAGATAAAAATCATCAAATCCCATGTATAAACAAACATTTTCCATCTGGCTTACCAACTATAAGATCAAATGCAGCTTACTTCTAAGAATGATGGTTCTCAGAAATTTTCCAGGAAAGGCTCTCCTGCTGTTAGAACAGCACACTGAAGTGCATAAAATTACAAGGTTAAAATAACTATACATGGATAATGTTTAGAATCCAGTATTTTTATTCCTAATGACCTGCATTCAAAATTTTATGAAGTGATGAACCAATTTACACATATGACAAAAGAATTTAGATAATCCAAGTCAATAGCATTTTGCACAGATTAAATATATCTGCTTACTCCTAGAGACAGGACAACAAAATATAAATCTAACATGGATCAGCGATATTGTTCACAGGGATGGTTCAGGTACAGCAGTGCCACATCTCTCTCAAATCCCTGCAATTTCCTGTTTTAGGGAAGAAAATTTTTAGAAAAGCATATAATGAAATAAATTAAATTTCCAGTCTAGAAATAGACCAATTTTATGAACACATCTTCCCTCAATTGAGCATTCTAGCTCAAGCTTCAGTAGGATCTGCTAATCACCATGCAAAAATACAATTTTTATATATGCTGCAATAAATCCAATTTATTGGATCAATAACAATAAAAATAATAATAAATTGGTATACAGCTATGAGACCTTTTTCTACATAAACAAGGTGCTTCAGATGCCGCTCACACATTGCATTTTCCTGGCAGCAGACCACAATTTGTACTTTTCCCTTTATTTCAGTATCTTTTCAGCAGAACAAACCCATAAATAGATGTAGGAGTACAACCGAGTAGATGATCAACTGTGACATGTGGGCTGAACAAGCAATTGGGAAAGCGAGTGGTGAGAAGAAAGTGACTCTAGTGGAAGTAACTTTAAATAGTTTTGTAATCAGATAAAGCATTCACATCACATTCAAGACATCTGACGGACTTGCAAGGGATAGAAAAACTTTCATTCCAAAACACATGTGAAATACAGTTACGCATCCATGGGTGTATGCACAAAGCCTAATCCAGAGTTCACGAAACATTTAGGCAATCTTTGTTTAAATAATCATGCAAACACTGGTCCCAGGAGAAGCCAGGCTGCCAGCCTTCACACCTCTTTTTAGGAGGGGAGAGGGGAATGCTAACCCAACCGAGCTGCTGCTCAGAACACTATGAGAACCCACATGTATCTGACCATTTGCTCCATATTCTTAGATCTCATGAGAGCCCAGCAGAAAGGCTTTCCAGCATCAGAAACAGAAGTTATGAAATTTAAGCTCATAACATAGGACTTGGTGCATAAGAGCATTAAAATAGTGACAAAACCCATTCTTAAGTTTAAAGCATCTTTAAACAGACATCATCTGTATCCAAGAATTATGAAAAATATATAAACAAGTACCAAACTACAGGCACCACAAGCTCCATACAGAACAGCAAAACACTGAAAATTAACTTCAAATGCCTTGCCGGACGACACAAAGCATTACTTTGCCACTTTTTAAAAAGGAAATAACATTTTCTGCAGTATTGCTGTTACCACATACGTGAAAACCTTCCATAGAACAATCTGAGGACTCAAAAGGTGTACATGACTAGGCACAGTACCAGCCTAAAACCGAACATTTCCTGGAAAACAAACAATTAAAGCTTTTGTTTCTGGTTTATCTCACAAGTAACATTTTAAATCTATAAACACATTTTAGGACTTTTGTTTTCCCCTTACTAGGCTTCATGTCTTCATTTACAATGAAAGTTGCTCAGTCTTTTGTCCCTTTCTGGAGCCATCTTAGCATTTAGCAACAGAAAATTATTTAAGAGGTCTACTACGTTTGTAGTGAACAGAGCACTTCAGGAGAGCAAAATCAATGTCGAGGGGAGTGAGACATAGCGCATCATTTAAAAAGTTTGCCCAAAACTTCACCTCTGAGAGGGAAGGTGCAACTCAACAGCTATTTTAACTCACTATTAGAAGGATCCAGCCTGATTCAGATACACAGAATATACTGCGAAACTCCCTATAACATTATTTCAATGCAAATCTTGCAGCATTCAGCTGTCCCCAACCTATGGAATTATAGTCCTGAACAAATGTATTCTAATTAAAACCCTCACTTCCTTTTTTCTTGTAATTTTAAAAGTAATCTTATCTTTACACACAAGGATATCTTAAAATACACAAAGAGGCGAACTTCAAGTACTTGTAACCAAAACTCAAGAACACAGGATTATGTTATGTGTAACTATATTACACACGTAGTAGCTCCATCAAGGTGGTATTTCCCGTTGTAAGATCTCAGTAACACAAGCAAGTTCTACAAAATTAAAAAAAAAAAAAAACAACCACAACACCAAAAAACAATGCAAAAAGTTCAATGGTGCTTTGCCTTTTGTTCTTTTAACACTTTCTGTACTTCGCTCTCATAGCAACAGTTTAGGACATGTTCGGGTCTACAAGAAACATTAAGAGTAAATATCTCCCCAACGTTACATTTCCTTCCTTTCAACAGAGGAACAGAGAATCCAGGTCAAAAGTTTCAGGCGTTATCCCTTTCCTATGGAAGTCAGGGCCCGGACAGACCACGCCGTGCCGCTTCCCCGGGGCGCTGTCTCTAATCCCTCAAGCAGCCGGAGCCCACCTGCGCCAAGGAGCTGCTGTGCCTCCCGCGACCCCAAAACCTCTGAAGGGCCCCGAGCACGTACCTCGGGGTCCGAGGGCAGCACCGCCCCCCGCCCAGCCCGGCGGGTACCTATAAAACTATACGTCTCGGTAGGCGAGGGAGTTTCGGGAGGCGGCTGCCTCAAGAAGAGCCTCCCCTCACGGCATCCCTTACCTAAGAGGAGCAGCTTGACCTCCCTGGCCGCCTTCTCGCCGTCCTCCCGCAGGTTCCTGTCGATCATCTTGCTCCTCTCCACCGCCGCCTTGTCCTCGGCGCTCAGCGTGCAGCCCATCTTGGGAAGGGGCTGTTTGGCTCCGCCAGGGGAAGAGAAGCAGGGAGCGGCGGGGTTCGGCGCCGGGAGCGGCGGGGAGGAGCTGAGGAGGGAGGGGAAGCGAGTGCGCTCCCCGCTCGCTCTCTCCTTCCCCCGCTCCCTCACCTGGGGCGCAGCGGCGTCGCGGGCAGCGCGTGCCGGGTTCGCCTCACGGCCAAGAGGGGAGGCAGCGAACGGGAGGAGAGAGGAGAGGCTCGGCCGGGGGAGCGCGGAGCAGGGACAACGGGGCTGCGGACGCTCGGACCGAGGCCTCGCACCGGAGCCACCGCGCCCGCCGCCGGCCCTGAAGCTGCTGCGCGCGCGGCACCGCCCCCGCCCCACCGGAGGCGCGCGACCGCGCGCGCACCGCCCACGCCGGGAGGGGAGAAAGG
>VZTI01004257.1:1802636-1931660 GCA_013397865.1 Struthidea cinerea
GCGCGGGAGGTTCCATTGCTCGGCGGGGCGGGGAAGCGCCGGGCAGGGCTGTACCAATGGGGTACCCGCAGGGGGGGTGCAGGAGCCGAGCTCGTCGTCCTCTCCCGCCCTGTTCCCCAGTCCCGCTACTTCCCGCTGCCGGGATCCTGGGAAACACCTCGGGGTCCGGCCCCGCCGGCGCTGGGTGCTGGCGGTCTGCCCTCGGGAGGGGCAGCAGCAGGACCGCTCTTACCTGGACTGATCAGTCAGCAGTACTTTACCCCGCGAACACAAAGCCAAACGATCCATCCCACCTCACGCTTCAAAGCTGCTCATCCCGCTCCCTTTTCCTATGGACCCTAATTCATCCATGTATATAAGTGTATAAATGGGGAGGGGGATGGAGCCGGGCTGTTCCCGGTGGTACCGAGCAGCGGGACAAGAGCTAACAGGCAGACACTGGTGCACACAAAGTTCCACCTGAACATGGGAAAGAGCTGCTTTGCTGTGTGGTGACCGAGCACTGGAACAGGCTGCCCAGAGAGGCTGTGGAGCCTTCCTCACTGGAGGTACTCCAGAACCATTCGGATGCAATCCTGTGCCGTGTGCTCTGGGTTGTCCCTGCTTGAGCAGGGAGGCTGGACCAGATGCCCCACTGCGGTCCCCTCCAGCCTGACCCACTCTGTGATTGAAGCCCTATCTCAGAGCCCAGGCATGGGGCTGTCTGCACATCTGTGACCTGTCAGAGGTTGCTTTATGACTTGTTTTGCTCTTTAATATAAAAATCCTAAGAAAACTATGCAATGTTTACAAGTCTTTCCCCACCATGCACATGTTGTGCTGTTTGGATTGCAAAAGAAAGATCCCATTACCCGATAATAGGATCATGGAACAAATGGGGTTGAAGGCACCTCGGGATAATCCAGCCCAAGGTCAGCTGAGCTGCAGTGTGACTGGGACCCACCATCCCGGCTGGTGAACACTGATAGGGTGAAGCAGTGTTTTCACTGAAATTCGTAGATAAAACTCTGCACAGGCAGTAAAACTTNTCTGGGTTGTCCCTGCTTGAGCAGGGAGGCTGGACCAGATGCCCCACTGCGGTCCCCTCCAGCCTGACCCACTCTGTGATTGAAGCCCTATCTCAGAGCCCAGGCATGGGGCTGTCTGCACATCTGTGACCTGTCAGAGGTTGCTTTATGACTTGTTTTGCTCTTTAATATAAAAATCCTAAGAAAACTATGCAATGTTTACAAGTCTTTCCCCACCATGCACATGTTGTGCTGTTTGGATTGCAAAAGAAAGATCCCATTACCCGATAATAGGATCATGGAACAAATGGGGTTGAAGGCACCTCGGGATAATCCAGCCCAAGGTCAGCTGAGCTGCAGTGTGACTGGGACCCACCATCCCGGCTGGTGAACACTGATAGGGTGAAGCAGTGTTTTCACTGAAATTCGTAGATAAAACTCTGCACAGGCAGTAAAACTTTGTGAATCTCAGGAAAAACTTCAGTCAAAACATAAGGCGCAAAAGCCTACAAGGCAAATCTGTTACATTAAAATTCATCATCCCAGTGCGTCCTTAGGAATTTTGTTTCTATAGAATCTCAAGAACTTCTGCCCCCAGAATGAGCTCAAAAAGAGCAACATTTTACAGCACAGAAGGTGTTTTAACATTATAGTGCAACGACTTTAAGCCAGACTCAGCTATTACTATACTTAGCAAATTAAAAGGCTTTTTCCTGTAATACTCAATGGAAAAGTGTATAAAATGTTCTATTTTTATTGGATGTGTTGGTTTTTCTTCTTTGCAGGGGTCTTTGGATGCTGACAATGAATAAACCATAACTAATGGTGTAAAAATGAAGTTGATAACACTCAAACTATAACTTAAATATTTTTCACATTCTCTGGTTGGTAGGCATGCTCTCAGCCCTAGCAAAGGATGGTATAGAATCCTTTCTTAAAGAAACCACAAACAACATCAGTTCTCAAGACTTTATAAGACTTCTGAGACATTTTATTTGGCCATCTTCGTTGTGTTACTGCAATGGAGAATGCCGGGGCACCTGAGAGGTGTCTCTTGCTTCTCTGCTCTCCTGAGTTGTTCAGGTGCACAGTCCATTTTGTGTTCTCTTGGGCAGACTTCCACACTGGTGTGGTGTGGGATAAAAGCTTTTACAAAATAGTTCTTCTCACGTATGGAAACCTAGTCTTGTTTTGTGGTTCCTGGCCTCTCCTGTGGTAGAGGTAGCAATGTCAACTGCTGCTCAGGAAAGAACAGAGTTAGGGGAGATGAAAGTTAATAAGCTTAGGGATACTTTTCTGATTTGGAAATCAAGGATAAAGAATGATTTCTGAGATAAACAACACGTGGCTAGGATATTTGCAAGTGAAAGTACGGATTAAGGGATAAGAAAGTAGTAAACAGAGATTATGGTAGGTGGAAATAATGTGATAATGAGAGCGGCAGATGTTACAAAGATGGAGATACTACAAGTAGGACACCTCAACTTCGCATGGATTTTGTTTCATTTTATCATGTGCATAGAGCACACGTTTCTGTACTTTTGACCAGGAGTATTTGCTAGGGTTCTCTCTCTGTCCTTTTTCCCCTTTAACACTGTCACTACACTCATAGGCAAAAAGGGTAAAATAGGCCCAAGTTCCATTTCTTTTTATCACCCTGTATCCGGAAAACAGAACTGTATAATATCTGCTGTTTTACAAATATAGCTTAGTCTTAAAAATAAAGATTGAATTATATTTTTTAGTTCTATTTAACCCAAACCCACTTTATTTCATAATTAGGACTTTTCTACTACCTTTACCTGTTACAACCCTGTGGATAAATTGTACCTTGTTGTACATGGACAACATTACAAAAACCAGGGCTACTCCTGAGTATCTGACATGCATTCATTTGAAATTTGAAGCCAATTTGTATTGATTTTTAATTTTTCAGGAGTGGAAGTACTACATGGTACAGGTTACATAGGATTCACTAATATTATTTCTTTATGCAGTCTTCTTTGAAATGGTAAGAGATCTTTTCAACAGTGTTCAGCAGTGTCAGTTGTTTAGTTCTACTTATGCAATAATGGCCCAGGGGATAAATTATTGTAATTCTAGTTACTTCACATACATAGCAGCTCTCAGGATCATGGAATAGCAGAAATTCTTTTTACAGTGCACAAGAAGGCTGAAGAATGATTGTGGTAACTCTGTCGTGGCCAGGAAAATCCCAATATTCAGAACAAAGGTTGTCAGTGCAGTGTTTTACAACAAATAATGTCTTACATGATGCTGTAGAGCAGTGTAGGCCTGAATCTCTGTCTGGAGCTACCACAGATCTGCTCCTGATGTCTGAAAGTATTTTCTTACAAGGTAAAATAGTCTACTAGACAGTGAAAGAAACTGTAGTGAAATAGTTAAATATAGTCTGTATTTGGACAGTACACTGTTGATCCCCTTTATTCCAAAATTTAGGGAATGTATAAGCTCTAACTCGTTGATTAGTGTTGCTTCATAGCAATATGGTTGTGTGAGACAGTGTATTTCATCCCTGTAGTTAGAACTGTGCAGCTTTTATCTTCATCTGACAAGCTGGGAGATTGCTCAGGAGCTATGTGTGTGTTTCATGGCCTCATTCCTGAGAGGGGATTATTTCAAGAGATTTTGTTGTTTTTCTTGGTTTAACAATAAATAGCTGTTGTTTAATATGACCTCCTTTTGAGTCCCCGTCACCAGCTCTTGGGCTTATTTTTCTGTAAGATTAGCTGCTGCTGCATGGGCTTAATAGATAAATTTCTTGTGTTTGGTATGGAATACATAGTGTTTTATGCGGATAATGATCAGCCTTCAGCCTTCTATTTTGCTGGTTTTCAGATTTTAATTTAAATTATGTGATTTAGTCATCTTATTTGCTCTCGTCTTTAACCAGACACAGTACACAAAATCATATATGAGAAATTGAATACAGTTGTTACAAAAAAAAGGGAGGAAAGCGGGCAAGAATTTGAATTTCTACCTTTGGAAAAGTGAGTAGAGCAAGATAAAATACGTTCTGAATAAAGCGTGTAACTATATGCACAATTATATCTCAATGCCTGAACTAAAATATTTTTACCTGATTATTTTATAATTATAAATATTTTTATCTATTTCATTTCCTTTTGTGCTAAGAAAATAAAATGTTCCCAAAGTATGGTGCAAGGCATCTTCTTCTATACTGCTCATTGCAACCCTTCTGCCATGGGCAGGGACACCTTCCACTAGACCACATTACTCAAAGCCCCATCCAGCCTGGCCTTGAACACTTCCAGGGATGGGACATCCATAACTTCCCTGGGCAACCTGTTCCAGTGCCTCACCACCCTCACAGCAAAGAATTTCTTCCTAATATCTAATCTAAACCTACTCTCTGTCAGTTGGAATCCATCCAAGGACCCTTGTCCTGTCACTACATGCTCTTGGGAAAAGTCCGTCTCCATCTTCCTTAGGCTCCTTTCAGGTACTGAAGGGCCACAATGAGGTCACCCCAAAGCCTTCTCTTTTCCAGGCTGAACAAACCCAGTTCTCTCAGCCTTTCCTCACAGGAGAGGTGCTTCATCCATCCAATCAACTTGGCATCTATCCCTCCTCTGAACTTTCTCCAACAGGTCCAGGTCCTTCCTGTGCTGGAGACCCCAGACCTGGATGCAGTGCTCAAGGTGGGGCAGAATCCCCTCCTGACCTGCTGCCCACAGTGCTCTGGATGCAGCCCAGGACATGGCTGGCTTTCTGAATCTACACCAACAGCTGTATTACACCATTTGAAATTTAAACAGATGAAAAAATGGTTAAACAGACAGAGCAAGTTCAAACCCTCCATATGAATTGAATGTCAAAGGCCCCTATGCCCCATTGCTGAGTCTTCCAGCAAAGTGCGTGCAGTCCACCTTCAACATTCTCTGGATTACACTGTATGCAACGCTGATTCTTCTCTCACATTACTGTGATTAATTAATGGATAGTAGATACTTTAGATATTAATTAGCTAGGATAATGTCCCTGTTCAGCAATGTCACTAATGACAGGGCAGAGCTCATGCATCACCTCTGTGAAGGAAGTTTCTGAGTAAGAGATTTTGTAGGCTTAATTCAAAATGAAATTTTTCTTGGTACCACAAAACAAGTTTGGCTTAAAAATTTCCCAACGCTGAAGCTGAGCAATACTGAGTTGTTTAAGCTGTAGCTTGGTAGCATACTAACACCTATAGTGCTTGTTAATATGGATGCAAATAATTATTGTCAGAGCCTTGGGAGATTCCAAGGTGTATATTGTGTGAGGCAGGTGCTGTTGCCAGGGAGAGGAGACGTGTGCCGTGTCTGGCAGTGAGTGCTATGGACATCCTAGTACTCATTGTTGCCTTGAAATAAACAGTGAGAATTCTGTTAATTTTAATGAAGGCAGTGTAATTACAGTGATGTGGGAAGAAAATCAGCTTTGCATATGCACACTGTGTAATCCAGAGGTCCTTGGAGGTGGACTGCATGTATTTTGCGAGGAGAAGGCTGAGCAATGGGGCAGAAGGGAATTTGACACTTCATTCATTTTGTGTTAAGCTTTCCAAGAGACCAGATTTCCAACGAGTTGTGCAAGTATCTAAGTTGATGATTTCAATGTTCAAAACACTGCAGATAGGTCCTCTCCTAGGATATGATAGAATCAGGAGTAAATGTTCAGCAAAGCAGATTTCTTTTTGTATAGTCAGCATGTTTTTGAAATATTACCGTGTTAGATATAATTCTGAGTCGTTATAGCAGAAGAAACTACATAATCTACTGTCTGTTAAACCCCAAACTGCAAATGAACTAATTATGGTACAGACTTCATAGTATAAATAAACAAAGGAAAAACTAATTGAAAAATAGAGCACTTTATTAATAAAGATTGTGTCAGTTTATAAGAGAAAGAGAGACACACACACTGATAGACATTTGTTTCCATATTGCTGAGAGGCCAGCACAAAACCCTGTAGAACTTCAGGGCATAATGTCTTTAGTATACCCATAGCAGAAATGGATTATACGTAAATTAAACCACAAAAAATCAGGTAATCCTGGAATATTATGGAACACATGGCTTTTTGGGATGTGATCCAGGCAGTTACATTATGTTTTGTTCGTTTGTACATTCTGGTAAATTGAAATTATTTCCCAGTAAGTGTGAAATGGCACTGAAACACTTAGGTGTTGTATTTGTAAATGTTACTGCATGTTAATAATAATTAGATACATAAATAGGTATATTCATGTGCAATTGTCACATCAGTAAAAATTATAAAGTGGATATCATTCAATTTGTGTAAAGCTTCTGTAACACTTTTTTATAGTTTTAATTTTGAATTGTAGGAAGTAAACATCAGTATATTTGCAAAGATATCCAACAGTATATTTCCTGTTACGATGTTAAATCTTCATAAATTGGTGTCTTCTTAAATGACTGTATGCTAAATATATTTATTCAAGATTCATAAAAGTACAGTAAGTGAAACAACTGCATAAGATGTTACACTAAATGAGATATTTAGGAAAATTGCCGCAGGAATGGTCAATTTTTATCTCACTTAAGCACAGCATGACTATAAGACAATACAACAACTTTTTGACTGTCATATCTAAGTGTCTTCACACATGCTCTGAAAGGCAGCTCATATGAGTAGATACCTTGAATAGTCTGTTTTCTTTTATTGCATATGAAAATAAATGAATATTACTTATTGTGATAAATTAGTTCTATAATGTATTAATACAAGGATTTTATTCCAGTTATAAATACAGTATAAATCCAGCAATGTTTTTGCTGACAAAGGATATCAACAAAACAAAGAATAGAACTGATTACTTACAGAAATTCAGAGAGTTTTTCAATAATTGCAATTTTAAAATAAATTGCAGGTAAAGTGTATTGATTGAAAGGAGTCAACTATGACCATGTTATCCAATAAATATTATTTGTTTTTTTTCAAATGAAAGTTGCACAATATTTACATGGAAATGAAAAGCATTTTTTAGTAAGTGGTCCTTTTTATTTTTGCAACTATTTATGTGTGGGCTATGGCAGTAGTCTTTCCATTTTAGAACAACCGTGAGTGCTGATCTGTAAATACCAGGTAAAATAACTTTGAAATATTTATCAAAGTGGGTTTGTCCTTCTCCCTAGGCATGATGACAGAGACTCTAATACTAGACCTTGGGATTTTTGTTCTATAACTGTAAAAGATTCCCCTGATTACAAAAGATGGAGAAGAAATGAAGTGGTAAAACTGCCTGCCTCCTTCAGTGGTTGTTACGGAGCAGTGGCAGGAAGCAGGTCTGAAGGAAGGCCTTTGCTGTGGTTTTGTGTTTACATGTTTGCTGAATCTTCAAAATGTTCCTTTTCATTCTCAGTCATACCAGGTCCCAGATTCAATCCAGAGTTATACTCACACCTATGCTTTCTTTTACTCTTAGCTTGTAATTAGCTCTGAATTCTGCAGCTTCTGAAGACGGTCTTGTGTACCCCAAAGCTTGTCTGTTTTTCCTGAGCTACACCAGCTGATCGAAATAGGCCAACAAGCTTTAGTTTTAGGCATTTCAGTAGAAGCAATGAAGTTCGTGGTTCAAATCCTGGATACACTGGGGTCAATGGAAATGTGACTATTACTATTAGTTTACCATTACTGTATGTAAGTACAGCCAGAATTTCTCTTTTGGAACTGCTCAACTGCTTCGAGTTACACATGTGTTTAAGTGCATTCCTGATCTACAGCCAGGCTGCTCAGCATCTTTCGAAATTGTTTTGTAGTTAAACAAATTATGCTGACACTGTTGCAAAACCATTGTTTTTACTGGGTGAAGGAAAAAAGTTATTATACTTTTTGTCTAAAATCAGATCCTAAAGTATTTGGTAGGAAAGATACAGTTAAAGTTTAGATCTTGAAATAGTAATGTGTAAGTTTATTTCCATTCAAAATTTTGTGTTTCTGTTGACTTACTAATTTTCTCATTTAATTCTCCTTAAATGGCGTAAAAAAGGCAGAATACTTCATGTCACCACAAAGACATGGATAAATATGCAGGTTATTCTCTAATGTGGTGACAAGACTGGTTGTATCTTGTTTATTTATATGAAAGTAATAATTTCTCAGAGCAAAGCAGGTATGAGCCTTATTGCAGGAAATAGCAGTTTTGAATGTTACTTCCTTCATCTTGCAAACAGGAACATGTAAACCCAGCATATATTTGGTTATATTCCAGTGCCCCTTTGTTTGTCTTGGCATTTGCTTTGCTTTTATATAAATCAGTACAAGTTGCCTGGGTAATGTTTTTCATTCTATTGTTTGTTTACATGTCCAATGTCCTTAAAGCTTGTGGAAATAATGGGCTGCTACTTTATTTCTGAAGTAGACTAGTTCACTTTTCCCATATCTATGCAGAATACAAAAAATCAATGGTTGCAAAGTTATTAATTTTTAATTTTCATTGTGGATTGGATACTGTTATGGTGTTCAGCTGAATAATACATTATGTCTAATGGTGCCTGGTATTATAAATTACATTTTGAATGTAATATTTACTTTGAAAGCTAAGCTGTTTTGCCTTGGAGTACTCTTTATCTGTTTAAATCTCACTCACCCCCCCAAAAAAAACTACATGTGCCAGAGGAGGATTCTGACAGGTTTTCTTTTCTTGAGTAAAGTTTGTAAAATCAGTTGTGTGAACAAAATAAAATCAAGCAACACAAGCAATGTTTTTTTGTAAAAATACAATGATGAAACAGTCATGAGATACCTATTTGTAAGATAACATGAAAATATATTCAGAAATATTTTGTCTTAAAAATGTTATTATTAACAACAGAAATAAAATACATTAGCCAAACTCTGTCAACATTATTAATACCAAATCCCAGGTCCACTGTAAGGAAAGACGATCACTGTAATCAATATCTGTAAGACTTGGTTGTGGCTTTGCATTTCACAATGTTGGAGACAGTGGTAAAAGGCACTAGAAATAAAAACCCTGCATAACAAAATAATTTCTTCAGTATGCAAAGATAATTCCTCCTTGTCTGTCACAAGATCACCTGATTGAATAATCTGGCAAACTACTCTACACAGTGTACTCCATCATGTTGAGTTCTGGCTAGTATATCTAGGCTTCGTTCCCAAGAAAATAGATGCTGTTTTCAAGCTTCTCTCATGAGGGGTATTTGGAAGATCCAGATATTTCCATAGCTGAGCAAAACTATAAAACTGAGTTGTGAGCCTCTGCTTCAAGAATTTGGAGAACCCAGATTAAGAAAACTATGTATTGATAAAACTGTCTAAGGGAACAAAAACAGGAAATGTTTTTAGATGAGAAAGAGCTATCAGGAATTTAAACAGGAAAGGCTGAGTACTGTTTGTTACTGCAGAATGCTAATGCTGTGTGCGGAATGACCATTGCCCTGACTATGAGAGCTGTGACAGACACTCTGTCCAAGGATAGGCAGTCCAGATCAGCAGTGCAAAGTTGCCCACAAGGTGCTTCACTGGTTAAAAAAGCTGAAAATGGAACTAGAGTCAAGGGAGTCAGGCATCCAGCTATCCCCTAAATTAGTAGGACCAAGCTGCAAACAAGAATTATGACCAGAGAAAAGATCTCAGACATGTTAAAAAAGCACAGTATTACAGCTGGGGTCAGAGGAGTCAGAGGCAAGCTGAGGGAACCAGACAAGCAGTGGGCTCCAGCTGGAGCTGAGTGTTAGAGTACGGAGACAGTAATCCAGAGCTGGTCACAAGCGGAGATATGACCAGATACGGTGCTGGCACTCAGAATGGGTCGTCATCTGCAGTACAGAGAGCCTTGGAAAGAAGGAGGAGGTCTCAGTGCCATCGTGGCAGGCGCTCTGTGGTGTGAGTGCAGAGCTGCACTGCCCCGACTGTTGCAGGTGGGCTGCGGACAGACACGTGTTGGGCCAGGGGCTCACAGGTCTGCCCGTCCCTGCTGGGCTCTGAAACCACCCGGCTGAGAGAGCAGTGCAGGTCTCAGCGGCTCCTCTGAGGAAGGATGAGGATGGTTCTGTCAGCGAATAGCTGCAGTTCTCAGGTTTCAGTTCCCGAAGCTCGCAGCAGTCCCTCCTGCAGGGCAGGCCGGGGCAGAGCTCTGGTTTCCCGACAGACCTGTGAGCCATGGGCAGCGTTCCCCCAGAACAGTCCTAGAGTGAAAGCACAGCAGTAGTGTAGGGAGTGAGCAAGAGAGTTCAGAATCCACAAACTGCATTTTTACAAGAATACCCAAAACAACCAAACAAAAAATCAAACCACAAAACAACTCCTAACCCCCACCTTGCAATCTGTCCCCGACCCTCATAACATTCTCAGAAGTTCTAAACTGACTTACTTGGTAGGTAAGCTTTCTCACTCACTGAGCTATGCATCCTTTGAATATATTGGGGCAAAATCAGAGTAAGTCCCAGCCCAAGTCTTAGTTTTGCTAGGCAAAGTTGACATGAGTTTGAGCTATATTATGCTTTTCCATTTCTGAAGTATTTTCAATTAATGTATAAACAATAGGTCTCTACAAGCATCTGTTCCTACAAAACCAGATCTGATGTTATTGTATTATCTATTATAAAACCAGCAATGAGATTATACATATAGAAAAGTTTGGGTTTTTTTAAAATTATGGCAATAACATTGAAATTATTCTGCTAAGATACCCCTGCTACAGTAGGCTGGTCAGTCTGACCAAAAAAAGCAGAAAACAGAATTTTTTCTTCTTTATGAAGTAAAAGGTAGGAATAAAATCAATTCCAACCAACATTTTACTGAATTTTATTTTCCAAAAATAAGCCTTTTTACTTCTGTGGTGGAAATCTGTAAGGTTTTTGACTAAGTATTCCATGACATTCAGACTGAAAATGCAGCAAAATGCTTTATCCATGATTCAGACCTTAGAGGGATTTCAGAGAAGTGAGGTGGCAGATTTTTAAATGTATATAAAATCTTGTGCCTTTATATAGATACGTATTTTAGTCATTTGTGACATTTATGTAAATACTTTGTCCAGATTTTTATGGACAGATGGAATTTGTAGAAGAGTTCAGCAGAAAGCAGGACTCGTTTCTGTGCTGTTCAGCTTCGTGCGTGATAACTTTGAATTTTTTATCATACCATATCTGATAAAACTTGCATATAACACACAGGCCAACACAACCTTAAGTAATGATGAGGCTAAAGCAGTTATATGCAGTGTCCTAAAATTACTGCACCGCAGGGCCCTGGGAAGGGAGGAAAAAGTTGTTTATGCACCTAAACAAAGTGTATGAAGAGGCAGTTTTATCTCTCCTTGAAGTTTTCATGAGACCAATATTGAAATATTCCTTACAGAACTAATGTGACTGCACCAAGAAAAAGGGAAATTGAAAGTCTACAGTATAAATCATTATTAAAATGCCCAGGGAGAATTCTCTAATAAAAAGGATGAGGAACATGAGCAGCAGCAGAAGGAACTGGCTGCCCTGCATCTGGCAGTGGCTTGGACAAACTCTCAGAAGGTGTCACACATTCAAGTGGAACCGGGAGATGGGAAGGGATGGATGTGAAGTGGCTGCCTCATGCCAGGCAGGGCACTGAGGAGACCACTGAAACTGTCTTTCTCAAATGACAAGTACACAATTTAAGGGTCAGTGAGAGATGGAATATTAAACTAGATAATCCGCTTTTTATGCTTCCTTAATGTCAGTATGCATGTAAATAATAAGTCAAATTGTTTAGGAATAAACTGTAACAAATCTCCTCTGACTAGAGATTAGAAATTGCTCTAATATGATCTTGCAAAAGAAAGATCCTTCAAGTGAAGCTGTTTCTCAAAGCAGCATGATTGTCCCTTAGTTAAAATAGAGCTGTGTGACTTGCCACAGATAGCTGTGACACCGAATTCTGTAATTTGAATAAAAGGAACCTTTTAGTTCATTCTGAAACGTGGTGGAGATACCTGGCAACTTTTGATTTGGGAGTTCCTTTGAACTCCCTTTTAGCTCATTGCTAGCCAAATGGCTGCTGGGCCTTGGAGATATAGTTCAAAGCCTGATTTATGTTACTGATTAAAAATCGTGTAAAAGCCTCTGGAAAAGAGAAGTATGGGCACATAATAATGCAGCATCCACCAGCTTTACCGAGTCTTTTACTGGATTGGGCTGCTGAGCTTTGATTCTTATATACTAAATTTTCAGATCTTGGTGAGTGGCAGGAAAAAGAAGTTGGTGTTGGCACTAAAAAATCACTTAGGTAGTGATGTTATTGTGCAGAGTAGTCCAACTCCTCAGTCTGTCATCTGATATCTAAACAGGATAATGTTTGTAACTGATAAATGTGATAATGGGGAGAGAAGAGGTAGTGCTCCCCAGTTGTGCCATCATGGGTGAACACGTGATGAGACTGTGTGACTTGGCCGTGGTGATTGCAGACAGGGATGACACTGTCACCAGCACTGACAGGGAGCTGGCTTTGCACAGGAGGCCCGACACTGTGCAGTGCAGGAGCAGGGCAAGTTCTGAGCTAACAGGGCTGTGAAAGGAAAAGAGTTTGCATTATTGTTCTCCGATGAGGGCTTGTAAGGCCAGGCAGCGCTGCCGTACCTGGCCTGCACTGCAGAACTGGGTCCCTGGCCTCTCTGGCCCCTCAGCACAGTTTGGAAGTGTCTGTGTGACCTGGATACCCTTTGACAGTGTCCACAGAACAAACAGTAATGAACGTTCATGGCTTGCTGTGCCCTATTTAACGCCATAATAAGACAGTAAACAAGATGGATTTCAGGGATGAGGAATTATAAAGATATCATAGAACCATGGCCTTTTTCTTAGGAATAGGTCTTCTTCAGTACTGCCTTGGCCATAGCAGCCTAGCCTATCCAAACATAAATGTTATTTTTCACACCAAACTTTTTAATTTTAACTTCCTCTTTATGTATGTGCATATATTGTTTATTCACAAGCATATCACAGCTTCCAGTGGGTTGAAACAGGCAGTGGGGTATCTCTATTCATACATTTCTGCTTTTTAATAGGATCTATTCAGAGCAAGACAAAAGGCTGATTGAATGCTGGGAGAAATTTTGTATCGTAGAGTCATTTAAATGTGAACTAGGACATTCTCTGGACAATTACATAAAAATGGCAAGTGACCCTCTGTACAATAGTTGCTTTCAACATTATCCAAGGCCAAGACAGGCTTTTGACAGTTACATAATGCAGATGGGTCATGATGAGCCAACTCAGAAATGTTCAGCATTGTGCAAAATGAGAATCACATTTGACGAAGTTGAAACCAAAAAAAGGGACAAAAAACCTTTAATTTTCAGTATGCTGATCAATTTTCTAATTAATAATACCCAAATTTAGAAATATTTAGAATCATAGAGTCATTAAGACTGAAAAGACCCCTAAGATCATAAAGTCTAACCTTTGAAATATTACTTGTTTGTTGTTTGAAACCTAGATACAGGTAGAAAAACTGGCAAAGGCTCAAATAAAAAGTCTGGGAGGTCTTCAACCTTTGACACACCTGTTTGCAAAAACATCTGCAACATATTGTTAATGGTTTGTAAAGCTATAGATGAGTGATCATATGTGCTACTGATCTCTATTAAATACATATATCTTGATATAGAAATATTTTACTCTGACTCTAAAATAGCCCTTGACTAATTTAGTTACAGAACTGAATTCCAGAATTCACAAATCCAAATAATTTCTCTCACTGCTAGCATCCTGCCACCTCTGCTTTTTCCACTGTAAAAAAATTACACTTAGGACTTTGTGTTAATGCTTATTTGCTCTGTCTTATGCCAAAACACTAATTTCACAGAAAAATATCAACAAAATATCTAAAAAACCCCACTTGCATCAGTAAACACCACATGGCAGCAGTGTGAGTTTTCCCCCGGTGGTAGTAAGGTCTTAAACTACATAGAATTGTGGTGTTTCAGTGTACCCAATTTGTACTGTGTAGGCCAAAGGCTTTACACACATATATATGTAGATACAGATATATAAATACACAGATGTGTAGATAAATAAATATGTATATAAATAAAAACTGCAGTAAAAAGCCTTATAGGTATTTATATGTTTTCTGCAGGGGAATTTTAGCACAATCTTCTTTGATATTTCTGCTATTGTTTTTTCACTGTAGCCTGAAGAGAAATCTATTGGTACTGAAGGATAATTTATAGTCTTCCTTTGCATTCTCTTTCTCTTCAAGGATGAGACCAAGAATGTTAATTACTAACATGCAGCAACTGTAATATTATCTCTAATTAATTATACTTTTGTGGCATTCCTTCCTTGAGAATAGCTGGCTCTTAATGTTCCCCAATAAGTATTCCAAAATATTGTAATGGACAATCAGGTAAGAACACATCAAGGAGGCAACTTTTTGTAGCTGAGACTACTAAATGGTTTGTTTATACAAACTGGTGCTGCAAGTATTAGTATCTTGATTTTGTGTGACTAAAGACAATATTTTATTATTCACTCTGATCTATTTTTTCCCCTCCTTAAACCTTCTTATAGTCAGAAAACTACCTTATAGTTGTGAAGAAGTGAATTATACGTTGCAGTGAAAACAAGATTTCCATATTTGCCTTTAGATTTCTGATTTTAATATGTATGAACTGAATTAGAGTGGTGAATTCTATCAAGAAGTGGTTTTTTTATGTTAAATCATAAAAAAGGCCTCTACTCCTTGTCATGCAGTCTTCTGCTTCAAGGCTAGCTAGCTTGGATTGCTACTGCTTTTTGGCAAGATGTGTGCTGTCAATCTGGAACAAGTATACAAAAGACTGAATGTAAAGAAAGTGAAAATTAAATTTGATTCAAAACAACACTGAACATTGAAGAAGTTTTGTTTAATACAAAATGTTTTTGTAACTTGAGTTGTCTGTCAGTGCTTCTTACCAACATGATTGTTCTGAATTTGATACTAAAGTCTTGAGGCTGTTTTTGTCAGAGCTTTTCTTTCTAAAGCCTAGTTAGGTGGGGAATAACCCCAGAATACTTCTATCTCTCAACACAGTAAATATGCAGAGATTTAAATTTTAGTCCTTTCATGGAGCCTTCCTTAATATTAAGTAACAGCAAAGAGGAACAATAATTTTATCGTCTTGCTAAAAGTGGTTTGTTTCCAAAACCTCTTCCTGCTCTCTGAAATTCATGTCCTCCTTGTGGGCTCCTTGGCCAGCAAGGGAAAAAACGTAAGAGCTACACCTTTTTTCAGAACTCTGGTCCTGGTCCTTAACCAAAGCAGTGCATCATCTCTGCATTTCACAGCAGAACTGTGGAGTCAGGGCAATAACAAGCACAAATTCAGGCTGGGTGGAAAAAGGATTGAGAAGTCCTGAGTAGAAGGACTTGAGGGTGTTGATGAGGTCATGACATGCCTGACATGACCCAGCAATGTGCTTTTGCAGCCCAGAAAGCCACTTGTGTCCTGGGCTGCATCCAAAGCAGTGTGGGCAGCAGGGTGAGGGAGGGGATTCTGCCCCTCTGCTCTGTTCTTGTAAGATCCCACCTGGAGTTCTACATCCACCTCTGGGGTCTCCAACATATAAAGGACATGGAATTGCTGGAGCAAGTCTGGAGGAGGCCACAAAGATGATCAGAGGGCTGGAGCACCTTTCCTATGGAGGCAGACTGAGAGAGTTGGGTTTGTTCAGACTGGAAAAGAGAAGGCTTTGGGGACACCTTCTTGCAGTCTTTCAGTAGCTAAAGGGGCTACAAAAAAGCCTAAAACCGATTTTTACAAAGGGCATAGGAACAAGATTAAGGGGACTGTAGTGCTTTAAACAGAAAGGATATGAAAATCTTATTTAGACTTTTATCTTGATCCCAATTAACTTATAATTAAGAGAATTGCAGTGAACTTCTGATAATGCTCTTGCTGCACAGAGTATTTAATAGTGGCCTTTATCTACTTCCAGTCAAAGCAAAAGTACAGACTTACAAATATTTAATCCTTTTCATTTAGTTTGGGTGAATGAATCTATATAAGTATGAATGGTACCCTTTGCTGTATTTTTCAAAAGCAGGTATTACAATGCTGCCTGAACTCACTTTGGGTCATTAGCCTCCATTTAAATTTTTCCTGTGGTTCTTCACAGTTGAAAATGTTATACTTAACCTTTTTGGGGACACAGCTTGCTTTTTTAATATTAAATGTAACTTCCTTTTCTATCAATTTTCTGTCAGCCCTTTTTGACTTAGCTGCTCCACTCCATTATTATATGTAAAACTGTCCACCCCTAGTATAGTTATATGAAGTTTAGTCAAGGCTCATGCTAGACAGCAAACTAACCAAGGCAGAGCCTAAAGCTGACTGTGTTCCAAAGAACCATCCACACTTAATTCAGACTATAAATATTAATACAAAATACAAAACACCTCATGATGACAGAGATATCATTTTTCTGTTCCAGCTGCTATCTAGCAACATTGCATTTTGTAGTAAATATGTACATTACTCAGCTTAGTTCTTTGTACTTAACTCTAAATATAGGGTGCCATTTTTATTAATACACAAAGATTGTTTGGACGTGGAAACAGAACCTTGGATGAAGCAGAAACAGAACATCCAATCCCTTGGATGATGTTCTTAACATACGCATACAAAAATATATTTTTTTCTCACAAGTGTAGAACTAGTTGTGAAGGATTCAAGGAAATAGATGTATACTAACTGTTGTCAGCTGTGGAGAGAAAGTGAACTTTCTTGATATTAACAATACTGGTTTGTTGTAAAAAAACACACAAAAATAGAAAATATATAGCAAAGGCTCGTGGGAGAGAGAGTCCTTACTCACCTGTTATCTTGGGAATTTAACCAAGTGATCTTCCCCTACACCGTGGGAAGGAAAATTTGTAAAGGCCCCTTAAAACATTTAGTGTAAATGTAAAATTGCATGAGGAAAGCAGCCTGATGAGAAGAACACAGCATCATTAAATTTATACTGATTATAAAATGTGAGCAAAGCCAGTGTTAAAGTCAGTCAAGATAAATGAGAATTTGCAAATGGTTGATGAAACATGAATATGGAAAAAATAATGCACACAGGGATGATATCCAAAAGTGTCAGAAGTGCCATATTCCCTGCTGTTTGCACTGCTGAAAGCATTAAAATAACACCTTGCATCTCAAATCAAAATTACCAGGCCTCTTCTTTTGCTTTTGTGCTGAGGAGAAGAGAGGGATTGCTATGGAGACAATATATAGCTAATAGCTGGAGGGTAGGTGGAATAAATTCAATAAATAAACAGTCACAGCTGAAAAGAAGGAACAAGGGATGACAACCAAGTCTGACAAAAAGCTTCTGATTTTGTATTTAAAATTTGAAAAGGATGTAGAAATCAAATGCTGTCACTAAAAGCTGATAAAGCCATTGAATCAATCTGGGAAAAACATCAGGGATTGATCTAGTGTTCAAAATGAGAAGCTAACAGAGAATCATAGGACCTTTTGCTAAACTCTACAGCTGTTTCTATGGCTTTGAACTGGTCATTTATATTATTACATTGTCTGAACATCAGATTACTATGAAATCCCTCTGGGTTTTTAGTCTGGGCATTGTGTGAACACTTGCTCTCTTTATTTAGCCAGTTCATTTCTTCCTGTGTTCTTAAAACCAGCATAAAGCTGGGCTGGTATGACAGCTGACTCCAAGGGATATAATCAATCTTACAAATCACCTGCTAATCTTAAAAAGCAATTATATGTCTGAGAAAGGTCATTAAATAATGCATAGTATGGCAGGTGACATAGAGTCACATTAATGGAAACACTTAACACTGTTACCATGGTTAGTGTGAAAAACATGCCCAAAAGGGGCTGGCGCTGTTGACTGCCACTACTGATTCCAGAAAACCTCATTAGTTCTGCTTCTCAATTAGTTATGAAATACTGGATAAATTCCTGTCATTGTTCTTCTGTCAATTAGAATTAAATATAACAAAAGCCTAATCTGGTTTTTGTTTCTGTATTTCTGCCCTGTATAGAGCTCCTGCCCACAGTATATTATTTACTTTTGATCAACAGAAATATTTTTATGGTGGGAAAGGAAAACTCTGACTGCAGTCATTACCTCCCAGTTGGCTTTCTGGGTACCTGGTCTGGCTTCACATCTTTCGTTGCACAGCCAGATTATAATTAGTTTTCCTTCAGTGACTTTTCCCTCTTTCACTCAGATGTTTTTTAATCATTACCTTGCACAGTTTTACGTTGCTTTTCCTCAAATTCACAACCTGGTTCTGGTTCTTTGACAGGCCACATCTCACACTGCAGGAAAGGAGAAGGGTTCTGGTCCTTTCACAGTCCACATCTCACATTTCAGGAAAGGAGAAGGGTCGTTTTGGTAGGCAGGAGGAGAAGGATGCAAAGGATGAAGGGTTGTTGAGGTTTTTTTCCTAGAGCCTCTAATTCTCCACATCTCTTCTATCCCAAACTGTATTCATCCAAACTGTAACTACGCAGCAGGACAACTTTGTTAATTTTTGGTGTTATTTGCAAGAAATTAGCTTTGTGCTTTTTATTAGCACAGCGACTGAGTTCTCGGAGTTCATTTGGGTTCCTCACTCCTCCTCTGTAAAATAATACAAATCTTTTAATAATTTGCAAATGCATGTGACAGAACTATGGTTAGAAGATCGTGTTCAGCTCATTTTTCTCCCTGTCATCACCTTCTAATCAAACGTGGCAGGCAGTGACCTGTAGCAGTTGAGAAGCTGATATACACTGACTTTTGCTCCTCCTATTGTAGATGCAATAACCTGCTGCAAAGAAAATATGTGGATCAGGGCAGTAATAGGCTCAGATGACTAGATCCAGTAAATGCTACTAACCAGGGAAACTTGTGAGCCCTTCACTTTAATTGCTGTCATAATTGGTGGAAGCAAGGAAGTGGGTGTGTGAGGCTGAAGGAGGAAATAGGAGGGAGCCTGGACTCGTACTGCTAACACATCTTCATTTTAATGCAAAAGCTATCAAGAGGAGCTATATTACTCAAAGTGTCTTTTACAAGGTAGTGGTATGTAGTGGATCTGAACATGCATTGTAGAATTTTCTATATAGAGAAATAAAAAGACTCCTCAAATTCTTCCAGGGCAGTAAAAGCTAGATGTGCTCAGTTCAGTGAACACTGATGTGCAGCAGTACTCCCACTATTCTCTGACCTATCTCAGCCTACACTTTCCATCTCTCTGACCTCTACACTTGGCTGGCACTACAGACATTGTGGCAGCACATGGCCTGTTCCTTGACCTGTGCTTGGTACCTGTAGGAGCTCAGAGATAGCACCCTGGAGCTGGCTGCATGTTAACCTTCTCTTTGTCTCAGGTGGGTTCACCGTGCGTGCTGGCGTCTGTGCTGCCGCGGTGCTTAAAGGTGTCTCCAAACTCTGCTCCCATTACTATTGGATAAAGACATTTTTTTCTTCTCATTTTAGCTGTCTAGAAATGAGGTATGTAATCCAAGCAGTTTCTCTAGTCGGTGTTACCTGGATATAAGCAATGGGAAGAGACACTTCTGAAAGACAATTTGTCTCCTATTGTATTCAATCATTTGGGGATTAGATGAGTCACTCGTAAGCTTTATCAGACCCTTTACAGTGAATACAAAGGAAACCTGTATGACTAACCTAGATTGCAACACTTTTCAGATGATAAAAGCTTGGAGATAGGAATTCCACCTAACCTGAATGATGGAAATTGGTTGAAAATTTCCTCCTTCAGTGAAGGAGGCTGAAATATAGTGCAGCATAGAAGCTAACAAGAAAAACAATAGAAGTACTAAAACAATAAATCCACATATCACTGTAGTGAAGTATTGTAAATGAGTTTGTGGTGCAATTAACTTTTTTTACAAAATGCCATACTACATACCTCAAAAGTAGAGACATTACCTGGTATGTTAAAATTTTTATGTTTCCACTGAAAAAAAATTCTCAAAGTTAACTAATGTTATTGTTAATTATTATTTATTTATAATTTTAACTATTGTTAACTATTAATATTATTAATTAATATGCTAATGTATTTGGGTTTTTTTTATATGCACTGGTTCTAAAATATTTTAATGGAGTTGAGCTATGGATATGTCTAGGCACAACAGCTCTGTGAGCAAATTATCAACTTTACAAATAAACAGAATTCCACTAAGCACAGCAAAACTGATTTATGCCAACTGTGATTTTGAAACTATGCATTTTGATGGAAAGCTCTGAAAACAAGAATTCCATTATTTAAAAAGTGTAAAGAGAAATCTGAAAACAGAAATAATTGCTCCATTTAACTGTCCAAGATGAAACACAATTGCATCTTTTCTTCTTTTGTGCATTCTTATTTATAGCACACAGTAAACAAACAGCATATTGTGTAGCTTCAAATAGTGGCTGACACTAGTTCAAATAGATGATCTTGACAGTGTGCCCAAAGAAATGTTGCAGCTTTACAGTCTAGAAAATGTGTTTTTTTTCTGTGAGCTAGGTGCTCATATAGATACATCTTTTAAATTAGGAACAGAGTGTTTATTTCATTGTGGGTGCATTGTTCAAGCTCATGGTCCTACAGGGAGGATAAGGAGATCTCAGAGAAATGAGTGGAGTGCTGGTTGAACCTCACTGTTCATCTGAAATAGCATGAAAACTGTTAATACAGCTGGAGTGGCTGACTCAGTCCTGTGTTTTCATCCCTAAGAATGGCATTAGCTGCCAGGGCTGAGAGCAGTAGGCATGACCCATCCCCAGACTCTGCATGGGAGGCTGTGTGAGCTCTCCAGGTCTGCACCAGAACCGTGGCAGTGTACAGACTGCAGCTGCAGGGTGACCAGGGACCAGGCTCTGGGGTTTGATATGAATACAAGTGAACATACAGGTCTGTGAGTTCAGGGAGTATCAACTCCAAAAGCAAACTGTGGAAATAAAATACATTCAAGAAGCCTGATTGTATCAGGCTGTGGATATTTTAAAGTCTCTATCGTATTTGTATGTTTGTACCAAATGTGTGAGAGGCACCTAGTTTGAAATGCTACCTACAGTAGAGTGGAATATTAAGGACTGCTGGACTTCCCTTTTCTCATGCATTATACTTGCAGGTCACTGGCTTCCTCTGCTGCCCAGCGAGGTGGTGGAGTCACCGTCCCTGGAGGTGTTTAAAAAAAGGCTGGATGTGGCACTCAGGTTGAGTTGATAAGATGGTGTTAGGTCATAGGTTGGACTTCATGGTCTTAAAGGTCTTTTCCAACCTAGTTAATTCTGTGATTCTGTGAAATGTGAAATAGCTTGGACAAACAAATCATATTTGTCAAGCTCTATGAAAAAACACTTGCTCAAAGCAATTCTAATTAGTACAGAAGAGTGTGAATAGACCAAATTCTTCTGATAGTTTCCATCCCAAGTATCAGAGTTAACATTAGTTCTTCTGGTAATGTTCCCCTTCAGTCACAGGGATGAGGAATCCAAACATCACATTGTAACAGGCTGCAGATAAATCACCTTCACAGAAACCATGTGGACAAGGTGTGGCCTTAAAGGTGTGTTGGGTTTACAGTAAACTGACAGGATCAGCAACAGGTTCTGCACGTGACCTTGGTGTTCTGGACAAACCAACAGCTGCCAGAGCTTGTGTTTCCCATCAGTTTTGTAGGAAATGCTGAGCCTGTGATATGTCTAAGCATAAATTTGTCTTATTTTAAATGCATAAATACTCCTGTTGGAGTGCTCAATTCAAAACAGCTATGAAATGGTGCAATATGACACGGTCTGACGTTCCAATTTTTGAAAGCATTCAACTGTTTAATAAAACACTAAGGCGCAATATTTTGTCTTCACATGCAATGTTACATTAGCTATATGCATTTAGTTATTAACACAAGTATATCTATTAAAATGATTTGTTGTGATAATTCAGACTATGAGTCACTTTCAGATACATGGGAAGCCTGTACTAACTGATGTGCTGTTTGAAGGGCAACCAAGTTGTCCATTACTGTGCCGAAGTGGGATGCACTGCGGCACATACAAAATGCAGCACAGCCTAAAGGGGAAGCTTTTAAGCTGCTGTTAACTAGTTATTCCTGGCTTCAGTTCCACCACATACTGGATTTGTGATTTCAGGATTCTTTCTTACTCTTTGACCAGCTCTGTTTGTTCACAAAACCTGCCTATGGTTGCTCTCATCCAGACAGCTCCAGTTTCGGCAGCAAGAGTTGGAACCTTTTCACCTCTGAGGCTCTGGTGACCACTGGCAACTAAATCAGACCTGGGTCCTGTAGACCTGCTCTGCCAGAAGGCTAAAACTCAGACAACTTCTAAAATCACCTAGTGATAATCATGATGCATTACATGAGACACTGAAGCGCCCAGAATGCACCACAGCCACTGCTTTTTGTTATTAACAAAATTTCAGTATAATGCATGTGTGTTCCTCTGGCACCAAGAGGTCAGGTGATGTCAGGTCAGATGAACGACACCTGCATTTTTGGCCTTTGAAAAGATATGGCCCGATTGGGATTACAAGAATCAAAAAAAAAAAAAAAATAGGCTAAATTGTAAGGTGGCAAGTATTATTTTTAGGTAGGTCAGTATTTGATTTCATTCAAATTTTTATGTTTCAGGCATTTTTAGAAAACAGGTTTTTATTCAGTATGCCCACTCAAGGGAGAACAGATTTGCCATTAGCATGTCCTAATTAAGAAGGTTTTCTGGTAGATTACAATGACTTTTTAGCTGAATTATGTACAATAATACTGACTGATTCAGCTCTGCATCTGCTAGTGCAGTCTTTACTGCACTCTTATTCCCCTGATTTTCTGTAATACGAGTACTCTGCAAATAACACCAGTCCCTTTGTTCCTGGGAGGGAACTGACCTGCCTGGGGCTTGCTGAGTTTATCAGTGTTTGGGTTGTTTTCTCAGAAGCCTAAAAATACTGGCAAGTGTGGCAGATCTGATGAAAATAATTTACCCACCCGACACAATCATGGCAACTCTCTTCATCTTCTTGGAAAGGGTTTTGGGTGTATATTGAACTGTGAACCCTACAATATTGATTGTATTTCTGCAGAAATTACGTGCATTTATCAAGCCAGAATCTGAATGTTACTCATCTGGATCCTGTCCTCTGACATTTTTTCACAAGACCAAACATGGTTCTTGTTTCTCTTCTGTACAAATGTATATTTGAGCTTTGCAGTTAAATCTGGAAATATAAGGAAAAAAAGAAAATAACAGAAAGAAAGAACTTGTTGAGTGTTACTTTTAGATCCATTAATGTTTTGTTCAGAATGTTTTGCCCAGAAAAGCTGTGGCTGCCCCATCCCTGGAACTGTTCAAGGCCAGGTTGGATGGGGCTCTGAGAAACCTGGTCTAGTGAAGGTGTCCCTGCCCGTGGCAGAGGGTTTGGAACTAGATGGTCTGTAAGGTCCATTTTAACCCAGACCATTCTGATTCTATGAAAATGTCTCTGAATGAGGCTTTACCTCAAATTAAAATAGGCACAGTGTATCATACCTGCTAGTCAGTAAGAGAACGTACAGCCTCAGCCCAATAGACCGTTCCGCCTCCCAAATAACATCTATTTTCTATTGTAAATAGAAAGTGAATTTTCCTCTGAAGACTATAATTATAGAATCGAATATTAATTAAAAAGTTCACTGCAAAAGACTTACTATATAAATCAAAGGCACAAAAGTCAGCCAACACATAATTATGATACCTTTGTGAGAATTTGAAAAATTATGATCTTCCAATCGCAAATTTAAATCAGTAGATATAGGGAAGTATTTAGAGGTTTGATTTTTTTTTTCATTTTTCTGCCAGTTCATGTTGATTTCATATTCCTGTTTTTTAGCATTTACCTTTTTCCATCCATTAATAACCTAATTTCATGACTTCATGAACTACATGTGAGATGTGACCCTGGGTGAGTGTACATAGGGGTGACCAGCAGTGCCTGTGAAGGCTGCAGTGCAGAGCTGAGCGAGTTTTTGTGGGATGCCCTTTGGGACCACACCATATTTAAAGCATACTCTTCATTTTATTTTCTCATTTGAGCACACTGTGTTGATTTGACAGCAGGATGGAAATAATTTAGGCAAGATGTTGAGTTTTTCCTGTCTGAGACTGAAGTTGCCTTTAAGACTGGGCTGAGTTGGTCCCAGCTGCTGCACATTGCTGGCTCACTGACAGCCAGGGAATGTCATATACTGGAGCACACTCAAATCATGCTGTTTACTTTAAATATTAACTTCTTGGGGAATGAAAAAAGGTTCAGAGGCAAAGCAAGCCGTGCTTAGCCTCTGTTTGATTTGCAACAGTTGTAGTACAGTTTTCCCTTTGCAGTTTCTCTGCAGTCTGTTAAATCCTGTATTTCTTTGGGGGGCCAGGTCCTCTGCAGCCAAGGCAGGTTTATAAGGGCAAATTTTGTTTGTGGAACAGACAGTGTGGTTCAACACAAATACAGACTGAGAAGAGAACAGACAAATGTGAAGTGGACAGGGCACGCTGTAAAGGATAAGGTGGGGACAGATTTAGTGTTGACTGGACAACAGGCTGCAGAGAAAAAGTTATTCCATCACCACGGCAACTAAAAGCCAAGAGAAAAGAGTAAGAGGCAGTGATGAGTCCTGTGGCCTCCCACGAGGATGTGTATTCAAGGATGTCCCACAATGCCTATTTCCATTTGCGTTTCAGATTAGATATTAACTGCAGTGGTTTTATCCCTTCCTGCAGTGCAGTGTTTGCACTGTTTGCACATTATAGGCCTGTTTCTGAGGACTGATGGATGCTTGGAGCCCATGGAGGTGAGGTCAGCAGCTCACAGCACCACATCCCATCCCAGCTGAGAGAGGAAATCTGTGTTATCTGTCTGGTAGTACCAAAGCTTTTTATATTTTATTTCACAGCACTTTTAAAATGTTACCTAGGCTTTACCTTTAAATGGAAACTGACTCTTCTCTCCATCTCACCTGTTTCATACTCGCGTGATTCTAATGAGGTCAGACTATCCTATTGTGTGGCAGACAAGACAAAATGTAAGAAAATTCTGCAGTCTGCAAGGCTGTGCTGTGAGTGATTAGCTGTCTTATCAAACTTGGTATGTCAGAAGGAAATAAAACTGGAAATCGGGCTTGCAAATGAGCAGGTACTGACTACTGACTTTTGCCAAAGAGTGGGTACACAGCAGGAGAAATCCTACCGGCAGCAGTGGAGGTCAGGCTACAAACCGATGGTTGTTTTCCAGCAAATTGAAACACACTGCGACATTACAATGTACTATTTATATCTAACCACCCCTGTTTGGGCAAACAAGTTTCTAAAAACAGCATCAATGAACCTGGATCCCGATGTTATTACATTGAAAACACCATTTTGCCACCTAGTGGTGGTTTCTACCTTCATGCTTTATCTATGTTTTTGGTTCTCCAAATTGCATCTTCTTACCATGCTGAGAGCTGTATATTGTTCAGGCAGGCAATTCTTCCAAGAAGGCACATAGTAATTTTCCAGAAAAGTAGCTACATGTTCAGCAGAAACTGAAAGTCTCTTGGGATGAATTAGCCAACCTCTTTATTTTAAGTATTACGTGGTTTGGAAAGTTTCTTAATGTTCCCAATTTGCATTACTTTGTTAAAGATTAAAATAATTATTCTATTATCTCTGTTCAAGGTTTTCGTTAAATGGCATTTTCCAAAGTTGTCCTCTGCTATGATTTTCAGAGTAGATAGAGGATTTCACTCTGTAATACAGCTGAGCAGCATTCCCTACCACACACAGTGTTTTAACACGTTGGGCTGCAGCAACAAGGCTGTAGGTGCACTGGTATTTTGAGGGAGGCAGGTTGCTGCTCTGCAGCCCAGAGAGAAACCCTTCTGAAAGAATAGGATCTCTAAAAGAAGTCTTTTCAAAACCATGCACTGTGTGATTTACTGCAAGGAGACACTCCCATCTGGGATGTATTAAGTTATAACAAAGCTGTCTTTTGTTTAGCATCTCAGAAACAGCTGTGTTTGTCCGTAAGCTAGAGAAAAAAAATGAGAAATAAAATGAAGGTATCTTATGGTGCATTGTTTTAGTTCACATGGTTTGATTTTGATGTTTTCTTCTTGTGAGGTTGCATGGAACTCACTTACTGAGTGTTTTGCCAAACATTTTTTTTCATTTAAGCCTCTGAATATATGGCAGAATTCCAGTGTCCTTTTCTTTTCTTATAAAGGCTCTTGTCTTACTGGAGAGGGCTGTATTGATGGTGAAATTATACCTTCATGAGAAAAGTATGGTGTTGTCTAAAAGAAAGAATCATATAGAAAGGAAAACCATCCAAAACCTAAAATCCTAAGGAAATTATGTACACTTCCTCCCAAGAAAATGGCCTGTTTCTAGATTTTCTCAGTCAGTGGCACCGATGTATGAGCTGATGAGAAATCAGAGTTGTGTAAAGATCGTAGCACTGTGACGGTCTTAGCCTGTGCACTGTTGTGCTGCATCAGCTGGGGAGGGGCTGAGGGGACCCTCAGCAAAGGGGGACTCAGGTGTGTCAGAACCATCAGGAGAGCAAGGACCATCTACTACACACAAACCTTCAGTTCTCATTTCTGATTGCCTGGCTGTTCATTCACATTGTGGCATTCTTTTGAATATTCCTTTATAGACAGACTGATGAGGGTTTCCAAGTGAAAGCAAATGATAGCTTGTGAATTCCCACAAAAATCCATCTAAAGTGGCAAAGCTTTATTCAAAGACAAAATTCAGAGGGCAAGAAGACATAGCTCAGAATTGGATGTGAATTGGCGTAAGCAGAACTAAATTTTTTCAAGTTCCTCAATACATTTCAAAGTAAAATATCAAAAAAGATCCTCAGAAAATTATTTTAACTCATGCTGGCAAATATGAATCTTAAAAGGATTTATTGCTCAACTTCTATTATGTCTCCTCTCCCCCCAAAATGAAAGAATTACATTAATAAATAAAGTCAAAGTCACATCCGACTTTATTACTAGCAGATCTTATACAAAAATATTTATTTCATTGATGTTTTAACTTTGGTAAGACTAATACAGATATTTAGTCATCCCCCGTAAGGGTGTTTATGTTTCTTCAAATGAATTATTTCATGACATCTGTAAACTGTTGAACAATGGTTTCTTCCTTGTACGTATGTCATCATGTGCCAATTGACTGATATAACTCACTGTTTTACTGTGCATTTGACCCAGGTTGTCATGGTGTAGAAACCTGAAACTATGACCCTTACTTCCATCAGCTTCACCTCTTTGGTAAACAGATGGTATTTGGTTTGGCTGAGTGAACTGGGATATCTGTGAAGTGACTTTAATGATCCATCTGTGCAAGTTGTTTTTCAACAAATTATAGGATCATAGGACAATTCAGGTGGGAAGAGAACTCAGGAAGGCTCTAGTTTAACCTCCTACTCCAAGCAGGCTTAGCTGTAGGGTCAGATCAGCTTGCTCAGGGTTTTGTCCAGCTAGGTCTTGGAACCCTCCCAGAATGGACATTGAATCAGTTACTCAGTGAAAGCTCTGCTGCTGCTTGATGGTCTTCCCTGAACACTTGGACCAAGAACAGATGCCTGGGAGACCTGGTCACTTCCATACACTACCTGTATTGAGAAGCTCCCCCTGAGAATGCTCAGAAACCTCACTGACTGGTTGTGTTCCATAGCCACCCATCCAGCAGATATTGGGTTGAGTTCCCCAAGAGAACCAGGAGGTGTGACCAGAAACACCCTTAAGTTTAAAGAAATCTCTGTCCATTTCTTCACCATAACCGGGGGGTCTGTAACAACAACCCATCGCAGTGTCTGTCTTCCCAGCCTCTTCTCTGTTCCTGACCCACAGGCTCTCCACCAGCTGGACATTCATCCCATAGAAGATCCATAAATCCCAACTTGCACCTTCACACAGTGGGCAACCCCTTCTTCTTGTCCTCCCTGCCCGTGTTTTCTGAAGAGCTTGCTCCATCTTGTTGCTCTCCCCAGCTGTGCAAGCTGTTCCACCATGTCTCAGTTATTCCAATACTTTTGTGACTCCATGCAGAGCTCTGGTTTCTACTGCTTCCTCCACAGGTTGCAGGTATTTGTATACTTTTAAAGTTGATGTCTTTTTACCTTTCTAATTGATTCTGAAGTGTCTCTTGTTCCTGCCACCCTGCACCCTTTGCTTTCCACCCCATTCCGTGCTGTCTCCCACAGGTTACTTCCATCCCTCACAGTTTCTAGGTTAAAGCTCACCTCACCAGGTGGGTCAGCATGTGAGCAAACTCTCTCTTGCCTGGCTTTGTCTGGTGGATCCCATCTCTCCCTAGCAGTCCTCTATCCTCAAAAAGGACCCTGTGCTTTTAAAAGCCAAATCCCTTTTGATGACACCAGTTGCACAACTGGATATTGATGTGAGGACCATCTGCTCCTTCTCATGCATTTCCCCTTCACCAGCAAGACTGAGGAAGCACCACCCAGGCCCTGTCCTTCATCCCCATGCCCAGAGCCAGCTGAAATTAGATGCAAATATCTGAAACATAACCTGAGTCTAGATTCTTTTAAACACACAATTAATATAATTTCATTATATTAAATATTTCTGTTTGATCAAGCACTGAATCTTGGAAAATCAATTGCTTGGAAGTAACTACAATCATAGAAATCCTTTGAACTTTGACCAAGACATTAATCTTTATCACTAGCATTTCTTGATAAATTTCTTTTTTTACCTCTATATACCTATAGGTTTTTCCAGTGATTTGTTTGTAGTATTCTGTCTTCTGATTTTGGTCTTACCAAGTAGAGAAATCTCTTCATAAGAAATTACTTTACTGCTGCTGAAATATCTGTTCCTTCAAGAATATAGGAAAAATTATCTGCCGTGGTTGAGAACACTCAAAAGGAAAATTAAATGTTTCCATCGGAGCTCACTTCTTTTTTTGGATCTTGCAAAGCACTTCTCAATGAAATCCTCAGCTCCTCCTGACATAACACTTTGTGTTTTCTGTCTTAAAATACAGTTTCCAGTGGTAATAATTTGCTAACAAATTAACTCTATGATTTCACAACATCTCTGCCGTGCCATTTAGTAGTGTCTTGGCTTCCCATTAACTTCAGTAGTGAGTGGGGTTTTTACAACAGCATTCGTTGTCAGTATTTTACCTCTTTTCTCTAATTACTTCCGCTGTTGAAATGGTCTCATTGTCAAGTCTAGCTTAAAATTCACAAACATTCATTGTCTGCACAAATGGAATGAAATCTCAACTATAAAATGCCTTTTGTTTGTACAGCCTTGAATAAAACATTATACTTCTTATTTTGCATTATTACAATTTTTTATATTGTTCCAAAACATGTAGAACAGCTTACTTTTGTTGTTGTTGTTGTTGAATATTTCTACAGAATATTTCATATGAATTCCAAGTTATGAAATGAACATTTATCTTTGTAGGTTTTAAGTTTAGAAAATCATATGGTAAAAAGTTAGCAAAGCAACAAGGGTGTCTAGCAAAGAACAAACTACACATTCTTCTGTAAAATATTAATTTCATATTAATATGTGGGAGATATGAAAGAATAGCTAAGAGGAATAAAAAACTGTGTTTTTCTTCTACCACCTCATCACTTCATGCAAAAGCACATACAGATCCAGCTAACAATAACAAGTGAATAAAGTTCCAGGGGGTTTTTCGACTGGCAAATCTCTGCCTATGTAAGGCTGGAAACAGATTTCACAATTAATAAATAATTATATTCATGATTAAAAACCGTTTAAATTGTGTAATAGCACAGAATGAGGCTCTCTGCCCAAAAAGAGGAGTAAAGTTTAGGTATGACTCTGTGTGTGACCCCTGTAAATGTGATGGAAGATGTGTGCATCGTGCCTGTCCCCTCTGCAAGCACACAAAACGAATGCAGAGATGGGGAACAAAATTGAGTGCCAGTCACTTTTTCTTACACACAGATCCCTTGTTGATCTAAAATGAAACCAAATTGGTGCTCCATGGTCTCCAGAAGAGCAGTGACCAACTGGCCGTGTCTCAGACCTGTCTCAGACCTGTCTCAGACCTGTCTGGATGGAGATGAGAAATTCTTGTGCAGAGAGAGAAGGGATTAATGAGAGAAACAACTTGGCCTGATGGTAAGATTTAGAGAAGCCTATACAAGCAAGCAGGAATAGTTTTTTTTTCTTTTCAGGACAGAAAGGACTGTACCTCATCTGCTGCTAGCAGGATTGCAGTAGCAATTCCATTTTTTAGCAATGTGAATAAAATTTAAATTTAGAGAATTATTGTATATTCCCAAAGTTCAGCAGTAACTGTGTCCTCTTCTTTCAGGTGTGGGACTCCTAAGGGCAGTTGGTGATAAACTCTGGCTTTCCTCATGGATGCACTGTACTCAGGTATCAAGTCCTGGGGCCCAGTCACCTGCCCTCAGTCCCTCTCCATCCCCAGCCTCTCCTCCCAAGTTACCCTGGAGTCTGCACCTGCTAACTCCTGCATCACACGGGGATGCTCACACAGACACGGCTCCTGCTTAGACTTCCCATGTCTCAGCTCTCTCAGCTTCCTGGCTCGGGGATCTAATTAATGTGGATTTCTTCACTAGTAGTAAAATAGGAGGGTAAAAAAGACACTTAGTCTTGCTTGTTAGCTTCTTCCATTAATCAGTCACCCTCTGTCTTTGCTATATGTTGTCTTAAGCTCCGATTATCCTTTTTTCTCATTTTAGGCCTCAGTCATCAAACTCGCAATTCTGGCAAGAGTAGTAGTTTGAAAGGGTTGGTTTTAATTTAAAAAGCAGTTTTGCAGTAGGAATGCTTTATTTTAATGGCCATCTTTCTAACAGCCAGCAACCTTGGAAAACGTTTCCTTTGCCCTCTGCTTTAAAAGGAATAATTTTTCATGAGTAGAATTGCCTATGAATGCTTAATATGCAAGTTTTATGAAAGGCAACTTAAAATGCTGAGCAGCAGAGAATACTAAGACAGAATTATGCTACATAAGGAAAAGCAGTTGGAAGACCAAGGATTTATTTGAGCACGGAGGGTCTCAAGCTGCGACAAAGTTAAACATTATATGGCCTGTTTGTTCGTCCTCTGCACCACTTTTTTCCAAACATCACATCTGCAGTTCCCCATTCACTCTGCAGCTACTAGAGGCAGCACAGGCTTGTTATAAGCAGGCAAAGCAGAAAATGTTTGGGCTCTAGCAGCTCCTTTTGAACAAGAAAGCAGCACTCTTAAGGTGTAGCTATAATCTTGGCATTCTGTTCATGTACACTAAATCCTGCCTCCCAGAAGGATGAAAGAAACCCCAAATCTCTTATCTCTCCTGAAGTAGGCACCTGTAGTAGGTACGTGTCTTTAAAACCTCACAGTCTCCTGCTTGCTCATATCAGACAGAAGTGATCAGTGCCCTGCAGTGGGATGTTTACAGTGCCTCCCAACTCTGTCTTTCCTAAATGACAGCCATAGAGATGATGAAATAAACCAGGATTGTTATACATATGTTATGTATTTTAAAACTCTCCATACTTAGATGTAAGTCCACCCTCTCAATAAACAAATAGACAGTTTGATAGAAACACTATCTCAGAAATGTATATTTACTAAAGTTTAGCTTCAGTGTTTGTGTCTCCATGCAGAACTATCATCTCATGTGGCATTACTTTCCTTGCTTTTTTAGTCCCCATAGCTTTGAAATCTCACAGCAAAACAAGAATAATAACATTTTGAAGTTATGTTGAGTTATGGGAGGGAAAATTATCTGAGCAGGGAAGTTGGTAATTTAAGAAATACTTTGCAATCTTTGGGGGGAGGGGTGGTGGTGTGTGTGTGGTTTATAAGGTCCCTTTTAAAGGGACTTGCTGGGGAAAAAAAGGAACCAAACAAAAAACAAAACAAACAAAAGCTAACAAATAAACAAACAAACAAAAAAAAAAACCCAGAACAAACCAAAACAAACAAGTCAAAAGAAGTCTCAAACCCTCTGGTTACAGGAATGAGAAGCAACATGGGAAATGCAGCTATTCAGTTGGATTAAGTTATTTTGGTGAGATAGAAAAAAGAGGGAAGTCTGGAAGTTCAACTGAATTCCTCCTTAATTGCAGGCTAGAAATGTTACTGTAAATGACGAACTGTTTCTCTTGCCATGTATTCCTACAGTGTGAATATTACAACTCGTTATGTGGAAGTCACAGGTATGTCTTGGAGAACAGCTGATCTCATATGAGAGTTCACAGATGCCCTGCACTGAAGGACCTTGATCACTTGAAATACTCCCTTCCCTTTAGTACAATGCATGAATAAAAATGTTTCTTTTTTTCATTTACCAAACTGAGCACAAACACACATACCTCAACCCCCTATCAAAATACTGATTTTATAGATTACATGGTTATTTGGAAGTTGGAGGTGTTGGGGAGGCTTTTTTAGATTGAAGAAAAGCTCTTAATGAAGAGCTGTGCTTAAAAGTGAGTGCAGAAATAGTTGTAAATATATTTTTCTATTTTATGCAAAAAGTGGGTTCTATTGGAAGGGTTATCTCAAGAGAAAACCACACTAAGACAGGAAATATCCCATAAGCTTTCAACACCCTTTGTATTTTATGAGATTTACTTCACGACTGAGCCATAAAGTATCAGTCTTTTGGGACTTACCCTCTCTCATATTTTTAGTTTAGCAATAGTTCTACTTGAAAGCAGGATATTTTTCTAGACCTTTAGTGACAGCTGTGAATGTTTACTTGGAGAGGCATATAAATATGGGTATCTGTCTGAAGCTGCAGAATAAAAGAAAACCAGAAACTGGGGACCCCTCAGTCAGAGGAAGGGAGGAAAGAGGCCAATGTATCTCAGTTTCACCTTGTCTGGATCATTCCAAAATACTCTTGAAAAATTGCAAAAGGCATCTTTTTTGCCTTCTGTGCCCGACTGCACACAGCTCTCACCAGGTATTGCTGATAATCTCTCTCAAACGTCTCAAACAGATGTCAGAAGTGAGCATTTCCCCATGTTTGCAAAAGGAGTTTATGTCCAATAAAATACCAGACAGCTGCTCCAGAGCACTAAATCAGCTTCTTCAGAGCAGTCTGAGTGTTTGAATTGAAACTTGCTGTGATGTGTTCGCAGCCCAGCTTTGCCCTCTCACCTGTTTCTGTCTGTTATTTGCCCTTATCCCAGACCTGGGTTTCTGAACTCTCAAGGAAATGGGCAGATTGACCAGGCCCTTGGGCTCTGCACACCTCTATGGCCCTGAAAAGCCTGCAAATGTCAAAGTCCTCAGGCTTGATGGCATCCTGGCACTGCCCTATAGCCCTCAACACAGTACTGCATCTCGGGATAATTTTAATTTTTGTGGGCCCATATTTCTACCCTGATATACGAAAACTGTCTCCTTGCTATTCACATGGGATACAGCAGTGTTGGCATGATTGTTCTGTATACACTGCGCTGGAATGCACAAATGAGATTTGGGGATTTCAAGTATCTTAGAATATTTGTTCAACAGTACAAACACTAACAGCCCTTTTAAAGTTCTGCCCCGGGATCAATTGCAGAATGTCACAGCTGACTCACAAACACAGGACTGTAATGGCATGTTGTAAACAGCAAAATCCCACCCATCAGCTTGTTTGCATATTTAGAGAACACTGATCCAATACCCTTCTGATTGCAATTGAGATAAGAATGCTAAAAGATGTTTAAAGAAGTATTTTTTGGTGAAAATACACTTCAGAATGAATTTAGCACTCAGTAAACTCTACATGAAATCTTTAAACCCAGAACTGTTAAGTTCAAGATCGATAAATACTTGAGGTTTCTAAGGTGTGTGTAATTCTTGCCTCTAAAGGTCTGAAAAATGTTGTTTGATTCAGAAGGGTAGAGGTGTGCTTAGGATAAACGGCTAAAAACTTCTCTGTAAAATGAAGATGTGAATGTGGGCTGATGCTGAATAAATCCACTGGGCATGTGTTGAAACCAAACTGCAAAAGATACAATAATTGTTGTTTATTTTCACTGCTGTAGACACCGTTCTGGACTCACTGCTGTGCCCTTCAGGGTGACAACCAAACCCCTCCCCACAGCACCCCCAGCAGTCAGGCTCACACATGCCAAGTGTGACTGGAGTTCCTCAGACAGGAGTCCCATTTGCAAAAGACAAACATCACACACGGACATAAATAAAATAGTGCACTTGTGCTAATCTTCTTGTGATAAGGAACCATTGAAGATTTCAGTTAAATTCCTGTAGCCACCACGAGATTCCACTTTGCTGCAGTATCTGCTGAGCATTAAGGTCTGCTAATTTTTGATGAAATAGTTGAATAAACCTCCCTACAAGACTATTTTTCTGTGTTAGGTTATTACTACATTTTATTCTTTGAAATCTTGATAATTTGTTTTGTGACTGGCTGTTGCAAGGACAAAAAAGAGTTAAAGTATCTTTAAAACAGATCTTTGTGCTGCTTTTAAGCTATTGTAGTATATTTATGGAGATTTCTGCTTACGAAACTTAATAAACTGCCTCATTCCTTGGATAACATGCAGTTCCATTACACAAATGGAAGGTACATTGCATAAACGATACCCAGTGAGCTGGAGCATGACTTGCACTTTCTCATGACCAAATCAGAAGAGTGAATCACCAGAGCAGACCTGTAACCTAAACAGTAGCTCTCTTGCATCACTACTTGCATTCTGCCTTTGCACGGCCAGACTGTGGGGCAGCAGTCATACGGGATGGACATCCCGCCTGTGAGAGGATGTCCTTGCTCAGCGTCCGAGATCGGAACCATGACTGGTCAATTTGCTCAGTCCTGAGGACCTCATCAATTTTCCTTTGGGCAAACTCCTCTCTAAGCTGGCTTGCCTGGTCCCTCTATAACCAATGCGAAGAAATGGACATTTCTGGCTGTTATTCATCTCAGCCCAGAGAAGTTATTTAAGAGGTCAAACAAATTTCTGCCTCTACCTTCCTTCTGGGAAGCATAAATTTCTCTCCATTGACTAAAAAGGGAAACAGGAGTTCCAATCCAGTGACCCTCCCTTAATAACTTCCCTCCAGGCACAGATTTATTTCAGGTCCGTGTGTAAAAAGACATATATAAATTCATTTAAACTGGCTCTCAACATAGGGCTTGTTGTTCATGGGTCACACCATGTAGGATTTATCTTTCATAATCCATATAATAAAATGAATTTTGCAAACTGACAAAGATATTCATCAAATACCAACCATTATCAGATCCTGAGAGCTTTTTTGAGGAACATTGGGGAGATTAACTTCACAACACTCTCAACTGATGTCTGCAGCCATGGGCATCAGATAAGTAATATGGCTTCTCATTACAGGCAGCAGGATGAATAGGCTGGAACACAAACCCAGGGTCCATTTTGCTGTTGCTGCTGGCAAAAATTCCCTCTCATAAAGCAGAGAATGATGAATCAACACACTGGGTGCTGGAGAGCTGGAAATAAACACTGCTCCTTAGACTTCTGGCTGAATTAGGAAATGAAAAATTCCTCTAGACAGTGTTGGGCCCTGAAAACAACTTAATAAATCCTTTTACAAGTAATTCTCCTGAGTGTTCTCAAAATTTATTATTAAAAACAGTTGCAAAAGATGGGAAAATACTTAGTTGACCTATAAGCTTAGAAAATTGGGCTGAGTGGATTTGACAGGAGTTACTTTAACCAATTTTTAGAAGATGCATAGTAGTGTCTTGGTTTAGATGCTTTGGTTTAGCTTGTATCAAGAATATTTGTTTCTAACTATAAAAATGTTTCTCATATTTTATAAAAACATTTCAGCGTTTGAAATGCTGCACTCACTTTTCACAGAAGAATCATAAATATAGTTAAAATGCAGACCCTACTGCCAGTTACAAACACTGGCTGCTGAGAGTTGACATCAGAAACACTGGTAGGGCACTGACCTTGCTTTTCTCTGTTAAAGAAAAGGAGCAACAAATAAAAAACCCCTGTATCTTAAACTATGTGTGGTTATGGGCTGCAGTGTATGAAAACTTCCTGCTCTTGCCGCTAGAGAGCAGTGTATGTCTTCTGAGTTTAAAATAGAGATTTCTTACCCAGCTAACCTATAGATCTCTCCTTATCTATTAGTATTCATTTAAATTTCTCCTCAAGGGTGATGCAGGATTTGTGGAAAGAGTTATAGAATAGCATATGCTAAATATATAAAGTATTATTAGCTGCTAGTTGCTAATTTTTGATGAAAATTGTGAGCTTCAAAATAGAAAAGATGAAAAAGGTGCAGACCTTGTGATGTTCCATTTATGCAGGCTCACAGAAAATCAATTGGTTAAAATGGAATTGCTCTGATTTATATTAGTATAGTGGGAGGAAAATGTGTCCCACAAGTCTATGAATTCCTGAGCCTTCTTAGAAAGCAAAGGGAGAGCAAGGCTGTTTATACTCACCTGCTGTACTTGATGCCCTATTCCTTTGAAGGAGGCACTGCTCTGATCAGCACTGAGATAGTCAAAGCATGTAACAGCATTATGCTTAAAAAAGTTACTGTCAGTCCATTGCAACATGTTGAATAACCTGATTTAATTGACTTCAGCAGTTCACTCTCTCTGTTCTTAGCAGTATTTTAAAGTAAACCTTTCCTGTTTAGTGCATATGGAATTTAAAAAAGCCATCAGCTAAGAGGTGACTCAGGTCTGCTTTCCCACTGCCCATCTCTGCCCATCTCTGAAGTGCTTGTTAATGTAAAATTAAGGATCCCTGCCTTCCAGAGCTTTACTCAAACAAGTCCTCACTCTGATGAGAAGTCGGCTGCGATTCAAAGATTGCACACTTCTGATGAACACCATTAAAACAAAATGCAGAAAAAAAGTAATGCCAGCATCGTTACAAAGAGACATTGCTGAACAGATGGGCAAGCTTCTGCTAGGAGGACCTCAGAAACTAGATCAGTGACTTGGCTGCAGGGAGGGAGAGAGAGGAAGAAAGGAGGATAAAGGAGAAGAAAATGAGATAATTTCATGGGAATCTTAGCCAACTGAGAACAGCAAGTAAAACTGCCTTCTCTATTACTTTGGAGAAAAAAATACAATATGGAGTTTATTATTTGGTGTCTCCTTTTTTTTGGTGTACTGAGGAGTTCAAAGTAGTTGAATAAATTTAAACACTTGAATATGAGGGTAAATATAAATGCTTGGGGATTTTTGTTTTTGTTTTCATTGTGGTTTTATTTTGGTAGGCCAAAGTGATGTTCTCTAGGGAAGCATAAGCCTGAAGCCAGGGCACAATTGGTTCTCAAATTTGACTGGATCTGATGTAAGGATATTGTTTTAAAAATAGAGGAATCAAAAAATATACAATGAAAAACTTTTACATGTTAGACAGAGACTGAGAAAAAGAACACATGCTGCCACTGATCTTGTCCTTCCTAGGATGAATTGCATCCTGCAAGAGCAGATCTGCAGCCTTTTCCTTCTGAGTTTTCTGAGGATTCTTCTGGGGGAAGCCGTTTATTCCCCTCCAGAGATTTTCTTCAGCCCTTATTTGCCATTGACTATATAAACGTTATATTCCCCCACCCCACAATCATTTATGGGATCAGCTGGAGGAAGTAGTTGGGGTCAGAACTGACAGTCACCACTATGGATAGAAATTTCTCCCTTGAGAAGGGAAGCAGGGGAACCACCAGTAGCAGTTTAAATCCATATCTCAAACAGTTATGTTGGTTAAGTCACTGTGCAATACAAATGCGAGCTTGTGCTTTGACTCCAGGCCTCTTAATTCCTGGTAATTTCAGAATAAGAGTAGCCCACTGCAGTCACATTTTAATTTTTATCTGATGACACCCTAGTGCTGTTGAAATGAGGGTGATATAAGTCAAAGGAGAAGCAGAAGCACAGCTTCCACTGCTGACTGCAGTGCTTCTATACACATCTTAATCATATGCTCTCTGAAATGTTTCTCTTAATTTCCCTTGTGACCAGCTCTTTTGAAGTTTTAATATGTGACCTGTTGCCATCTACCCAAACAGCTCTTTTCTCCCTATTTGCTCTTTTTGTATGCTCTTTGGAACATTATTTTTCTTAGCACTGGCCCTTTTACTCTCTTGATGTAATAATGAAAAATGTTCTCAGAAACCTGTTCTTTCATCACACCTGTGTTATGCAATGAACCTATATAGTTTCTCTACGTCAGATGGTCTACTTAAATTGCATTGAAATGAACAGATAAATGTGAACTTCAGGCAGGTCATTCATTTCAGCTCAGAATGCTACACTGTGCTACACTGTAACTAGAGCTGGCCAAAATGAGTGAAAATTATGTCAATAATGACTGCTCCCATTTTTCAAGGATTTTGATTTTTCAGATGGCTTTTTCTTCTGTTTTTTCTGGTGGTTTTGTTGGGGTTTTTGAAAGGGAAGTAGTATAGGTCTGCACCTATCTTCAAAGGCAAAAGATTTAAGAAGAAAAAAAAGTAAGAAATGTCACAATAATTTGTGAGAATTCATACTTTATTGTATCAGCAGAATCAATAATTTCTAGCAGCAGAGGATCTATAGAGCAAGATTGAGCTATTTTGGTTCTGTACACCTGAAATTAGTTGAGCAGAGATTCACACAAGCCGTTTAACTGGGGTCAAACAGAAAATTTGCACTAAAGTCACTTCTAAAAAAGAGAGAGGGAAGGAGAGAAGTCTATATTTATACTGCTTTGAGCTGTAGATGATGACTGACCCCACTGTCTGTCTTGTTTGCATTTAGTAACCTTACCTTAATGAGCTTTTTTATTGACCTATAGATCTTTAACATAATAACAACAGCCCAGAGGTACTGGCAAAAGGAAGGTCAATGTTTGCCTTCTCATTCCACTCTGAATATATTGATGGCATTGTTTTATAAAGGCACCAAACTAAACAGGCAGCAAAGTGGCCTCTGGCTATGAAAATGGTAAAATGGAATCTGGGAAGGCTCCATACACTCTTGAAAGCTGTGCAGCTTCCAGTCAGCCCAATAAATTCAGTTTGAAACTGCATTCTAGTTATAAACAATTAAACAAGTCAGTAAAAAACAATGACTGTATAAACTCTACATAACTATAATAACTATGTAGCTGGCATTGCTGACAAGACACTTCTAGAGAAATGTGAGTTTGTAATTCCGGGGGAAATCTCAGCCACTGCAGTTTGGGGATTGCTTATGTTACCACTGACCATAAGAAATCAAATCATAAATAAATTCAAACCACTCCATGCAATTTGAAATATATTAATGAGATTGGGAAGACATTAGAAACATTACATAGTTTATGGTTGTTTCCATCCACCTCCTTGATTGAGTTTTCCCAGAAGCCTCCATTGCCCTGTTTGTGGCAGAGCTAATGAGAACTGATGTCTCTGTGTGTTTCTGCCTGAGCCCAGCTGAAATGAGTGTGCTGGGCACTGTGGTAGCAGCTTGTTTTGGGAAGGAATGAGGAGTGTTCACCTCCTGCCTGCCTTTAATACCACCTTTTGCAGCACTCAGATTCACGTGTTGTAAAACGTTGTGGCTGCACGGCCTCTGTTCATGGGTGACATCAAGGTCAGTGGACCAGTATTTTCTGATACAGACACATTTAACGTGTTCTCAGTGGTGTTTGGGTATCTCTGGGCACCAGCCAGCTCTAAAAGAGGCAAAGGAAATTTTTTTTCTCTGTCTGGAATTTGTATTTTCATGGGAGAGCAGCACAAGTCTGGTTTGAGTCAGAGCTTTAGGATGTTTCTGGGCTTGTAGCAAAAAGCCTCTATAAAAGACAGAGCTTGAAACACTTAATTGGAAACAGATGGGTACTTCAGGCTGTGCTCTGTGAACCCAGGAGGGAAATGGGGCAGGGAGATTGGTAAGGAACTGGAAGTTATGCTTCATATTTCCTCATGCTCTTTTCCTCCTGGTGAAGCCTCTGACTTGGTAGTGATAATAAAATTAATTTGCATCGTATGAGCTTTCTCCAGTTATTTAATAGACTTCTCAACAAAAGAACAAATCTGACCATGGTATGAGATACTTAATGTGACTATAATTAACTGATATCCAAACAAGGAGGAGTTGCAAAACATCAGAATATTGAAATAAAAAATCACACCAAAAAATGAGGTAATTTTCATTTGTAGGCTTAAAACACATATTTTATTTCTTCAAAGTAATTTACAGATTTTAGATTTGTATACATTACTTCTTCCTTCCTTCCTTCCTTCCTTCCTTCCTTCCTTCCTTCCTTCCCTCTTTCCTTCTTGACCCTCTCCACTGCCTCCTTAAAGTGGTAGAAAAGGCAAGGAGGGAGAGAGAAAGGATACACAGGGGAAGAAATAAACAATTATTATTAATTTTCTCATTTCACTAAAACAATATATTTTTTTTTTAAAGTTTGTTGTTTTTTCACAGTTTTGTATTATAAAGAGCCCAAACTCAGCATTTATTGAGTCTGGCTGGAATCCTCTTTTGTTAGAAGATCGTTTTTGTCCCTTTTTATTACATGTCAGCTTTACAAATACAGTGTTTATGGTTTTAGCACAATATTATTACATAGCTGTGTTTTATTGGCTGTTATGAATTTCTGTGTGAAAAGCAAATGAGGCTGGAATATTAAGTCTAATAACACTATTTATCACTGATTTTGATAAACCATTCTGATAAAAATGTTAGTCATATTAATTCATCAAGGACTAAAATAAACAGTTCATTATAATGAATTAAAAAATCAATCAAACCATATTTTTGTCTCAAAAAATACCCCAAATTTTATCTTTTCACCACATCATTAATAGTTCCAGCTTTTATCTTTAAGAAGCAGGTCACTATTGACTGGCTTCCAAGGCAAGAGTTTGTAATGGTACTTTATGCTTTTCACCAAAACTGCTGGAGAAAGCCTGAAAAAACTTCTTTTTCATAAAAGAATTGTTTGGTCAAAACAGAATTTCTAAGTTCCTACATTCCAGTTCTAACACAAAAGGTAGAAAAGGTTGTCTTCTCCAAAACAAAATGCTACTCTAGAGAAGGCCAGAAGGAGGAGAAGAGTAAGGAAGAGCAATAAAGGTAAAACTGGCCAGTTCCATGTTGGAACTGAAGATGGAAGGGGGATCGAGCTCTGGATTTGGACACGTAGTAGCACCAAGTGGGCACTGGCAGCTGCAAAAATACTATGGCAAGTGTATGATGGGGCATGGTAAGGCTCAAAGCAACAAACTGTAAAGGTGCAAAAGTACTGGTAGTGGGAGGCCTAGAACCCAAGGGAGGGGTTCTGCCAACACACAGCATAAATTTATTTGGTGATTTAAGCAATCCCATCTACAACAGATGCAGATCTACATGTAGATGTAGATGTACATCTACAAAGTCTAGCACAGAAGGAGCAACCTGTCTGTTACGGTTTTATTTATCTATGAATAATATTCCCAAAAATGCTTTTTGGGGACATCCAACCGGGACAGCTTGGTATCACCAATTTGTGACAGTTCCCACCTCTCACACATACACAATATGTGGTGTATCTATACCAGATTTGAGAATTTAATAACCAAGTTTTTAAAGTCCAAGCTGTCTACATCCCAAGGAATTTGTGAAAATTTGTACTTTAAGCTCTCTTGAAAATCTATCACCTTTTACTTTAGGAAGGCATGGAAATAAGAAAGAGAAAAGGTGTTATAAAAATAATAAATATGCATGCTATAGTATATTAGTCAGTGCTTCAGTACACTGCCAACACATTTAGAAACAATAAAACTCAGATGACCTGGAGAGGAGATGAACCTTGCTCTTGTCCAACCTTGATTTAATGAAAGGAGATAAGTGCTCTTGCCACACTGTAAAACATGTTCTGGTACTCCCTTGGCAAGATCATTCACAAATGTAAGTTATGTCCCAAATTGTTGTCTCCTGAATTAAGAAAAATGAACATAATCCACTATAGAAAAGAGGTTGCAAGTGGCTTTGTTCCATTACACTGATGGCAGAATGAGGAAGAGACAGTCTTCATATAATTAAAAATCTGCAAATAAAAAGACTCAGGTCAGCACTGGTTTAGGATTGCATCTAGAGGAGGCTGCTGAGGTCATTGATTTTACTTTTAACTACTAACACATTTGTTTCAACTACAGAAGCTGCTTCTCAAAAGAACTCTGAGAATAAACATTCTTATTCACTGCTTTCTTTTCAAAAATAAAACCAAAAAGCCTTGAAGATTAAGCTACTTATCACCACTTTCAGGGCTATGTTCTCCTTTTTTTTCATGGCTTGTCTAGCTGGAGCCTCAAAATCAATTAACTGAAAGGTCCTCATCACCTCTGGAATTCCACTCATTCACATCAGTAATTACAGAAGGTCTCCATGAAGCAGTGGTTTCTCAAAGAGTTAATTGAAATGCAGGAACAGCTTAATACTGATTCAGCAGACTTAGCTCTAAACTTCAAAGGAATTGTGATTTACCATTTGGTTCTTTGTCTATTTAAATTAATCATGTTGCTCAAAGGAAAGGGAAATGAAACATTGGAGGCCTCAGAGTAATTCCAGCATAAATGCTAAAATACATTAGTCCTTTGAGACACAAATTCTGAATTTTTATTTAATTTTTATTTCTTTTATAAAATATTTGTTTCACAAAGTATCTATTTCATCTGTCTTTCCTGGCAAACATAGGATTTGGCCCCAAATCTCTGAACTGTACATCACATCTAGGTTTATTAATCTTAAATACACTAACATAAGAAAACACCCCAGGGCCTGATTCAAGTTTTACAAAGGTAATACAAAGCTTATCAGATCTGTGGTTTACTTACTCTTGAGATGGAGTAGGCTGCCTAGCAATCCCAGCATGATTCATGACTTCAAATAGATACCTACCACTGCTTTAGACAGCCTGAGATTTGGCAGCATTTTATCTCAACACACGCGAAATGAACCCGTGTCACACCTGCACTGTGTCACACCTGCACTGAACTTGCATTTTGATCCCCAGATATGCAAAGATTTCACCCCACAGACTTCCCTGGCTCTGACATGCAGTCTGTTCTTGTTGCACTGCTAAGCAAGACTGGCATTATGCCCACCTGTTACCCTCCGAAATGACAGGAGAGTTGAGAGAATTTGGTAGCTCTGCGTGCCCCATCTCCTTTCCCTCTCTAGCCTGCTCCATGCTGTAGCACACAACAGTGATTCCTTGCCTGGCTGGGTGAGCCAATGGGTTTTTCCACAAAAACCATAGACCACACTGGCAACTACGACCCAAAGCTGCACTGTCCCACACAGAAACATATGCAAACCTTCTTCCTTGGGCTGACTCTGAGGCTGGGACCCCACATGAGAAAGATTAGGAGGCTGTCTGTAATATGACAGGGTGGAAGGAGGATCTACCTTGTCTTGAAGAAGTGTTAGAAGCGGCCCAAATAAACAGACTGTTTCTGTGTCTTGTTGGTGTCTCTTACAAAGTGATTCTCTGTTTCTCGGTAAACAGTGAGCCCTGAAAGACTCACAGGGAAAGCAGAAACAGCATTTCCTCACTTTTCTATGAGGTAAATTTAACTCTTTCATATAGAAACCCTCAAGAAGGGTACTTGCTAGTTTTGTCACTTCTTAGATGTGCAATCTCCTCAACACAGCTTTCAGGATCAGCAGATTAAGTCTAATTAGATATTTATCTTGGAGTGAGTGCAAAGTCTGCTTTACTTTTCACATTCTTTGAAGTGAGAAGGGTCAGTTTGTAGCACCATTTCCTTAGTCATCATTTTCATCTGTGTGTTTTCTGTAAATACAAGCTTAATTACTAGCTCTTGATTATTAGTCACTGTCAGGGCATGTTGTAGTGGTTGAATCCACCGCAGGAATGACCAAGGAGCCACAGAGCCCCAAAACAGTGGAGGTCCACTGGTGTGCAAGCTCAGAGGTCTAAGACCACTCCCTTTTACCCTTTTTAAGTTCATGTTCTAGATAGTTTTCCTTTCCTTAATACCCCACTGGGTCCCCGGTCCCTTGTTCCACCCCTCGCCTTTCCCACTGGTCACTGCCCTGTTACCCCACGACCTCTCCACCCCCTGGCCCCCAAAGGACAGGCTCTGAGGTTCTGCCCTCCCCCGGTGCTGATCCGGATAAAACCCCGGACCCCTCAGTGTTCTGTGTTCTTTGTTCCTGGATCCCTTCGGGCGGGGACCCCAATAAACCCCTCGGAACTCCATACAAAGGACCCCTCCCGCCTCTTTGTCCCCAGTGACACTGCAGGAGCCGTCGGGCTCTGTGTGTGCGTGTGGCTGTGAGTATCCACCAACTCCGAGTGCGTTCGCGCGGCACCCCTCGGAGCGGCTCCGGCAGGGACGCGATCGGGACGGACGTGACGCTCTTTCCACCCCCACCACGTGCAACGCGTCAAGTGCAGGATGATTCTGCTGTGAAAAAAGACTGTGGTAAAATGATCTTTTAGTCAACAGCACAGTGCTGAGTTCTCACAGCAGTACCTCAGTGACTAAAACTGTGATTTTCAAAGTAACTCCAACCCACTATTGATTTGAATCCTAACCCCCTTAGGGTCCTTTGAAGATCCCATCTGGAAATTATTCTTCCATATTTTTTGATTTTTGTATCAACTACAGAACCATCATGGCTCTGACCAACTGTTCTTGCCTGCTCTCCCTGAGAGGCGCTGCTGGCAGACCTGGTTTGGACCAGTGGCAGTTGTGTGGTTCTGGAAACCCAGCGGGAGCCATGGAAGTGTACAGATGCACTTCCAGGTGTGATGTGAAGAGGCAGGGCTGATACCTGTCCCTGAGCTCCCCATGTCTGCTGAGGAACCCTACACACGCATAAATAGGAATTATTAACTCTCAGTTGACTCTCAGGACGCTGTTAACTGCAAAACTAACTGGAAGAGTGCCACCAACCATTTTCCTCTCCTCGGGTTTTCCAGGGTGTAAAATGCAGCACAACAGAACCCAGACCCTTTGGTGAAAGTTAGTGAGGAAGTGTGAGTACTCTTTGCAGAGCACTGCAGAAGTGTGTCATAACCTGGTGTCATAATTCCTGAGAAATACGGCCACAGCCTTCCTCATGGTAGTGCTACAAATGAGTAATCTCACTCCAGTCAGGAATCTCATCTCTCCTTCCCTTGGATATTTGCACTGTTTCAGCCTCAGCTCCCGATCTACAGTTTATAGATGATTATAAAGGGTTTGTTTTTCTTCTGCAGTCATTATCATCTGCTTTTTGGTTGTTCTCTAACTACATTACAAAACTGCTTTTGTTGCAGCCTAAATGACACCTATCAAAAGCACTTTAGGACTGAAATTTATAAACACAGTTTTTTGTGCAGCAAGTAATTAAACTTAAATATTTTTGAGAGGTTTAGAAAAATTCAAAGGGAATAGTTCCTTCCTTCTTTTCCCTTTTCTTCCATAGGAGAAAACTGGTCTCGTGCAGTGCTGGAGAAATGGAAAAGAGGGATGGCAAAACAGCCATCACGGTTCCAAAAACTCCAGTGCTGGAGCACACAGAGCCTCACGTGGCACTCAAACCTACCATAGGGTCATAGCTTTGCTCTAGGTCCCTGCCCAAAGCCTGGACCTTCCAACACCAGTTTGGCTTTGTTCTTTTCTTTCACAGCTGACCACCACCCTGTGAGGCAGAGCAGTGGGGACATCAGAGTGGTGGTGCTCTCTGAAACATCTGCCTGCATGGTCTGGGTGGAGAGGACACCTCCCAAAAATAGCCTAGGAGCACCAGCCCTGTCCCACGTCCTGGCATGTGGACCATGCTGCAGTTGCCACTGTTTCATGACCCAGTCCTAGAGAGCTGCTTATTTGTCTCTGTATCATCCTTCCTGCTTTCTTTTTATTTTTATCCCACACAAATGTTTGGTTTTTTTTTTAAGGAAAGTACATTTTCTCCTTGTATCTGAAATATAGTGCATCTCTATTTACTTGAATTCTGACTTTGTTAACTTTATTTGGCAAAATTTTATTTTTGGGGGGAAAGAAAAAGAAAACAGTATTCAATTAGTAATAGGTACAGTTCATCTCATTTTATGAGCAGAGCCATTCACCTGCCTAGAGCAGAGCTAAACCTTAGCAATGCTGTACATCCAAAGCTGTTCAGGCTCTTTTGAGGGAAAAGAGTGAAAAGAGCAACCAGTTCTAAGCACCTGGGTATTTTCTCAGTAGTTAAATACTCTCAGAGATCTTAACCTGTGTGCTGGACTTCATAAATTATTCCAGAAGGTCACAGATAGTTTTGCGGCTTATTATCTTTTTTCCCTGCTTTGTTTTCCTTCTCAGTGTTTTTGGTGTCACAGAGGTAGATTAGACAATGACCAGGTCATATAGAAACAGACACTGTCTGTAGCACAGACCCTTGGAGCTCTGTATGGTTCTAACCAAGTACACAACTACTGCAGAGCAGAGGCAGCCCTTGGCTTCCTAAAACTGAACGTAGCAATTGGGAAAAATGGCCAGCACCAGCTTAAGTCAAGGATTTTCATGGTATCAATGACTTTTGCTCAAGACCTAAGGTGACAGAGAAGTAGCTATGGCATGTCTAGCCACAGTGCTGTGAATTGGTTTAAATTATTTGTACTGTAGATCTATTAGCAAAGGTTAACATCAGCAGTATCCCTCCCTTCCTGCATGTGCGTGTGGAGGAGGACTTGACAGTTTTGGCTGTATTAACCTGTCAGATAAAACAGATATTATATAATATGGCACATCTGCCTTTGCTCTAGACTGTGTTATATGTGTCTTTCTAAAGATGAGACAGACAAATTATCCTATTTAGCTGTATATGTAGCAGCCTGAGGCGACTGAGAAGGGAGTTCTGCCATAAAATTTATACTTGCTGGAGGCATGTTTGTCTGTGGTTGATGTAATTTCGAGCATCCCATTTTATACTTCTCAAACAGAAGCATGGACCCTGTTCCCAGCCTCTGGTATCAGAGATGACACCTCATTCCTTGTCCTTGCTGTGAGATCAGTCACCTGTGCTGTTTCCTTGGGAGCAAGGCTGGTCTGAATTGGGTTTCTCAGCTATTGCTGTGAATATCATCTTTTAATTGTGGTTGTACAATAGAGAGTAATATTTAAATTTTATGTTCAATATTCCTACTCCTGTGAGCCTGGGCTGTCCAGGGTGTCTCCCTGGCTGTGTGTGATGTTAGCAGTGATGGAAGCCAAACAGCTTGGGTGTTCTCTGGAGTGTCTGTGACTGGGAATTCCTCTGTTCAAAGGTCCAGACCAGGATGGCATGAAGCATTTCCTAAATCATCCAGAAGCATTTCTAACTGCTCCTGTATAAAGTGGATGGTTTTCAGGCTTGACATCCTACTGGTGCCTGTTGGGTATGTGATGCTTGGTGGCACAAGCAGGTTTCTGAGATTAATAGAATTTTTCCTGGCTGTGTTAATTCTGGATATTGGGTCTGCAGGGGGACCCAGAGAGAGAACACCTGCAGAACACCTACAGAAGAGATAGGTCATGTAGAATGATACATTTGTAGGAGTCTCAAAAATCACATAATTGAAACCCCTCAGGCTGAGGAGACAATCAAACCTAGTTCTGTTCCTGCTGATTTTGCTCCTGAATTAAGGGGCACACACTGTTAGATCAGCTTTTTAATGCCAGGCACTTACTACTGCTTTGCCTTGTCCCAGTCGATGTCCCCTGGTACGGCAGAGCAGACTCCTCACAGGATTAGGTCTAGCTCAGCTGCCTCCCAAGCCCGTTTGTGGCTCACGGCAGAGCTTGTGAGAAGTGGGTTCATGCTGTGCAGGAGAGGACAAGGCCACCAGCCATGTGCCCAGGCCACACTGTCACTGCCAAGGGGTGGAGCAGGGACAGCCTCGGGATGCATGGAGCCGCTCCCGAGGGGCTGCAGTGTCCCATCGGCCTTTTCTGAGTCTGTCTGAACTTCCTCTGGAAATGACAGCTTAACCAAGATACCTACAGGTGCCTTCTGGCACGCGGCTGTATCCAGGTGAGCCCAAGGCAGACATCACCCCACTCCATCCTGCCTCTTCCCAGAGAGAGGAAAGCTGCTGCATCAGCTGCAGGGAGCACAGCTTTACGCTGCAGCAGCTATCTGCCTGCTGATTTTGACATAGCCTAAATCTGTAAATCCCTTGATCTATTAAAGCTGTTTTTGTCAGGTCAAAATATGTTTATTTTCCTTTCAGAAGAAGCTTAGCTCACTTAAAGCAGCCCATAAACCTTTTTTCCTCACTTTTTCCTGGTATTCAAAGTGTTCTTCCTTCAAGGGATGAGACAGTGAAATAGTTTCTGGCTGCTACAGTAACTTAGAAGGAAGGGAAAAACAGTGAGAGTGAGCTGTCAGCTGGGTGACCCCATCATCTCAGTACCCGTCTGTGTTATGAAGCTGAGGCACAGAGAAGTAGTTTCCTTTTGGTGCAGGGAATAGATCAGACCCGAGAAAGGGTCTGCTGTCTCTTTGCTGGCCTCTTTTGGGAATCTCAGACTACAAGGAAAACTCTGTCCTTTTCTCTACCTGTCAACCCACTTGCCCTCTGCAGTAGGATCTTTTTGGCACTGCTGTGATGAATTTCTTTTCCAGAATGATTTCAGAGGCAGGAGGAGATCTTTGTGTGTCTCCTGCAGCACATCCAAGGCTCCTGCCTACACCCCTGCTCAGTGATGACCCCTCAGGAGCTGCTCCTCTCTTGCTCTCTGCTGAGTTGCTGACATCTGAAAGATACTAAACACACTGGACTGTCAAGGACTGAACACACTGGACTGTCAAGGACTGAACAAAGGCATTTTACAGCTCCAACTGAGTTATTGAAAGCAGTTTTCTATCTGTAACTGTCTTGGGTTTGTGTGTGTGTCACATTTGAATACATCCTTGCATAGGGTTAATAGATGCACTTTGGAGATAGCTGCTCACAACAAATTAATGAGACATTTCAAGACAGAATTCTTACGAGCTAATTAAATTACCTGCCTAGCTTACTAGAATTAATCACTGCTCTTCCAATATATTTGTGTAAACAGAGAGATTTTCATGTAAATTAAGTGATGTTTGAGATGGCTGATAAGTCTCTGTTGTTTGCTGGTTCTAATACTTAGTACAGAAGAAAAGATAAAATTACTAGAAATCATTCTTTATTACTGCTACCACATATTCATGCTACTTTACCAGTTTCTATGACTATACATCACATAATGGGGTTAGCCTGCTCCCTCAGAGGAAAAAATATACATCTTGTGAAGTCTGATTTCTGACATTTAATAGTCAAGCATGAGAGCAACTGTAGCTGTCACAGGAATGAGTTTTGGAGAACTTAAGAGACTTAAATTGTGGAAGTCTTTTGTTGGAGATCCGTATTTCTCCAGAAGATTATAACAATGACTGAAGAAAAACAACAAAACCCCCACATTTTATAAGTTTATTTTAGACTTAAATAACAGAGGGCTTAAACATTTCCCTCTAATCCACTCACTGCTTTCAGGGATGACCGTTCCAGTAGAGGAGGGAAAGGTTTTAAGATTTTCTATTGAGAATGATGCTAGAATAGGAATAAAGAAAACTGGGTTCTTTCTCCATCCCTCTTTCCAATTCAGCTGCATCAACCACTTTGTCTTTCAGTGCCTCAGCTTCCTCTTGTTCCATGTATCATCAGTTGCAATGTTCATCCCCTGCAAATGCTCTTTTACTTCCTGTAAGGAGTGAAAGACCAATAAGAATGGAGTAAAATAAGATTACCCCAGTTTTCTTCCTTGAGACGAATCATAAAATTCAAATTGATTTAATCAAATTTAAACTTTTTCAATTATATTATGGAGGATGAACATACCTATGTAAGCCTAAGTAATTTTTCATGTACAATAACAATTCCTAGGGCAGGAATTTATTATAGTTTCTGGTTTTACATTTTCACTAGACCTAAGATCCACATCTAAAAGTCTTCTCTCGGCAGCTGTATTGACATTGAGCAATTCAACACTGGATACAGATGATGAAATTACATTTGCTCCAGCAAATGTTGGAAATCCATTCCTTGAAGACTTAGGTATAAGGCTGATCGAGTTTTGTTGCTGTTTAGTACTGCCAGGTTAAGGAATGAAAATTCAGACAAGCACAACTCCCAGGATGGGGTTGCATAGTCCTTCTTCTCACAACATCTGTTCTGCTGCTGCTTGCATGTGGTGGATCAGCATTAGAGTTATTACAGGTAGAGAGGAAATTCAGCCAAGGATGATGGAATGATTAAATTATTGATTTCCTCTTCATCTGAAATGTGCCATCAGTCTCAAATATTTGTTCAATTGCAAGGTTTCCTGTATTTCCATTTTCCTGAAAGCTCCAGCATAAGCAAGATCAAAGATTGTGCTTTCACATAAATGGTTTCTTTCATGGAACATTGTTTTTCACGCATTCCTATCCCAGAACATTCAGAGCCATACTTAAATTACTTTACTTTTCTTGGTGATGTTTTCCTTTTAAAGATTCATATGTACTGTCTCTCTTAGGCTGATGAATTGTAGTCCTATGTCTGAATATATTTCTGTGGCTTTCAGAGGTCAGTTTATAATATGCAAAGTTCATTAATGCAGCATGGTTAGGCACCACTGCTGTCAGAAATATTTGGGCTGTTTACCTTTTGTCAGTTAAAGGACACAATGTGGACTATCAGACCCCACCTGCACTGATTTTCCAAGATGGTTGGCTTTGTTTTAGAGCTTGAATCCTTTTTCTATTTGTTTTAGAATATTTACAGAGCAAAATCATGCTGCCCTAAGACTTTTTCTTAAGAGTAACGAAGAATTGCCTTTACTCTTGCAAGACAGATTCTGAGCTCCCTAGCAGCATTTCACTGCACCTTTCCCATTACTGGTGGTGTGGTTTTTTTTCCTTTAGGTCAACCAGATCAAAATATCATACAGTATTCCAAATAAGGTTTTCTTACTGTCCCGAACGTTGTCATGAGTGCTTCCCTCTCTTCACTGAAATCACCTTGCTTGATCCAGCCTGGGTTTGCATTTTCTTCTTACTCATCCTTCTTCTCATGTGAGAAACAGTTCCTTAATAATGCTGCCATGTGATATCTGTTCTGTTTATGTTTTATTTAATTTCCTTTGTGTGATTTCTTCTTGACTAATTACTATGCCTTTCAAGCACTGCGCTGAAATAGACTGAGACCTTAAGTATCACACACATTCACCACAAAAAAAACCCCCAAACCTTAACCAAATACAAAAAACTTCATGTGGATTCTCTTATTAATGAAAGCAAGATTATTTTTAGCCAAGTTTAACAAGGGTGGGGTGAACTGTAATTAAATTGCCATAATATTCCAAGGAATTATGATGAAGTATAAGGTAACATTTGTACTGTCTACTCAGGCTACTCAGGCATCATAATTGAGCTATGATTTAAAAGACCACAGGAGTGTGATTTGAAAGGCTGTGCTCTGTGAAGGCAATGAAAACAAATAAGCACTTTTGAGGGGCTCAGTTCAGCATGCTGGTGCCTCTAGTAGGCTAAACTCAAATCCTCCTCCTGGTGCCCACCATGGAACAGCGCTGGCTCCAAACTGGCACCGAGTTCATCCTTCATGAAAATAAAAGAAGTGTTTTCCACCCAGACGGACACAAGGGCTTATGAGTTTCAAATATAATATCAAATAATGTAGATATAAAAGTATTTCAGTTATTCCTGTGCCTTGCTTCGATGAATCCTCTTGTTTCTGTGAGACATTTCTAACTCATGATATCCTGTCGACTTGGGCTGATATTTCTTCAGTGCTGACTGAAATTGGCTTAACTTTTAATATAAAAGTACAAAACATGGATCATTTTTTAATAAAGCTTTGCTGTGTGTATTCCTTAAAGACTTGTGGGATGTGATAGTGTTGAAAGGCAAGACAGAACAGTTAAAATGAAATATTAAAAAAATCTCAGAAGATTTTATTTTCACTTTTCTTCGAAAGTGATCAAGTGGGGAAACACAATTATCTGATGACTGATTATTTCTCCCATTAATAACCAATTGACTGTAGAGTTCAGAAGGTCTGTCCACCTTGCCCTTTTTAGTGTGTTTTTGCCAAGCAATCTGTTGTCTTCAGCTCATTTCCTGGCAATAAAATTAACTGATTTTTTTTTCCACCCTACTCTCAATAAGGTCAATCTCTCTGTTCACCTGACACAGGTTATAAGTCCAACTACAGCCCTTTTGATCATAACACCAGGATTATTGACAAGCTGTCAAAACATGGGTTATAACTAGTGCTTTTCTGGACTTTGGTATTGACTATATGCTCTACCAACAAAGCAGCATCATCATAATATTTTCAATCCCCAGAACAACAGGTTGCAGGTGCCAAGCCGTGAACGACTGCCAGACTGAGCTGTGTGGCAGAAATAACTGTCTTACAAAATGCAGTAAAGTAATAATGGTTGTAAATAATTCTGTTTCAACGTGGAATTTTAGAAAAATAAGGTCCATCAAGGTTTCTGAAATATGGCACTGAGCAGTTTCATTTTCCATTGTAGACCTTTTGAAATAAATACTCTTAATAACTCTTGCTTCTCTTCTGCTGCTATGCAGAAAACACAAAAATTCATCTGTTTTGTAACATATATAGTCTCTATATAAAACAATTTGTCACAAATCAACACAATGTTCTTGTGTGGTTGGGTCTAGCAATATACCTGCTAACATTCATCAGTAAGAAAGTTTTAACTAGCAGTTTAATAAAAAGACAGAGCCTAGATGGATGAAGAATGTAAACAACCTGGAAAGTACAGTCCTTGGACACTGGATGCATTCAAAGATTGATGGCTCAGGACTGTTTCCAGTCTTGACTGTAGTTTCCAGGCTCTGTCTGAGAAATGTTAATATTTGAATTATTGGTCTCTTGACTATCTCCTTGCCCAGGCTACAGGGAGAAAGAGTGGTGATCTACATCATGTTCACTTATCTTATCTTTGAAAAAAGTCTATTGAAAATGTCACACTGTGCCTATTTTCCTGGCCTTTCGAGTAAATATAAAGGAGGAAGAGATCTGTCCATTCTTGTATCGGAAAGATGCAATTGAGTATATCAGTAGGTGAATGCTATGAAAAACGTAAGTGTGTATTTAAGCTGGTATCAAAGGCCCAAGTTCAGGTAATACCAGGTGCCCCATAAATAAATTACTGTGGGTGGCTATGTATTGGCTGCTTGACAAAAACTCGGGCCATCTGGAGCTATAGCCTTTATTAATTGCTCAGCTCATTTTTAATCTCTACTTTTGAAAATAAAGATTCCATTTCCTATAATGTAGAACTTCTACTGCTGAAAGTGATGTACGTGCTCTGCTAATTCAGAGAACACATACAATTTTAGTGCCAGTGCATTGCATTTCCTCTTAAAATACCAAAGTACTTTACAGACAACTAAGGCGAACAAAGCAGGCCATGGTTACCCTTGTTAAAGGTATCTCTAGGTGCAGTGCATGTTGACTGACTCTGACCATTTTTCCATATGAGATGCTAAATTTACTCTCAGACTGTTTCAGAAGCGTGTCAGCTACATGATCTCAGGCAATAAGCTATAAGAAACTCATCTTGCTGGTTCATCAAATTCCCAGGGGATTTCCTAGGGAATCAGACTCTGGCTGCCATTTGTCTGCACCCCACAGCCAACACAAAACCAGCCCGAGCAATGCCTTGCACGGTGTGGGCTGATCACTGGGTAAAGAGCCAAAGTAGTGAAGTGTCTCAAAGCAGAGAAGAATTTGGACTGTGGTTGTGGCCATATAAGCCCTTTCCCACTGAGAAGAACAGGAGAGCATAAAGCAGCAGCTACATCAGGAAAGAGACTCTGCTCTGCTCTTTTTGTGGTATTCTGTGCAGCAAGGAGTAGTTTGAGCCACAGATCCAGAAAGAGGAATATTTGCCAAGGTAAACGTTTTTACAGAGGTGTCTACAATAACTATTGGTGAAAAGATGTGATCAGAGGTAAAGCAACACAGCACAGCACATCACAGTCCTGCACCCCCAGGAACAGCAGGGGAGAGAGCACTGCCTTTTCCTCTGCCTTTATTTTTGCTCATGGTTGCATGGCTTTGGTTATCATTTAAGTAAGATTAGAAAAGGCATAATCCAAAGTGCAATATCTCAAACACTGATTTTAGTTCTCTGAAATGCGGCATATGCACCTGTCAAATACCCAAGGCAAAAAGCCTGGTAAAGGCTCCAAATTCACATACAGTCTCTCCATACACTTCTTGTGGGGGCCGGTGAGCGTACGGAGCAAGAGGCAAAGTGAGTCCACTGGTAGGACAGTCCCTAGAACCAGAGATCCTCCCCAGGTTAGGGTGAACAGAAAAAACTTCCCCCAGGTTGCTCTGCTTTAGCATGTTAATGTACCCCAGTTCTGCTTCCCTGGTTGGCCCATGGCCTCCCTGCCCCCTTGTTACCTTATATGTCCCATGCCCTGGAAAGTTCTCCTCTCCAGGTTCCCCCCCCATCGGCCCTTGCCCCTCGCCACTCCCCCAGAGTTTCCCTACTGGCTCCCATTCCCTAGTCCCACCTGTGTACCGCCCCTGCGCCCTCAGATCATTGGCCCCTGGTGCTCGATCCGCTCCCCTACTTAAACCTGGACCCTCCACTGCTGTTTTTCTTCATCCCTGGAACCCTTCATGGTGGGGTAGCAATAAATCTGCATCCGTGGAACCGCATACGAGGATCCTTCCTGCCTCTTTGCCGCCGACCCATTTTAAGGAGCTATCCGCGTGTGTGTGCGTGCAGGCGTGTGTGTGTGTGTGTTCTGGTCCTGCCGAGCGGCTTCGCTTTGGAGACACTTTTAGGAAGGTCACGGCATCTCGTGCTCCGGCACCGACAAGCTGCGTGGTCCATGACAGCTTCTGACTTTACAAAAGCTTTAATAAAACTACAGGAAGGACCTACAGAATCATTTTGCTTCCATATGGCTGAGGTGGGAGTGGCACAACTTCTGAAGGCATTTTACGAACATCAGAGGCTCATATAACTTTTACCAAAATAATAATTTTTGTGTGAATTTCATCTGTTATTCTCCCTTCACTCAAAAGAAAATAACAGCTTTAGAGGGAGTCTCTTCTGAGCAATGATGGGGTTTTTTCCTCAAAAAAAAAGCAGGATGGGAAAGCTCGAAGCAGTTGAGGGGCTTGACTGCGTCCAGTGCTACATCACAGTACAAATTGGCATCATAAATATTTCTGTGTTGGTGCAAATGAAAATAGACAGACACTAAATAAAAGGAGCTAAATTAACAATATTTGGAAATTAAATCCTCTCTATAGCCACAGAAAAATTTTATCCAGTTCTCAACTCTTTCCCAATCAATTTGAGCTCTCACCTGGTGGGCTGAATATTTTGGGGAAGAGGTTGATTCTTTAACCTGCATGCTGAGGCTGTCCATTAGCTGTTTTCCACTGATTTTGGCCTGGCCACATATTGCAGGCACTGTTGAATGGATATTGCCATGGAGCAGCTGGATGATGGTACAAGCATCATCTGTGCCCTGGGGTTGAAAATCCTCATGCTTCTTGCCTAGACCAGTTTCCTCAATTATAACTTCTGATGGCAGACAGACTTTTTAATTAAAATTACATTTTGGCAGGTTTTTTTGATCCCTCATTAGATCTGATGGCCATGTGTAAAATGCAAACCTGACTTGCCTAAGTGGGATCTGTTAGTTTACACAGTAACTGCTGTAACCTGAAGGCAATAATATTAGTTTCGCAGGTAAGAACAACTTACTCAGCATTCCTCACAGGCTGGAGAGGAGGAAAAGGCAGCTGACCCCAAATGCTTTAGAAATACCCCTCCTAGCAGCGATGTGCTAAAGTAAATACTGAGGGAAAATGCTGTGAAACATTTTCATCAAGGACCAGTGTAATAACAGAGCAGCTCAAGTTGGAGCTAATTAAATTGTTTTAGCTACCAAAGGGATGGGGTTTTCCAGCTGTGTGCAAGCAGCAATAACAAACTTTCCTTAGGGTGCAGATTCTTTCCTGGTTCTTTAGATTCACACAGCTCAAATGTTATTCTTACTCATGACGGTCTCATCAGATATTTGGCTTCAGAAATGCTTGCCTGGCTGCATTAGCTATGGAAGAAAGCAAGGAGGGTGAATTAAATAAAGAATCCAGTGTCCTTGACAGCAGTGGGGGTTTGGGGGTGAGGTGGGGAGGAGGGAGGATGTTCCTGGTAGCAGTTTTTCTATGGGCTACTGTGTATTCTTAGGAATGTCTTCAGTGATATTCAGCCTGAATTTAAGATCCAGATTTTCTGCCTTCCTTGTATAGTTAATTCCTATTTGTTTGTGCAATTTTTTGAATTTCAGTATTTTCAAGACTGGCTAAAAAAAACCAGGCTCCTTTTTCAGATGCCTGGGGTGTGACTTTAATATAGGATGAAAATATTGCTACAGTGTTGCTGGCCTTTGGAGATCACTCACTAGAAGAGAAGAGAGAAATAAAGATTATTTATTAAGAGCTCACTGTATATTCTAAGAAAGGCAAAAAAATAATCATAGAGCAATAAATTGAATAAAAGATGGAGGTCTGATGTCAGTCATTAAGCAATTACACCTGATGAGTAAGGAGAGGGTCAGCTCTACTTTCTAAATTATACAGACAGTGACAGGGCTTCATTCATCATGGTAACTAAGATGTTCACTGTCCATGCTTTAGTTAATAAGATGTCCAGGACAGGGAGCTGTAGCTTTACTCACTTGCCAACCCAGTCAGAGAGAGGGCAATGGAACTCTGAAAGTGACTGATGTTGCAATGAATATGTGCTTGTCATTGACAGCAACCTCCTACTTAATATATACTTTATATAGATTTTAAATGAGGTTTGTTGAAGATATCAAGGGGGTCAGGTGGAAGTATTAAAGCACCATGGTACGTGTCGCCGCAGACCCTCGGTCAGTGACCACGAAGGCTGCACTCGACCCGATCCCGACAGGGCTCGGCGACACAGTGAAAGGACACTGCCTTTCCGCGATAAGCTCTCGGCAGAGCGCCGACGTCTGCTTCGTGCCGGTTGTCGCTGGCAGCGGGGTGAAGCTGGCTAATCAACCTCCCGAGGCCCGGTATCCGGGTCACTCAGGCTGCAGATGGTTGGCGGTTGTGTGGCCGTGCGACCCCAGAGGCGAAGAGAGGAAAAGAGAAGGGGAGCTCTGTCTCTTAACCAACAACAGCTTTATTTGCAACGTGGCAAGAGGGGGAGGACTCTGAGGGATTTAGGGGTGACAGGGGTTTTTAAGGGGAAAATTTGAGGGAGGGGTTTACAACTTGGACCAATAGGGTAACAGTATAGGGGAGGAGTAAGGGTACAAAAACCAATGGGGTACAACTGGGGTGTTAACTGGGGAGGAGTCAGGGAGGAGCCAACATGATAGACATAAAACTGGGGAACTTTCTGGAATAACCAAACTGGGCATGTGTAACAAGGCGGGATTAACTTGGATAGACAAAGGAGTGGGAGGAGATTGGGCGGGGATCCTATACCATAGAGTCCTCCTCCAAGGGAGAAGACTGGTCCGCTTCCGACCCCTCCATCCACCTAAGGGCACTCATTGGGGTCGGGGGAGGCGGCCTCTGAAGGTACCAGGAGGAGGATCTGCTGGAAGCAGGTGAGAGACCCTCACCCACAGGTACGTACTACAGAGCATTAATTCCAAGTTGGGATTTTTCTCGTGTTAATTGGACATTTATATGTTTATAATGTGTTACGAAAATCTGAATTTTCAGAGAAGATACACAAATAAAGATATCCTCATCTGAAAAAAAAATAGATTCAAAATAAAAAAAATGCTGTGGAAACATAGAATTCACTTTAAGTGCTAAGAGATACTAAAGCCTTCATAAGACTTACAAACATGGAAAAAACTTATAGAAGGATTCATGTTTTTGCAATATTCAACACATAGAAAGATAATATGGAGTTAAGACATTAAACACTGAAAGTGCTCCAGGTGCTTTTGACGAGGAGCTTCAAAAGTTGAACCATTTTCCCCCTGCCCTGCAGAAATTTCATAATTTCTGTCATTCCCCAAGTCAGCTCAGTGTGCAGCAGCAATGTCTGCAGGACCTGGGGAACTGTTTCGGCTGCAAATCCCCATCATCCATGGCTGAATCATGACTTGGGTGTTGGGAATTACCCGGTTAAGTTCTGGAAGATGCCACCAGCAGCTCCTCCACTTGCTGTCGTTATTTTCTGGCCAGTTGTTTCTTTCCAGCTGACTGGTGAGTGCTGAGGGGAGCCAGGGCAGAAGTCCCAGTGAGTCTGTGAGGCTCAGGCTGAACAGCCTTGCAGGAGGATGTTGTGTGTGCTTTCTGCTGCAGGAGAAACGAGCACTGTGCTGTGAAAATTAATTGCACCCTTGAATGCTACAGCTCCAAATTAGATGTTTTTTTTAATTCTCTTTTCCCAGCAAACTCACTTAAGCATCACATAGATGGAAAATTCTTGCAAGATGAATATGCAAACATCTCCCCCTTTCCCACAGTCAGACCTTGTGAGATAACTTGGGGTTAGAATGGGACAAGCCTTATAATAGGCTTAAGACATTTCATGCAGGACATCCATGACTCATTAGCTCATTGTTCTTCACTGATGTACAAAATCTTTCCCTTCATACAAGACATGTCTTAGCTGTCTATTATGTTGACAACTAAGCACTGACTCTTCAGTGTTCATGCCTTATGTAACAGACAGCTTGGAACAGTCATGCAGATAAGGGATGACTCCACAATGCTGCTCATACTTTGCACTATGCATGCACTGTTTTCTTCACTGTAAGTAGATAAGAGACAGCAAAGGTATAACCTCCAGTGAAATCAGCCCTGCTCTGGATGGCATCCCAGCAGTACTTTGGCACAAGAGAAACAAATGTGCTTTTGTTCTCACAGAAACAACGTCGAAGCCAACAAAACTCCAGCTATTCTGCCTCTATGCTATTTTGAGTTTCTAAGAAGTGCATATTTCACCTGTAAAACATATTGGGTTAATTTTTGGGTCTATGCCACATTAGCAAAGCTTTATGTGAAAAGAGATGTTGGTATGAATCATGGTACTTACAAAATGTTTGAGAACACATGAGAAAGCTCACATGAGACCAACAGCAGTTACAAGAGAAAACACTGAAGTACTTTTAGAAAGAGCTTTTAGAAGAGAAGATGGAGAAATGAAAAGATAGTACACTTCAGTTGCACACAGTCATACTGCATACTGAAAGGTAGTGATTGAATCCTTCGGCTATAAAGAAAAATACTTGGAAAGAAACATTCCTTGGAGGCTAATAAACAAACCCAGCACTTCTGGTTTAGGAAGTCCCAGGCCATTCTAAGGTGAAGGGATATTTTGCAGAACTACTACTGTGCTCAACCTGTTCTTTTACACAACCCCAAGTATTTCCTCTTCCTAGGTGAACATTCCATCTGACCTTGAATGGTTCCTGTTCTAATTTTTGCCCTTCTCTCAAATAATACTTTGTGATAAAAAATGTACTTAAACACATTGCTTCCTCTGTCACTGAGGCAGTCAAGGAATCAGGCCACTGTGATGAGTGGTTTGTGTTCAAGTGATCTATTTTCCTTCTGCTCTAAGACTGCACTTTTTTTTTCCTTTTGCGGCTTGCCTGGCCTTCTCCTACATGTATCACATCTTATTAGATCTCAGAGATCTTCAGGGCTGTTTGCTGATACACAGGATGCCTAAGCTTTCTGGTACAGGCCTGTATTCTGGAATGGAGAATTTCTTTTCTCAGTAGTCTGGACATTGCAGTTTGACTGCAGAGTACATTTTGATCCATTCTTGGATATTTGTCTCATGTCAGTCTTTCTAGCACACTTAGAAGAATTGAGGTTTCTTTTTGTTCATCAGCCAGACCAAAGGAAAAATGTTACGAATAGTTCTAAATGTTTGTCTTGTGTGTTTCATACAATTCTCTTCAGATCTTTTCTTAAAAGGGACATGAAAATTTATTGTCCAATGGCCTCAGCGTTCTCCCATCTTTTATCTTTCTCGAAGGGTTACAATTTTGTATTCTTATTCACTTGTCTTTCATTTAATCGTACAGTTGCTGCCTGGATAAGTTGTCAGTAATTGCAGTCCACTTCTTGCAGCACACATCTAAAATAATAGTGCTGTTCCCTCAGAGCATGGGCTGAAAGCACTCTGGAGCAGTTTGCTTTTAAGAAATACCCTCCAGTGAGTTATGGCCATGTTCTACTCCAATGGCTTCTTGCTCCTGAAAGAGCTGGGTGAACTTTTCAAGCACAAACATCACTGCAAGACATTTCTTTCCATTTGAGTCTACCTTTATTCCATTCATGTTAGTGTCACTGATAAAAAATTAAGGTTGTCCCTTTCATAGGACGGTGCTTCAACTCTTGCCCCTGTGTCATCACTTGTGTCTTTACCTTTTCATTCACATCATAAATGTTTTAGAATAGGTCACTGGTTCTCTGACATATGGGGAAAATGCATCAAGAGGAAGAAACCATGGTTGTTTCATTCTTTGGTCAATCAGTGCCTCACAGTTTCCAAATATCTGTGATTTATGGGGGATATTTTGAGGTTTTGAGATCGGTTACAGTGTTTCTGAATTGATTTATTATCTTCACTTAGGGTTTGTAATGATTTCGCCTTTCTGGGGTCTGTACCCCAATATTTCCACAAACAATCAACATTTCATATTTATCCAGATCTAGATATGCTGACTAGCTGAAGGCTCTGTGGTCCCAATTGGATGCTGCTGTCTCCCACCTGGCCTCTGGGTTTCTTGTAGGCTGTTCCACTGCCCCATTCAAGGCCTGCCTTGCAGGCTGTTCATCCCTTCTTCCAGCAGCCAAACACTGATGCAAATACCTCCCCATTCAAATTGTTGTCAGTATTGTTTTCCAGATGAAACACTTGGAAAAAATTTTGCCTTTCTTAAACTGCCAATAGTGCTTACATTTTATTTTTCATTTTATTTACCTATTATCTATGTATTTCTGCATTTGCTTTTGTAGCAATTTAATACATCTTTCTTACAATTTCCATATTTATTTATATTATTTGCTGCTCTAGCTCTGTGCCTGACTGATATGCTCTATATTTGGTTCTAAGCTTATTTACTAGCTCTGCGTGTTGCTCTTAGCTGATTTATTATGTGCTGCCAGAGTATTCCCATTTGAGCTCCTTCATACTTCATGGTCATGATTAATCTATCACAACATTGGTTCAAATTTTAAGATTTGATCATTAGTCAGCCATTTTGCACAGGTTGACAATATACTTATTTTGTACTTTTCCTATGTAAGGAAGATGTAAGTGCAGTTTTTAAATAAGAATCATTTAGACTGAAAATAGTTTTGGACCATTGCTAGGATTTTACATAGATACTCTTGGTCTGTTATCAAGATGGTCAAGGCATCCAAACTTAAGAGAGCTTTTGTAACCACTATGAATAACATAGTTGTTCTTGCTTTGTTCAATTTCTATCTGCATTGTAATTTCATCATTTGTATTTTGTGGTGTGAAAATTTCCATTTGCAATAGACTTCCCTGTCGTAGCTAGACACATGGAGGTGGGGTTTTAATACATCAAGATCATTATGTTTTGACTAATACTTGTGTGTTTCTTTTACTTTTACACATTTACTTGTGGATAAATGGTTGAGGGAAGGGTTGGTTCATCCTGTTAGTGCTTGCACTTATCTGGCAGGAGCCAAGTTTAGGTACTAATTTTATTGTTAAAAAGGAAGATAACATTCAGGTTTGACTCCTGCTTTCATATACAATATTCTTTTAAATTCAGGGTTCACTGGTAGTAAATATTTTAAATTCCCAACATTATCTTATTTATTAAAATAATATGATACAATATGGTGATTTTTATAATGGAGTTGTCTTTTATAATTTGGTTTAGCTAGATTCAGTTTTAACTGGTGAAAGTTCACAGATGTGATTTTTCCAAGATTACTTCTCTCCTCTGTGTTCAGTGGCCATACTTTCTTGCCTATATATTTCACCCTCATTCCTATATTGCTTCCTCCAAAAGTATTGGTAGTCAATTCCAGACTGACCATCATCTCCTTTACTCCTAACAACTTTCTTCCCCTTTTCTGGGAAGTTGGAGATGCTAGAGCTGATGAGAAATTATAATTGGACAGTGCAGGAAAATACTCTGATTTTAGTAGTTTGGGATAAAGAGAAGGAAACCAGTATCAACTGAAGATTATATCTTGTCAGATAAACTCCAGGGATCAAAAATAAATGTTTATTTTAATAACTGATTTTAAATAGCAGTGACTTCCACCCAACCCCAAATTGTCCTGTCATATGTTTCAATACTGTTGTTTAACATGGCTTTGCAGACTCTCAGTGTCACTCTGATCTTTCATGAGTGTTTATACAAGCACAAGACATTACCTTGAATTCCACAAAACTGTTCTTCTCTCTTGCAGGTGATTTTTATGGACTCTTCATGCAAGGCTGACAGCCATCATTATTTTTTGTCTACATCAGTCCCTTCTGAAACACGTAGTTGCCTATGGTAAACTGTAGTCCACTAATTCCATTAACTTCAGGCTGGGAGCACTGAAAAGAGAAAGTTGGCTTAAAATCTTCTTTTATTAGTCAAACTAATTTCTTGCATACATGACAATTCTGACAAGTTAATTTTTGTTTATTTTAATTGGTGTTTTAAGTTATACAGGCACCTATGATTAATCTGTCACCCTGGACATATAAATTTTACAAATTTAAAATTTAGAGCACTCACTTTAAATATAATTTCATCAAACTTCTCTAAAATTGTCCCCAGCAAAAAAAGCACAGCATATATTTTACAGCTATTTCTAATATACACTCCCATTAACAGGGAGCAATACAAAAATAAATTGAGGGCATGCTGAGCTATAAGACAACATTTAGATGACAGAGAATTGATTTTCTATAAAGCTGAGAGATTTTATAAAAAAAGTTAATAAAATCTTCAGGGAACAATTTGCAAGTGAAATATGTGAAATTGGATGTCTCTAAGTCACACATCAGTTTGATCTTCATAAACTCATTTGCTTGTTGTTGTTGTAAGTGATCATTGCTCAGTCTTCTTGAAAACATCAAATGGGGCATGATAATTATAGCAGCAACATCATTAGGGCTGGACCTCCTGGAAAGCTGGAGCTGAGAAGGTCTGTATTTCCTGTTGGAGTTCACCTTACACGTCCATAAAAAATGGACACAATCTGTTCTCTTCAATGGGCACCAATAGAAGGCTGATCTGGGACCCTTGTGCTGCTGGACTGTGGAGGGTGGAAGCGGGACAACCACCTTCTGTCACCTCATCACACTCTCCTGGCAGGAGGGCAAGACCCAGGTTATGCCGTAAGCTGTACCAAGGATACCCCAAGAGACGTGCTGGGTGGGAACAATTCCTTCCCTGCTCCCTCTTTCTTCTTTGCTAGGAGTAAGCCACAGCAAGAAGAAGCACGTACTTTTGACATGGCCATTATGACCAATATGGAACCGTACTACAAGACAGAATAAATTTTTTCGAAGTTCAATATGAACTAAAGGCAGTCTGTGAATTTTTTTGTAAGAGGCTGTCGGGATGCAGTTATCAGAAAAAGAATTCTCAACCCAGTTTCTCAGAACAGATTCATTAAACAACTAAAACTAACTTCAATCTTATTTAAGAATCAGACTGTATGTATTATTTTAAGCAATATCACTGCCTTGAAAAATATGAAGCAGGAGAAAGATTGATGTGGACAGACATGGATATTTATTTCTTTAGTAACAAAGTAATTTGCAGCACTCTAGTTGCTGCTAGCAGAGAATATGTAAGTCATAAAGTGCAGTTAGGTGATAAATTTATTTATAAACTACCTTAGCCACTTCCTTCTCTGCTCACTAATCATTCTCCCCCAGGAGTTACTCTAATTTTAATCCACCAAGCAGATAGATATGCAGGGTAGATAAGAATAAATCCTTGTCTCCTGCAAACATAAGACTTTTCTGCCCAAATTTATTCGAAGCTAAAGCACATCACAAATGTGGACGAGTCTAATCTGACATTTGAAATAAAAAATTGCCAACCATGGAGATACTGTTTTGTTGCCCTGAAAGCCTGCAAGTAGGACTTACTATCTCTTCAGAACATGGACTTTTTCAGTTTCTCACTTTGAGTCCCAGAAAGCCTTGATAAAACATCTGTTAAGGCTCTGATACCTTAAAGCTTCTTTGGGTTCTTGTTAGTTGGCTTTCACTTCTTTATGCTGTTGAGTTCCTGGTGAGGGAGGCATATAGCTTTTTAAGAGAAGAGTTAGAGATTACCTGTTTCAAGCAGCTCTTTCAGAAACCCAAACCATTATTAGAGTACTTGTTCTTAAATTTCTGGTGCACCACATGATATCCAACACATGCTACCATAGTACCTTCCCCTAGATGAGTGTGTTGCATGCCGACTAACAAGTCATGATATAACTGCTTTTGCTCTGTGAACAGGAAGCCAAAAATGAAAAAAAAAAAAAAAACAAAAAAACAAGTTCTAGACAGAAATTCTTCTGTCTTACAATGTTCAAAAAAGAGCCGTTACATTCATTCAGAGAGTTCAGCTTTCATACCTGTCCCTTTCAATGGCTGAACTGTTGTATCTCAAATTTAAACTGTTGTATCTCTTATTTATGGGATTTGTAATATGAGAGAATTTATATTTAAAATAAAAGCAAACGTTTAAAATAAAAAAATTAGCAAATAACTCTTGCAACACCAGGTTATTGTTTTTCAGATTGATTCAGAGCATTGTCAGAAGACAGTGCTCCCCCTGTACATCCTGGTCTCAGTATAGGTTACTCAGTGCCTCTTCCATCTGCCTTATGGCTGCAAGCAAATCCAAGAGCTAAGCAGAGCAGAGGGATCACCTTGTAGTCAATCTCTATTTTGCATCAGCCATCCATAAATATTGTTAATTGCTACTTAGCTGCTTGATCCAGATTGTCAGGAACTTGGAGTGAAAAATTGAACAATGAATCAATTTGTGGTAGATATTGGAGAGCAGCTCTACATTGGCTTCTGGGAAAAAAAGCAACTCTAAAACCCTGCAAAGGGAGCCGTCTCATAAATATCACCAAATCCCAGGAGTAATTCTGTTTTCCTGAAAACATTTTTTTTCCCTACTCCTTTTTTCTCACTGAAATCTGTGTCTCTAATATATAGTTAATAAAAGAAGTAGACATGGCTTAGGCTGTATGCAAGGCAAAGTTTTACACAACTCAGGCAGAATGACCTTCCTTTCCATAGCTCTAGCACTAAATCACTACCCACCCATGATCATTTTATATCATGCATGCATGCTGTTTAGTGAAGGATAATGCCAAGCAGGTGAAAAATCTTTAAAAAACAGAGTTAATCCCAACTTAGTGCCTTAATGATGAGGGAAGTAATGCCAGAGTGCTGCCTTTTAATGTGATAACTTTGGTGATAACGTGGTAACAGCCATTCTCCAGTGAGAACAAAATGAAGAGAGGACCTTAGTTAGCTGCTTGAGCAGCTTCACAGCTGTCTGCAGTACCATTAGAAGCATGACCATGAGATCCCTGCACATTTGTGATGTGTGTTACCATGATGCCTCCTACAAAACAGAGAACAGTTGGGTGTTGCAAATCAGTTTCTCACAGGAGGAGGAATTGATTGTAGGATAGCTTTCACTGTAAATAGTTTATTGCCATTATATACGCCACCTGAACATAAATAGCTACTAAAGACACCCAGGCAGTCCTTTATTCCAGGAATCCTGACGTGAGCCTGGCTATCCAGTGCCAAGGAATGGTTTTCTACACCAAGACCTGGCTGAAGAGCATGATGATATAGAAATTTTCCTGTGTCCAGGTTTCCCCAGGCAGAGGGCTAGGATTGTGTGGTTTTTCTTACATATGGTACCCCTGTGCCAAAAAATCTCTTCCTCAAAATGTTGTTGGCACCGGCTGTACTAGCAGCTGAACAGGGTCAGGGGCCAGGCTGGGGAAATGCCCTCGGAACCAGAGGGTGGTCCTGCTCTTCTAGTAGTAGTTTATTGGCACAAAGACAGATTTTTTGGTCAATACTTTCAGATTGCTGTCACTGTACTCCTGGGGCGGCACAGGTACAACAAGGTGGATCCTTGTCTGGCCAGACAGAGAAGAGACGTGGAAAGAGGTGACAAAATGAAGAGGTGTCTAAGGTGAGATGGAAAAAAGATGGAGGAAGGGAGAATTTGGAAGTTAAGAAGGAGAGAAAAGATGAGAAAACAGGATTAGTGTCAGTAATAGTCTGTCTCCTCTTTCCATCCGCTTCAGCCTGTTCCCTAAAGACAATCCTATAGCCACCCATCCTCCTCTACCTTCCCACTTCGTACCAAAGGAAGATCGCTCCATTTGTCTTGTGATTGCAATCAAAATGAATTTTGCACTGCTATCTGTGCACTATTTTATCACTGGCACTGTTTATAACTTCACAGCAGAGTCAGCAGCCCCACTGAGAGAGAGGCCTCAGAGCAGAGCCCTCAGCACCCTTCTGGCAGGGCACGGGCTGGTGATTCCCACCTCAGGGGTACGAGTGGGGCCATTCTGCTGCAAGAGGATACAGTGCAGCTGAATTTCAACAGACAGCTGAGTGGTTTCGTTGCTTTTTTTTCCTCAAATTCTTCATCTTTATTCATGTGGAAATTTATTATTTTTGTGAATACAGAAGGAAAAAGCCCATTTGAAAGCTTTTGCTTTCACTGCAGCGAAGTACAACATGACAGACAAAGAGATGAATTTCCATGGCTAAGCGTAATGTGTATGTTCACTGTAGACAAGCTTCGACCAGTGCAGGAATAATATGTTTCTCTTCAGGCAAATAGTATTTAGGTATGAAAAATAAAGATGTCACATCCGTACCACTACGGCAGTAGACACCTTTATTGCTTTTCTGATTATACTATCATCTGGAGGAAAAAATATAACTTTGTATCATTAATCAGCTCATAAGTTAAATTGTAAACTAAATATTCATTAAACTGTGTTCTCATTCTGCAGCTGGATAGCCTTTGTGTTTCGGTAGCTCACTCTTTCTTGCAGTTTCTAATAATTCCTTCGGAGATAAATTTCTTAATGAGAAATATGCTGAGATGTAAATCTATAGCTTTGCTTTGATCAAAAGTTTCAACCGTGGATGGCCAGAAACTTCTTGAAAAAATGATCCATCTTTATATTCCATACTAGGTGCACAGAAGTGGAAAATCAAATCACTAACAACAGTTTTATTAATTTTAATGTGATAAAGTCAAATTTATTACTCTAATTTGAAATCATTACAGTGATTCCCTTTGAATTCCCTCTGAATCTTCTTCTTTACAAGACTTACTAGTAAATGTGCCAAGGCCTTTCATTAGCACAAATTAGAGCAAATGCAAGGATTTGTTCTTCAATAAATTTTCACGGATGCATGAAATCGCATGGCCAATAATTGCAGCCAGCTCAGTTATTTCAGCAATTACACTGTGTGCAGAGGAAATTAAACGAAGCCAGTGCTAACTCCAATCTGGACAGTCATCCACAAACAAAGAAGAATCCTGCTATACTCAAATGAGGGCACTAAAGAGAAAAACCTTGGTAATTTTATTTTTGTTATCTGTGACTTTGCACCTCTTAGACCATGCTGTAACACGAGCTCAGTTCTGGCACAGATTTCAAGAGGCACTCCCTCTGTTTGTAAAACCATGACTCATTGAGGGACCTTTAGAGTTCCTACAAGAGTTTTCAGGAAGCTGAGATTTCTATAGCCTCGAGTAACAGTTTTCATTCTGTTCTCCCAGATTTTTAGCAGAGCGTCGTTCTTTGCCCTGCATTGATGCAGTTTGCGTACTGCTGATACAAACTGTTAAACAGCTGCTGTGTTCCACTAGAGAGCTTCTCTCCTACTGCAATAATACGACTGAAACACAAATCCTTACCACTAACAAACAAATCTGAATAACGAGGAACCAGCAGATGAAAACACACAAATTAGCCAGACAAATAAGTGCAAGCAGGGACCGCAAAATCTGATGCACAAGAGCAACTGAACCTGCTCACTCAGCACATGCCAGACTCTGGGTCAGAGCAGGGAAGTTCCTATGTGGAAAATGGGAAAGAGTTCAAGGCTAGATTAGATGGGCCTTTGACCAAGCAGGTCTAGTGGGAGGTGTTGTTACAACCCTCCCCTAAAGGCAAGGGTAGCAGAGTTTCTTGGTAATAAATCCCTTGGAGTGGATTAGAGTGAAACAACACTGAATGATCAGTGTTTATAAATACATGTATGTAGGGTTTATATTAGAACAATTTGATTGCAATGGAAAGCAGGTGTGTAGTCATTTTGGTTATTATCTATTCTAACGTAGCAATATGAAAGCATAAAAACATCACCTAAGCAAGTATATAAGAGAAAAGAAATAAATAAGGAGAAAGAAAGCATAGAGTAAAAACATATCACCACCCATGGATCTCACAACGAGACTGACTTGATTGTTGCAATTGAGATGTCCATTTGTTGAAGTGATGGTTGTTGAAGTGATGGTCACCGTCTTGATGCATCAGATTGGGGAAAAAGCCCGCAAAGCCCAAAGTCCGATGGATCCTCAGTAACTGAAGTTCAGGTGGGAACACCCATGTACTTCTGGGCAGGGGGAGCTTTCAGTCCTCTGAGAAGGTCTCAGAAATGAGTCTGGGGTACTTTGGGGGTTTTTGATGCTTTATGACACCTTCTAAAACAGGACAGCTGGCTCTCACATCAGTGCAGTTGAACCAGTTATGCCCCATCAGAAGGGATGAACACCCTCTGGACCTTCCACAGGGGAGAGGGGGAGTTTTACAACTGAGTGATTTGTGTAGGGGAAGGCCAATGGCATCATAAAAAGCACCATCCCACCTTTCAGAATCTGCCTCTTATTAGCGTTAAAGCCCAGCTTGTAACCTCTGGTGATGATTGTTCACCCCCTCTGTTTTATGTAGATCAGAGTCTTGCCATTACACACCCAAAAACTCACCTCCTCACCTTCAGGGGGTGCAAACCTGGCCTCAGCAAACCACCCTGCTCCTCCACAAATGGGCCATTGTTTTCAGTCATTAACCATTAGCATTTCAGTCTCTCACAGGTGTCCCTGCTCATGGCAGGAGGTTTGAAACTAGATGATCTTTAAGTTCCCTTCCAACCCAAACCGTTCTATGACTCTATGAAAATACAGGTTCACTGGCAGAGCCCAGCATATTTTGCAGCAGCCACCATTCTGCCCAGTGTCACAAACCAACCAGATCCCTCACCATCAGCCTGCATGCCAACCTCTCAGCCAGGCAGAGCAGTTTGGGTGGGCAGTGAGGGATACTCACGTTCATCCTGGTGTCTCTGCACTGCTGAGAGTGCTCCCCACAGCTATACACACAGATCTAAAAGCATTCTGGAGCAGTCTCAAGCACTCTGTAATTATTCCTCTTGCCTGCAGCTCATGCCAGGGACACGGTGTTTAGGCACTGATAATGAATCAATATCCAAACCTCTGGTGCAAACCAGCCATGACAGTTACAGGGAAAAGCAGTATTGGAGAGAAGGAAAAAGCAAACGTGAATTTAAAAAAAGATACCAACAAATACAGGGTGTAAAGTGTCAGGGAAGCATCCCTTTGTCCTAAAATACTTACTGAAATGGAAAGAAACGGCAGTGATTTTGCCATGGGCTTCAGTCCAGCTAATTACCTTATCCTTAATTGCCTTCTAGGATGGCAAACTTCGGAGGATGCACATCCTCAGTAACCTCAGGGATCTTCAGATGTCCAGAGAGAGAATAACATCAGAGGCCAGGTGTAAGGAGCACCTGTGGCTGACTCTGTCGTCGGACTGAGTCTGCAGGAAGGAGTACTACGGACGTGCCTGGTGAGGCCAGCAATGAGGAGAAGGTGCCTGGGGGAGTGAAAATGGTGGTAAGTGGTGTGAGAAGAGGAGATGCATGCTGGTCCACAGCATACACCAAGTGTGCTAGACAGCTCCATTTACCAAAATATCCAGCCTTTCCTTTTCTGGGACTGTAACTGGACATGCTGTTAGGGAGAGGGAAAATTAAGTTGTTTGAGGTCACTGCTGTTTATTCAGACTTCCATTCATTCAAAAATTATTCAGTGCATGGGACAAGCACCGATCCCTGGTTATTCTAAGTCTAAACTCTCTATGCTATCATGCTTGCACCATTGTGTGTTACCTTCTGTATCTGGTATCATGTTCCTTGAGGAAATTACTTATTTTTCAAAAGCATAATAATATTTGCTTCAAAAATCATGATCAGGTGTAAGTGAAAGTGTGTAAAAAGTAGTATCTTGAAAAGGAAACATTTTTGCAAATGTACTTTCACAAATGTCCAGAAATCCACTTTTCATTGCAATAACTCAGATGTGGCTTCTATACAGCATCTCTACAAAGATAAATGAACCCTTCTACTGTCTGTAAGTGATTTATTGTCTCCACAGTAATGGTATATTTTATAATGAATGAAATTAGGATTAAAAGAAGGCTATGTATAATTGCCAGCAGTGCTTGGCATAAGTACCAGTTTGTCCCACCTCTGTACATCAGTCCCAGTACTTTAAAATGCAATTAATACCTGTCTCGTTATTAACTGTTACTATTGATATCAAAGAAAACAAATGCAGAGTTAAGATGAAAAGATACTCTGCAATGGTTCATTAATATTTGTTTTTCTTGTCTATGGACTAAAATTTAAAGAATTTTCTCAAGGATGACTTTACCAGAATGGAGAAAAAGCATCTCTGTATTTGACCTTATGACTATGACCTTCATAATTACAGGTAGTTAGGAATGTAATTGAGATTTGTTTTTCAGAAGGTAACATTAGTACTTGCTGGGAGTTCTGTTCTTTAGCAACCTGTTCTCCACATTTATTGTGAGATTGAAAGTTACATTGCGTGCTGATATCTACTCTTTTAAACATATTGTGGTAGAAATCAAGAAGCATAATCAAGTCTTATCCAAAATGCTTAAACCTGCAGAGGTTGTTCCACTGACATCCTTGTAGTTTTTCTCTGCTCTGGGTTTCTTCATCTCCTCTACTACAATCCCTCAAATGTTTCCTGCTGCATCTCAGTGTTGGAAACTTGAGTGGAAGAAGGAACTACGGTATGGTTAATAGTACACTCTTTCTCTTCACACTGTTTCTGTAATGATAAACATACTCAGAGTCTGACCCTGAATGGATCTGGGAACTATCAAACTAATATGCTTTCAAAAAGTTCTGAACAGTAAAAAGTGCTCTGTCACCATGCATTTCAGTTTTCTTTTGTTCTGAGAGTGAATCTTTGGTCATGTTGATTTAAGGATCAGATCCTGCTGTTTTAACTTCTTAAAATTAAGTATTTGAACTTATCTTATTTTACATAGTGCGTATTTTTTCCCTACATGTTTTCAGGAGATTTGTACATACAATGAATGATCAATGCAACAAAACGGAGACACAGAGCATGGAGTAGGGAAGATCATTTTCATTTTGGATGATTTCTAACAGAACCTGCAGTAATTGAAAGCATTGTAGATAAGTTTATAGCAGTTTGAATTTCTGAGTGATGCATATCAGTCTGTCAGTGATAAATGACAAAGAAGAATGCAGCAGCCCTGGCCTTCTGCATGAAAAAATTTAATTGGGGCCCTTTTGGTGGCAGCTGAAAGACTTCAATAACTTTAAGAATGGAAAAGATACAGAAATAAGGGCTCACATCACAAGAAAATCTATTTTTTTTTTCAAGAGATAAGGCCTGTAGGTGTCATAGACAGAAGATAATATAACAGGTGGGATTGATTTGTCCTAACACAAGCAGTTAGGGATTGGATTCAGTTTATGTTCATATAAAATATTCTACATAAAGTGGTACAATTCAGTTGTGTAAACATTAGGATCTTCTGCTGTTTGAGGTGCCTGCAGCTATTCCAAATGATTTCTTACTGCCCCTCCAAAAGGACACAGATTTCCTATAAATCTCATGTCTTCCTGCAGGACATCTCAGAAAATGTCAGGTTCCCATTTTAGGTGTCTGATCAAGAGATGTCTATTTTGGAATGAACTGAACTGAACTGCTTTGTGGCTCCACTGGGTGCACTGAATTCACTTCTGAGGACTAGCATTGGACCTGACATAGCTTGTTCACATGTAAAAACACCTGCATTACAGAAACCTTAATTTAGAAGTCTTGCCTGGACTCAAGTCTGACCTATATTTGGTGTTCAACACAAAAGGGTCCATTCAGTTACATTTGTCAGGTGAAGGGCATAGAAGGGCATATCCTGGAACCCATGGAGATGGGTTCAGACTGAGTTTTAGACATCTAAGGTGAGGTAGAGTGAATCTATTTGCCTTTATTATTTGGAAAGTTAAGGTGCTACAAGAAGATAACACTGAACAATGCTCTAGGAGAACTAAACTGTTTTTCCTTCCCTTGTAGAGCTGTTGAGGATGGCAACGTGGATAGAGATTATCTCTGAGGGAGAAATCCACAGCTGTAGTGGCGCTATCTCTGGTCAGCACTAAAGGCCTTGTTAACCGAGGGCAGAATCAGATTTATGGTCTATTTACATCTGCAGAACCATGTTCATTTATGGTGCAGCAATAAACATGTACTCATCTCCCAAGATTTACCACCATCTACTGGTCGTTTGCAGTCGGTTTTCCCAAGGTTATTCTTACTGATTTTAAACCATTTCTGCTTCTAAGCATGTGTCAGACAAAGTGATTTACAGCAGCCTTTACCCAGATAATAGTACATTGCCAAAGATCCTTTGTCAAGGCTTCTTGACCTTCTTTTATTTACAGTGTCCAGGGCTGAAGGATTACTTACATGTACATTTTGGTTACTGGAGACAAGGACCCTGACAATTTTGTTCACACACTGCTAACTTTATTGAGTTGTTCTCTGTGTCATGGTATACAGCCTATCCTATGAGAAGGACATGGATTTTTGATGGAGAAGAGTAGTTACTCTGTTTTCTCTGGACTAAAACTTGCATGCTTCCAGAGTTCTACAGAAATCTCACCAAAATTTTGTCATCCTGTTCTAGCCTTTTGGGTGTGTTCCCAGCTAAAAGGGACAGAACTTCACAGGGCTTAAGTCTGTATGCTTCTACTGTAGAAACCTCAGGTGTGAGAGTTCACATTCAGAGATGATCTGATTTAGGCTTTGTAATCTTTGGCACCATAATTCTGCCCTTCTCTCAGCCCCACTACCACATGGCACTCCCTGAAGAATAAAACAGGGCTTTTGCTGCCATAAAACCCAATAAGAACAAATCCAGAGCAAGGTAGATGAAATACCTCTATAAGAACCTTCAAGAGCAATACGTTCAGGGTTCATTAAAAAGCATCTGTCATTGCCCCTGCCTCTGACACACCGCTTGGGTTAACCTTTAAGAAGCATCCATGTTTTTATTTCCTCTTCCCACTTTGACTGAGCATGTACTTTTCACATCTCTATTGCTTTTAATTCAGTGACTAAGCTGGAGGATAAGGTTTATGTCTTGCTGCATAGTGCAGGCACAAAAGCATACAAAGCAATGTGCAATGAAGCACAGTCTCACTCAAAGCCAGCACAAAACTGCTCAGTCCAGAAACAAATGGGGTCAGAGCTCCTTTGCTTTGAAGCAAAGGAAAAGAATTTATGTCAAGGCTCTAAATGATGCAACTTATTTCTCCCATTCTTCCCTGAAATTAGCCCTGCACATTGCAGTGGCTGGTGTTAAGCTGTGTAAAGACCCATTACATTACCTGCCATCCATCACACACTGCCTGCTCCTAAAAGACCCCCAAAGGGAGGCACAGCCAAATCATAGGTACTCAAAACCTTGCCTATATTGATTTGGTGAAAAGGTATTAGATGTCAGTATTAGATATCACTTCACTGATATTTATAGACACCTGAATCAACAAATTCCATCTGGACAAATTTATTCATGGTAATACCACACATTTTTATTATTGAGCTATTTATACATTTATTTATTGAACTAAATATCCACCCTTTTACCTATAGCCAGTCCCTGTTATTTCCCATTTAAAAGTACAAGTAAATGCAAGAAGAAAATAATACTCATCTGTAAAAGTGTATAGATTTACATAATTTGTTGGACAGGAGCCATAGCCTACCGTAGCAGAATAATAATCTATCACAGTAATGTTGGCTGGAAGTAAGTGAGAGAAGAAAGCCTGAACAAGGATGCTGACCTGTACTAATAAGACTTTAGCTGTTCGCCTGTGAGCACAAATGCACATGTAAGTATATAGAATAATCATCTTAACAGTATCTGTCATGCTATGCTTTGGAAGGGCAGGGTATAAAGAATGTGTTCAGCTGGTTTGGAAAAAAAAATGAAAAAGACGATTCTTTATAGTCAGCAGAATTCTTTACAAAACTTCCCAAGGAGAAAGCAGATGCTGAGTAGCACAAAATTAATCTTGTAACATACTAGCTATAAAGTACAGTAACACAAATCAATACTGCAGCCCTAAACTATCAGCTGCTGAGCATAGGAATAGTCAGCTGAATTGTGTAGGACATACGCTCAGCTCTCTGGTTTTTCACCACGGGTTTCTTTTTTAGGTCCTGAGTTAGAGCCTGTTGGAAACAGTGACAGAAACATGGCTTGGGATCAAGCCCTGAGCTATAGCTTTACACTGACCAGTACCCAAGGAATACTGCATTGAGTCAGTGCTGCAGTGAAGTGTTGCTGGTTATGTTATCCCACATCGGAACCAAATTGCTCTGTGCTAGAAGAAAGCCAAGTGCTTTTGAACTGTATAATTTTAACACAACAAAATCTGACCCTCTAAGTGTAAAATTGCGCATGGCAATTATTAGCTTCTGCAGAAAGCGAACTCACTGTGTGTTTAACGCTTCTGTGCAACAGCAATTAGGTTACTTTTATAGCTGAGTGTGTAGCTCTTAATGCAGCAAACTCACTGCCTGTGGCAGCCACAGCTTACCAGCTCAGCTGCAGAAACACAGGCTGTTTCTGGAGACACAGGCATTAGCTCTTCTGCAGCTGATGGCAAAGGCAGCCGTGTTCTGTGGCAGCTCAGCTTGCCAAAGCTCAGGGAGCAGGAATTTGCTGCATGAATTTTCCTGCCCTGGACCCCACTTCTCATTTTGGCTCACAGCCACCCTTCCTCAGTCCCCATGTTTGGCAGGTGAAGGCATGAAACAGGCATTCAGCACTGCAAATGAAGCAGTTCCAGGAGCAGCACCTCCTCCTTGAACTGTTCCTCTTTGAAGGCTGATATTTGCAATTGGAGAACATAGTGTATAAACACAACTGCAAAATCTATCTATGGGATAGTAGGATTCATTCAACAAAGTCCCTTTGGCCCTGGCCACAAAGCCTGATACCTCAAAAGCATCTCCCATTCTACCTTCTGAATGTCTCCATCATTTTCTACATGGTGTGAGGGTCTGCTGTATCCTTCAGTTCCTGACATGTTGTGGAATGACCCAGCAAAGAGCTGTATCAAGTTGAAGTAGAGCTAAATGAAGTTTAGTTTCTTGGCTGCTGAAACCTTGGAACAGGTTGCCCAGAGGAGCTGTGGATATCCCACCCCTGGAAGTGTTCAAGTCCCGATTGGACAGGACTTTGAGAAAACTGGAGGGGAGTTGGAACAAGATAATCTTTAAGGTCCTTTCCAATCCAAACCATTCTATGATGCTATGAAAATGATCACTTCCAATAAGCCTGGTCACAGATTTTAGCTATACTAAAAGTGTTGTTTATAGCATAGTACATCAAATTAAGTAAGCTTTTGAAATATTCCTTTTTTACTGTTTTCTACTGAACAATGGCCAGATGTAAAGGTTTTTCAGAGTATATGTTTCCATTGGTGTCCACAATTCCCTTCTACTACCATTTCCCATGTCATATCTTTCTCATATGAACCCTTTTCTAATAAGCCAGCAAAGCCAAGCTTTAAATGAAAAAATATATAAAGCTTATATAACAATTCTCCTTAATCAGCATCTGTTGATGAGTTTTATATTTTATGACACTTTCCAAGTTTATATTTACTTACCATATCTATAAAAATAGTAATAAATCTCATAAATGTTCAGCACAGAGAGGAGAGTTGCTGTGAATTCCAAGATGCAGCTCCTGATTATATAGCACACAGAATGAAGAAGAATGCGTAAGTAACTCACTGCAAAATGGGAGCCATACGTGGGCACATATTTTTTGTTCTTTGTATCAGTGCTTTGCAAAGGCAATTAAGTTTATTGGTGCTTTATCAAGCACACAGGCACTGGAGAAGACATACTTTATCTGCCTGCCAGTACCTGACTTTCAAGATGCTTCAGACACAGAGAGGACTTAAAAATTATTCTCTTTATTTTTCCCTGTGCCCATTATAGTACTAATTCTCTGAAAAAAAAACCCCAGATTTTGTGGTATAGTTACTCATTCTAAAGAGAAAAGTTTATCTTGATATCATTTTTCATATAACTTCATAGAATTCTGAGGTCATAAAACTGTAAATCCAGTATCCTAAAAAAGATTGCATCTATTTTTTTAAAAGAGGGCAAAGTTTTGAAAGAAACTTTGGGGGGGTGGGGGGGGCGAGGCGGGGAGAAGAAAATATTCAAACTCTGAGCTTCATTATTTACTTAACTTTGGTTTAAATCAGCCTTGGACTTCCTGAGTCCCTGCCAATCCAGCCAAGTGTACCTGTGCATGACAATGTTGCAGTGTGTAGGACATCAGCATTGCAGACAGAGGATGCCAGGATATACCCCTTTTTTTGTGGCCTTTCTGATGGCTACTCTCCCTGCCATCTGTCCCTCACTGTGACCACTCCACTCTGCTTCCAGAGGAGCTTTAGCAACAGTGACCAAAATCATAAGCAGGGCTCAGATACACTTGTCTCTTCTGTGTTTCTGCCTACAGCTCTGAGCTTGAATGGAAGACGGGAAGATAACACAGAATAATAATTGTGTTCTAATGTATAATTCTAACTGTGCTTTGCAATAGCAGCTCCTCGTAGACACACAGTTAGAGTCACACAGGTGCATAACTGCAGTTTTGTTTAGCCTTCAGAATGTAATATTTGATTAACTTTTTATTGGTTTTTCTTAATTTATTCCACCCGGTTCTTTATGACTTGTATGGATTTAATGTAAATTTAACGTGCCTGAAGACCACTAAGGAACAAAATCACTAGAAAAGAGCTACCACTACTTGATTGGGATCTGTCAGATTCATTTGGTTCCTCACTTTTTAATTGGAATATAGTTTTTGCAATTATTCATGACCATTCATGCAGAATTTCATCTCTATATTCCTTATTTAACTGAATAGAGAAAATAAGATTTACATTTTAAAACTTTAACTGATGTGCTGTTAATTGACATACCCCAGCCAGACTCACATAATTAATTTATGTATCAATCAGCCACCTAGTCATTGTTACTCAAATTATCATTGGGAGTTTTGCTTTTATTCTGAGTTGCTTAAATAAGTAGGTGCAAACACATTTCTAAGGTTTTGTCACAGACACAGACAAGCATCACACCATGGGGAACACTGCTCTTATTATTTTGGGAATTGACATAGCCTGTGTAAATACAGAAAAATATCTAACTGGCAAATTCAAATAGTCTCATATTAAAGAAATATATGGGCCAGTGATGGATAGCAGCCAAAGACATTAAAATATGTAAGTTCTATTACCAAAAGACATCAGTTAATTACTACGTAAAAGTTCAGTGAATGTATCGTATTGCCTGAACTTGGTTTTAACTAGTATAACCATTCTCGATTTGCATTGGATGCTGGAAATGGCAGGTCAATAAAGCAGAAACCTGTTGGATGCTTTTGCAAATATTGCAGAAACAAATATGCTGATCAACATTCCATCACAGTAGCCTGTCATCAAACCTGCTTGTAGGCATAAGTTGAGTGTGCTCCACCATCCAAAACGGCTTATGCTTGTCCAACCTTATCCGCACTTCATCATTTCTGCATCAGCACTGAACTGCTGCAGCCCCTGGGGTACCAGATGTAGCAAATGCAGATAACGGGAGCAGTTCTTGAGAGCTTGCGATTTACTCCTCCATCTTCTGCCAGTGAATGCCCTGCCTGGGCAGTGAAAGAGGTGCAGCCCCCCTCCTTCCCAGATCTCTTTGGACAACAAGGACTTGACTTTTCCCACTCATCACATCTGTAATTTGCTTTTCCAATACTGACAGCAGTGTACCCTTGATGGCACACGGGCCTTGAGAAAGCAGATCTGTGGGGGCCCCCTTGCCCCTGGAACATTCTGTGAGTGTGAAATAGGGAGGATGGAGAGCTGGAGGCCAAGTAGGGCTTCAGGACCCTTCTAAGGGGGTTCAGCGTCTCGGTGTGTGGGGTGATGCCCATCTCCTGAGCAGGGCCATGTTGTTTACAGCTCTTCATCTCTAGCCCTAGTCCAAGATAGCTTGCTCTCAACAGCTGGCTGTATCAGTCTTAGGGTTTTGTTGGTGTGGGTTTTTTGTTTTTGTTTTCCGGTTTGTTTTAACTGTGGTCTCTGAACCCAGGATATCTATGAATGATTACTGAGGGGTTTACAAAGAGTTGTTATGAAAACCAGAACTACCATCTATATTCATTGTTTTGGGTCCCCAGCTCAACTGGAAAAGCAGCAAGGTCCTGCTGGCCAGAGGAACCCGTCTTAAGAGCTGGTGGCATCCCTGCCTCCAAATGCTGCTCCCACTCTCCTCTCTTATGGCTCTCCTTGTGCACAAGGACTGATGAAACACCTTGAACCTGCCCGGTGCCTTATCCAGACGTATCTTTAGCAATCATGCCTGTACTTTTTAGATGACATATAATTAATAAACCAGACTGCTAGCTTTTTGTTAATTGCCTTGCAGAACAGATACCCCAGTAACTGAAAAATGACCTGTATGTTACAGCCTATCCAGAGATGTAGACGACTATGGGGTATCCAAGATCAATATCAATTCACAGAGGATGCTACCCAGGACCTGATGTTAGAAGTTTCATTTCTGGCTTTAATGAAAACTGCATTCTACATTTGGTCAACAAGATTTCTTGCAGCAATAAACTGCACTTTTTGCGGCGTGTCTGCTGTGGGAGCAATAACGTACAAAGCTCCATACCTTGCTCCTTCACAGGAGCAGTCTCAGGTTATTAAAGACACTCTATGTACTAGCTGTACAAATAATTGTTCAAAGGTTATTTAATCACTGTTAAATATAATTAATGTAAATATTGATATAAATATTCAATAAACAAAATGCTAATCTTATTAAATATTAAGCAATTTCAAGAGTGTCCTGGGAACTTAATTAGTCTCCATTAAAAATTTATTCTTTTCCTCTCTACACAGGGCATGAACAAACGTTCAGCTGTTTTGTATTAGAGAACTCAGCTGGTTTCAATGAACTTTAAAAATCCAGCCTGCTGTATCACGCTTTACTCTCACATCTTACTGCTGGTGCTCAGGTATGAATGCAGGTGTAAAATTTGTTATGGATTGTGTATTATTAGGAAAGTCTTAAGTCCTGCAACAAGTTGGCAGAGAACTTGATGTGTTATGTTGAATGTCTCCATTACCTTGTCCTTTGTGTTGGTCTTTAGTAGTGCAAATGCTCCTGCGGTGGCTTGACACACAGGAACAGAAATGCTTTCAGATCACAGATACAGAGACAAAAAGTTTAAAAAATTGTGTTGGCAGTAATGTGTAAAATTAATTGCCTTATAAAATCACAGAGATGCTGAGTATTTGATGCACAAAACAGTAATCAGGAGTAATGGGGTATAATGAGGAAAGACGGTGGGTTGGACAGTTATCAGGATGTGTGTCAAAGCCTAATTCATTAGGCTGCGAAAAACAGTAATGCTGAATATGGTGGAACATTAAAATTTTACAAATTAAAGATATACTACTAGGCAAAGCACAAAAAAGTAGTCTCAGGAAAAATCAGGCTGTTCTGACCATTTTGTTGTTGTTTTTGTTTTAACTGCAACTTTTAAATTATTATTCAGGAAAGCAATGAAGTCACGCAGGAACAAATGGGAGTGATAGCACCAGCTGGTTCTACAGCTAGAAAAGGTTATGACTGGTGACAGTTCTGGTGTTCTAAAAGTTAGACTTAAGCAGGAGTGCTTATAGAGTTGGGCTTAAAATATTGGTTCTCTGACACAGGATATCAGCCACTCTGCAATTCCCATGTAAATTGCCCGTGCTGGACTCAGCCACAGCCCTGTCAGTGGCAGCTAAGGATGGTGCTCCACGAAAATGTCTGGCAGCAGGACAGAGTCACAGCTCTGAGAGGCAGGATGAACTCAGGCACCTGCTCTCAGCCACCGAGTCATAACCCAGGTGAACTTGGCCGCTTCAAGCAACCTCAGATCCACGAAAGCTCCGTGGAAGAAAAACCCTCACCATGATCTCCTTCTCTCCTCTGCCAGTGTAAGCTTTTTGATAGCAATGCATCAGAGTAGACCACAATATATTTTCTCCACCAAATAATGCATTTAGCCAAAATACTAATTTGAATACTTCAGTAGATAGGGTCTGTTTAAACAACAGAAAATGAAAACCGTAAAATGAATTTTCATGTAAGATTTTTTTTTACATTTATGATATGATTGACTTTTTTTTAAACATAATTTTTCAATTTTAAATTATCAACAATTAGAAAAAAAAAGGCTTATGTTAAAGGCTATATAACCCATAAATGAAGTCAAGCACCGCATTCTGGTTTATCCCACAATGAATCCTCTATTATTTATGCAGGTTTAATTCTGAATCATTGCCTCCAGCAGAGTTGCTGAGTTTTGCTAACAGAACTTCTCCTGGCGTGCCGGCAAGAGCTGATTTTCTGTCTAGTAGATCAATTCCTTAAGTAGCTTTACCCTTTATCACCTTGGAAAGTGATCAGTGCCAAGCATAGGCCAAGCATTTATTTTCCATAAGTAATAAACTCATGATTATGGTGATCATACAGAACAGGCTTTGTCTTCTCAGAGTTATCACGGGGAAAGGCAGCACTGATTTATATTTTGTTAAACAATGCTGCTGACTTCTTTGTAAACAGAGAAGTTCAGATGATCTGAACACACCTGGGAATATATTCATCACTGGACTTCCCCCCTTTTACCATTTTCAGATCTATTTTAAATTATGAGCATATGCAGAATCTGGAAGATGGTTTCAGTGGGAAAGTAAGCATAGCAGATTAATGAGGGGTTTGCAATTTTCTAGTCACTCCTTTACCATTCAGATGACTCTAAATTGGCCTCCTCAGGCTCCTGACTGAAAGTGCTATACAGAAATGATTTGCAGGGAACATTTACAGAAAATCTCTGGTACTTGACATTTTGTCTCAAACAATTTTTTTTCTCAAATTGAGTATTTTTTCTTTAGGAAGCCTAACATACAAAGCCAGGTACTATCTTACAGGCATTCAGAGTAAGAATATCTGAGGGTTCCTCAAGATACTATTACTGATCTGTAGGTGGTTGTATATTCATGGTATAAAATAAAATCGTTGAATAATATAAGCTGAGTGCAACATTAGAGAAGTTTTCATGGTGAAATTGCACTTTGGTTGAATTTCCATGTTGAATTGTTTCCGTATTTGTGTAAAGCACAAAGCAAGCCAGCCACACTTTGGCATCTGATAATAAAAATATATGACTTAGAGTAAATAATAAAAAGTAATCTGCCTACTCACTGCAAATTAAACACAGAGCAGAAGCCTTAGGATGATGTATATAGGAATAAAATTCATCAGCGAGCAATCCACACATAGCATCTTGAATTAAATCAGCATTCTGAATGGACAAAATGATACACAGTGGCCAGTTCAGCACTATGGCAGGAATTTCCTTTTGTTTCTGCAATGAAGCATTAAAAGAACATTCTAAATCGGAGCAGCCATAAGGCTGAATAACCTGTGGGTTTGACTTCCTCTGTTCTCAATCCTTGATGATAATGCAGGGAGTTAAAACAACAGCGTAGTTAGAATGCCTCAGCCGGCACACATTGTCTCTCTGTCAACATCTCAGAAAAATGCCAGCATGTCCTTACTTTATCAGAGAGTGTGCAGGCACGTGTGTGTTAGCAAATAATGTCGTAACAACAGATGTACTGTAATTATGACTGAGCTGATTAGAGTTCCAGGAAGAAATGACTACCTTTTCTGTAACGGTTATTTCCATCACAATTCAAAACTTAGTACTGGATTCAGCAGGAATCCTGCAAATGAAGAACAACAGGACTGTATCCTTAAGCAGACAATGTAGGTTGCAGTGGGTGCACGAGCTGCCATGGCATGAAGGCAGCCCGTGGTCCTGACACCGGGGAGTCAGGTACTCCCTCACTGCTCTTCAGAGAGGCTGTCTGCTTTGATGGCTAGCAGTAGTCCTACACTTAGGCGTGGTTTGACACCTCCAGCTAGACATCTCTATTCTCTCTTTGCTTCTCTGAAACTTCCCCATGAAAGCGAAATTTTCTCAGCAGCGGTTCCCCCCCACGCGGAGTCACAAAGAGGAGCCCCGAGGGAGCAGGCTGTGCCTTCTCGGGCGTGCCACAACATGTCGCATTTCAAAGGACAGAGCAGAAGAGAATAAAACCATAATACTGAAGTCAAGCAAGGACTGGCCTCTTCCTGAAACTCTTTACCACATTCTCCAGTGGTACAGCAAATGAGGCAGAAATCATCCTCAGGGTTTTATTTAAAATTGAGCACAGTAGGACAAGCTTTGTATTTATAGAGGGTATTTCTCTACTGTGGATCTTGAAGCACAGGAGAAGCCTCACTGCCCAGCGAAGGAGTATTTCTACAGAATAAACTCACAATGAAGTGTTTTCAATTTGCCAGCCTTTTCCCAAGATATAACCAGTAGACAAAATTTACAGTCTTCTTTATAGTCCATGCACTTCTAAAACATAGCCATGGCTTGTATCTACACAGTGTTTGCTGTATTCTGCTATGAATTTTTTTCCAAAACCAGAAGAAAAACTTCCTTTGCTGGTCATCTTAAAATAGATAACATAAATTGGATCACTGAACTGCAGGAATAGAAGGAAAAGGAATTGCAATATTTCTGTGCTGCTGAATTCATGGCTGAGTTCAGTCCTGGGCTGATGCTTGGGCAGATTTTTAGATTCTTCCTTTGGATTTTGTTGTGAGTGCTAGAGGGAGTTAGGAGTGATGTGCAGAATGATCTTGTGCTTACAAATATTGCTTTTCCCAAAAACAGAGCTTATGAACAGTATTTCTGAAATATATTACATACTTTGAAGGTTTATGGATCCCCAATGTGCTTTATTTTAAGATTAGTAGGATTCTTTCAGGTAGGAACAATAAGAATTGTGAAGCAAGTGCACTTTCTTTCTAGAGAATATAACTCCTTTTTTTTCTATTTCTTAAAGTGATTAACTAACAGGAGAAACATTTTAGAAGCTTAGATGTTGTTTTAATCAAGATTTATGAAATTACTTTTATTTCCGAAGGCTTGCATTAGGTAGAAAGATGAGAGAAATAATCACTATTTTCCATTTAAATATCCATTTTGTCCTCTGAAGGGATTCTAGAGCACTTTACAAGCCATCAGACTTGGTGTGCCACAGGGACCACCTGGAATTCTGCCTCCTCTGAGGTGGAGCCAAGCAGACATTTTCTTACACTTAGTAGCAACATAGAATAAGGACTTAAAAATACGTCGGCCTGTCTCAAAGCAGTGTCAAGGCCACAGAAGTAACTTGCCGACTTAGAAGTAACTAAGCCACCACAGCTTAGTTACTTGAGATTTGCACAGAAGGGAGGAATTTGCAACAGGAAAGTGTTAATTCCAGCCCTGATTGTGGGATCTGGTTAGCACATCCTGGTTAACCAAAGAATCACAGAATATTCTGAGTTGGAAGGGACCCACAAGTATTATCAAGTCCAACTCTTAAATAAATGGTCCCTTTGGAGATCAAACCCACAACCTTCGTATCACTGGCTCCGTGCTCTAACCAACTGAGCTAAGGCATCCAGCCAAAATTCCCACTGTGACAAACTAGGAAAAGAAGCAGCTGCTCATACACATATCACCCCAAGTAATGGGAATGGCATCTTTGCCCTGTGGAAGCCTGGAACTTGGACCGTATAAAGGTGGTAACTGCTCCGGCCCCCAGGCCCGCAGCGAGAAGCCCAAGGTGAAGAAGGACCGATGGAACACTGCTGGATTCACAAGTGGTCACTATCTTCTGCTTGATCTCTCTCTCTCTCTCTCTCTCTCTCCCTCTCCCCCCTCCCTGCCCCTCTTTTCTCTTTCCTTCTATCTCTCTACCTCACACTTCCTGTATTATTGACTTTGGTACATGGTCTCGTTTGCACCTCAATTCAGGCAGCAGCATCTTTCACTAATGGGATAATAACACTGAGAAATATCGTCTCGGCTAAAACTCATTAAGAGAAGCTGTAGTGCAGCGTTCCTGATGGCTCATCAGTCTCTACACACACTTAATGACTTGCAGTTACAGTGTCCGTGAGCCCAAGGACTGCACTCCTGCCCAGATGTGCACCTACCTGCTGCACTGAGGGTTGTTCCTGTGCCACGGTGCTTGGGGACACAGGGCTGTCTGTTCCCTTCAGCTTCTTCTGAGGTGAGTCATGACAGTTCCTATCACTGAAAGAAACCTCATTCATAACCTCCATATCCCTGTGTCTCAAACTCCCATCCCAGAAGCGCTTCCTCCTGGCTACCTTTTTTCTGTGCTATGTGGCTTATAAAACCTAAGGGACAATTTCAACCATAATGTGATACCTCAGCACAGAGCTGAATATCTTCTGAAAACTCACTATCATTTAACTGTTTTGATTATGTTTCTAAAATGCTTCCTATCCCAATGGCTACAGGGATAGTTTCTCACTTGTAGTTTATATATGAACCTCACCTCCCTTCAGCCTTCCCAGTCCAGACAGCTGCCAAAGAAGGTGCAGTATCCTTTAGTTACACTTTATTAAACCTTCTGGTTACAGATCCATGGTGAGTGACAAGAATGTGCACTGGGACACTGGTATATTGCACAACCCTGACTTCAGCAAGGCAACTCAATTCTCTTCCACCTAAGGCTGGGAAGCAGTGCCCTCTGCAAGGTAATGGACTCCCACTGGTGGGCGGACAGATAGCAAACTGCTTTCTCTGCCTATTAAGATCATTGTTAACAATTTTTCTTCCAGTAAAAGAGTCTGACATTTTCATACTTCTCTTAAAACTCAGTAGACTACATCAATTTCTAAATTTATGAGGAAGAAGTATTTGAAAACATTTCATTTTAGAGATTTCTGCAATTCTTCAGAATGTTTTATTTTGTTGGTGTCAAGACGGCTCATGTTGTTACTGTAAATGTAGCAGGCAGTGATACAGTTTAAAATCAATCTTTAAAAAATTTAAATAATTGAATTTTCAGTGAAATTAAAATATAATGTTTAAAAGAAAGCAAACTAAAAATAGGCACTGCCATCAAACTGGTACGATGGTGTGAGGTGTCTCTCCTCTGGAAACTTTATTTTGAAGCCACCTGAACTTAATCTTTTTTTTTTTATTCAGAGTGTGATGAGACACTGGAACAGTTTTTCTAGAGAGCTGGTGAATGCCCCACCTCTGGAAGTGTTCAAGGCCAGGTTGGATGGGGCTTTGAGCAACCTGGTCTAGTGGGATATGTTCCTGCTCATGGCAGGGGTGTTGAAAGGAGATGAGCTTTAAGGTCCCTTCCAACTCAAACCATTCTATGATTCTATTGAAACAAAATTAAAGAAAATTAAATACTATTTAAAACTCTCTTAGAAATGCCATTGAAATTAAATGTTTTATCCAAAACATCCCAGTGTTTCTGAAACAGAATTTTTCAGTGAAAAAAACCTTGTTCATCAGGTTTTTATCACCATAGCTCCTCTTAGTTACAACTCTATACAGTAGGTGTTTTCTGCTGCATCCCAGTATGAGTGAGAGACTTTGAATAGCTTCCAAAGAGAGCTTGTTTTGAGGAATTTTCTTCCTGATCATCTCAAAGACACTTTGGGAATTAGCGCAGACAGAGTGAAATCCAGAACTGATTAGGCATCATAATTGAAATAAAAGAAAAGGAGAATAATTTTTGCTTTTGAGAAGCAGTACATCCTTACTATCTCCACCTAAAATTCCTGTATGTTAATGATGTACATCTGTAAGGATTTTAGTTGCCAAAATGATCATTTGGTAGAGACTGAGCACCATCACTTGTTGAATTCCTCAGCTTTTTTATGTAATCAAACAGTAAAAGTAGCACCACTGAGCAGCAAAGTGTAAAGAATTGAGGACAGATCTGTCTGTCTGCACCTCAGGACACTGGAAATGCACTACCAACACACTGTACAGAGGGTTTAGTATCCCTAGGTTGCAGCCCTACTGCTAAATGCATCCCACCCAAAGAGTTAACCGTGCCCCTAAGCAAACTGGTAAAGAGTGGAAAACACTTTTGGTGACCAGGGCTAGTGCCTTTCAAAATGGCTTAGTGTTGCCATGCGTGTGGCGGTGGCCACAGCACCAGAACATTTGCAGAACTGCTGAACAGGCCTCCAGAACACAATGGTCTAATCCTCACCCCGTTATTACGGCAAGTTCCCATGTTCCTAGTGGTTCTTAGTTTACATGTTTTAAGTTTATTGGTTCAGGGGTTCTCCACCCAGTTTTATGGATAAGTTCATGTTTACGTATTTCCCCTAGTTGCTTATGTATTAGTTCTGGAAAATTCTCCCTTTTTCGGTGCCCCATTGGTCTACTCATGTAATTCCCTCCCTTAGGTTATCCCTATTGGATATTCCTCTGTTGTCTCCTCCTCCTCAGTTGATCCCCATTGGTTGTTTCCCTTTGTTCCACCCCCGTATAAAGTACTGTGTTCTCGCTTGTCCTTGGTGTTTGTCCCTGGACTCTCCACCTGCAATGAACCAGCTGGAAGCTATATAAAGACTCCTCTCTCGTCCTTTGCCAACGCTTTTACACCATCTTTGTTTGGGGCTCGCTCCTTGCGAAGGAGCCAGCTTTCCCTGCTTGCTGCAGCTGACACCAAGGACATCTGCAGCTGGGGGCTCTGCTGCCTCAGGCAGCCCCAGCAGTGTCAGCTTAGGGGTATCATTATCTAGGGAGTAACCACATTGCCTTGAGATACAGTGATTTTTTTTTTTTTTTCCCCCTGGGAGTTGTTGTGGGGTTCTTTTTAAGTGAAATTCAGTTTGAACATGGATTGAGTTGTGTTTCACGGCACTTAACTATTTTTTTTTATTGCATTGGTGAATTTCTCAAGTCGTGGAGTCTGCAGGACTTTCCGTCTGTAAAGTCCACTGAGAGTAAAGGTGCAGCCCTGTAGGTGTGGTGGGGTCCCTGACATGGAGTGCATGTAAGATTTGTGTCACTGGTTCTGGTTGCTTTACTGCCAGAGAAATTCCAAATGCAAAATAACATCCACACAATGCAGACAGTAATGATTCAGTGCGTGCCATGATCTCAGGAACTAAATTACATGGTAGTGTAGACAAACCCTAAAAAAGAAATAAGTTACACAGTTAAGGGTGCTTTTTTTTTAACTTGATCACCAGAATGGAAAGGCTTCATGATTATGGGCTGCTGGCAAAGCTACCACAGAGTACACTTAGTTACCATTCATGTACTTTTTCTAGTTTCCATAATAAAGTTCTTGTTCTGTCACAGATAGACTCAGTGCTTATGAATGGGGAAATGCTGCTTATTGAGGGTTCCTCAGAGAAATAATTTCAGATTTCAAAAACTCAGGCGGTTGTGTTTCTTAGGTTCAACAGAAATGTTTGCTATTTGACAGCAGCCCTGTGGCTGCTGTCGTCTTACAGCAGGAGGATTCCTGCTCTTAAACCAGACACAGGATCTTCCATTACAGTAATAACAGGGATGATGTTCATTTATATTTAGATATGTGAGATTTAGATGCAAGTTCCGGTAAAACTTCGGCACACCTCGCTGGAGTCAGCCTCTGTCTGTTGGCTATGGAGGAAGATTGGAGCACTCATTTAGGCTTCATGCCTGAAGTTTATAAAGCTAAGTGAAATGAATCATGATTTGATAGTACAGCTCATGCTGCTGGGAAGTGTAACATAAACTTCTGTAAGTGTTTCTTTAAGCAAAACATTTATATGTCAACGTATAGCCATGGGGACTCAAAGAGAAAATGTAACTCTGACTATGAAAAGCATGACATTTTCCAGTGTAAAAACTAGTTTGATACAGTAGATTAACTAAGTTACTCTTATAAATGCAATACAGAAGCTTCAAAGTGTCACTTTATTAATGATTTTCCCTAATGTATTTAAGATATTTTGGGAATGGAGATATGGCAAAATCATATATTTCCCCATGGTATCACCAAGGACACATCTACATAGCAAATGGCAAAACAGCTGGAATGATAAAGGAGAGTATCTGTGGGAGTTTTGATATCTTCTTCCATGCTTCCAGAGAATGATTTAAAAAAAAATCTGTTTTACTCCTTACTTTGCTGCTTATCTTAAACTTGGGAATGTATTTTGCTGTCTTTGTACAGAACTTTATATTGTGGAACCCAAGCATTGCAAGCGGTAAATAAGAACAATATATATCCATGGTACAATGATAATTTAAAGTCATTAGTCCTTGTTTTCTAAAGTTGTTGGAGAGCTACCAGCTGGATTTTTTAATGGAGTGAGAAAACACTGAGGATGACAGAAACATAACCATTGCTTTCGATGGGGGCGGGTGATATTTTTGTGACTGCATGTTAAAATGCAATTCATTAAGAAATAATAAAAACTGCCTTAGCACATTTTTAGTTTAGCTAAGACGGGTAATTTTTATTCTAGCTTGCTTGTAGCTTGTTTTATAACCTACCAGAATTTTACTCCCAATCAAATACAGCATTACCAGTGCATTTATTTTTAACTGTATTAATATGTTCTATAGTAGATAATGGGGTTCACTGCAATCCCAGCTCTGTGTTGCGTGTGGTGTTACATATGTATTAATGTGAAGATTGATTCCACTGTGCTATTTCTAACCTTCACAGCATTACCTTGGGATGGTGTTGGCCTCAAACTAGACAAAGGCCATGACCAAATTCAAGTACCTTGATTTATTTACATGGGAGGCAAGGAATGTGACTTTCCAATTAAAGCTATTCCCTACAGAGCTGCAGGATCCCATTTACTTGGAATGCAAAGCCTTTTTCTTGTGAACTAAACTCCTCCAGATTTAGGGAATGCATTTAACAGCCTGTAATACTGTAGCTCTGGTTTTATCACATATCTATGCTTCCTCCTGAACAGTTAGATAACATATGTGGATTTTTATTAAAGTATAAGTCTATATGGTCTGATCTAAAACTGCTCAGCAAAATGCTTCGAAGCTAAAGGGGCTGATTCTAATCTCACTTAAACCTTTGGCATCATGAAGATAGTCTTAATATGTACTCATATCTGTGATTACTCTCTCTCATCTATCTGCTCCCAAGACTGCAGACTCATGCAAAAGTCCTCAATGCACATTTGCAAGAACCTTCACTCACTCATTAAATTTCTTCAAGGTGAGTTTTTGCATAAAAGAGACATTTCTTTTCTTATGTATTTTCTAATTCACTATAATCTCACCCATGACAGTCTGGAGTAACTAAAAGCTATTTTTCCTTTCTGGAGATAAATTTTTGCAATGACATTAAAAAGGGACTCAAGTATGCTTTTTATGCTTTCAACTAAGCCAGTGTCTTTGTTGTAAGATTAACATTTGGTTTAAAACCTCCATATTTCAATTAACTCTTTTCCCCTCCTCACTCAACCATTCACTTCCTTCAGACCCTTTAAAAGCAGGTTAGAATATATGTGGGAGACAAAACCAAAGGATTTTTGTTATGTTTTGTTTTTGCTTTTGGCAGCTGAAATGAAAACCAGCCGTTGGAAAGGGTATTGCCTCTAAGTGAGAGAAGGATCTGGAGATAAGTCACTGTCTGTGGGTTCAGAAAACATGCTGAGTGTATATCTTAAAATATCAGAGAGTTTACAGAAGTGCAGAGTACTGTAAAAGCATTTAGGATCAGCTGTGTAAAAATAATTTAAGCACGTCACAATATTGAAGTATTATCAGATGCTTACAGAATATTGGTTTGGAGCACCCCACCCAATGTTTCTGCAGTGGATGGGGGTGGCACTGGTTTGATGGGCTGTGTGACTGTGGTTGTATTACGAATTTACCAGCACTCAGTGATTGTTCAGACACTTTGGTACAGAGCTGGGGATCCAAAGGCTTTAGGGATTATTATAAAAAAACAGAAGTAATATTTTTAAAACCTTGGTTGTCTCTCTGTCTGGAGGTTAAGCAGTCTCAGCACGCAGCCAACCCTGAACTTCCAGTTTATTTTTTGCACTGGGTTTGGACAATCTTCTCACAGAATCACCCAGTGTCCCAGGGAGGAAGTGGGTCAGCAGTGACAGAGACAGCAGAGCGCACGCCAGACCAGAGAGAGAGGGGGAGGATGCCACTGCCTCAGCTCTCCCTTCAAATAAATTCAGCCCTTAATCTAATCACCTGTCTGGTCCTATTCTGAATGGGACATTAATAGGAGAAACCAGAACAAGACTTTTCCTCTACATGCCCCTTTTCCAAGAAATAAACACAGGGTGGAAGTGATTTATGTTGGTAATGTTGAAGAACCAGAGAGTTTAAGCTCCTAACTGAAAAGAAAGCATGGTTACCATCTCAGATGACATTTCTTCCAGCAATAAGAGAAAGCTTTATGCTTTCTGACCATGGCATGATCTTCACCTGACAGGGAAAGAGGTCCAGGTTCAGGGAGCAACTACTATTTGTTTGTTTGTTTGTTTGTTGGTTTTTTCTAGGTCTTTTTTTTTCCTTTTTTTTTTTTTTTTCTGGTGCTTAATACAGAAGGAGCAGAAGGAGCATTCTGCTGCATGGAGCTCTATGACTAGTCTTATAAGCAGGTTAGGAAAGCACTTCTAGCAGATTAGATCACAGCTGTAACCTCCCCCAGTGTTAACTGGACGACAACAGATGGAGCAGATGGAATAGTGTCAGAGGCTGCAGGAGCAATCAGCACGTTGAAGTTGAAGAGTCCCTGAGGCAAGAAAATTCTGCCGAAGTATAGTTTACGTTCTGGGATTTCATTCAAGCTTAGTTGAACTTTTAAGACATGTGGTCCATTCTGAATTCTTACCAAAAAATATCAATAGTTTGCAACAACTACTGCGCTGCTTCACTGTGCAGCCAAATCATTCCTACTGCTCTGGTGACAGACAATCCAGGCAGATGATTTATTTCCTTATTGCGATTTTTCATTGCAGATTTTAGCAACTCATTAAAAAGAAAAAAGCACATTCCTCATAATGTGGAATGTATTGAAATTTGCCATCTGCTCCACTCCAGGCATCTATAGGGTTTGGTTGACAACTGCAGCCCATCACTTCTGGCACTGGCTAACCCACAGCCCAATGCTTTTGACTCTCCCTTTTTCTGAATTTGGCATTCTTCTCTACAGGTTTGAAACAAAACCTCATCAACTCCTTACAGTTGCTTTTAACCTTTAGGGCATCACTAGTGACAAGAATGTGCTTTTGGAGTGTGAAATTAGAATATTAACAAAAGTGTGAATCTTTTCTTCACACCACACAAAGGAGCAGGAATGCTGGCAGATGAATCATGTACTCCAAAAATGTTGGCAATTGAGGCAAAATACCATGAAGTGGGTAAAAAATATATATATGTTGGGATGTAACTGTCTGTTGCACCCAGCCCAGCTGGCACACGCTGCACTCTGTGCACCAGCTGGCAGGAGATCAGCATCTATCGTAGAAACATTTAAGATGCCTATTAAACTTTTGGCACAGGCAATGGGGACTGTTACCATCTCTCTCCTGATCTATGGGATCTCTTTGCAGTTTCAACCCATTTCCTTGCAGAAAAACGTCCACTTGATAAAACCGTGGGTGCAGTAGGATCCTGAGGAAGTATCTGGATAGACTCCAAGGACTGAATGGCATCTCTAACTACTGCCGCCACTTCCACTCCATTTTGGTAAGTATTCTGCTGGCTTCCAGACCTCCAGCAGCCTGCCTGCCATGCTGCCTTCCAGAGATCCCAGCCTCAGGACCCCTGTCCATGGCTCTGTACCACACTCAAGTGCCAGCTTCTCTCACTGCCCACAGGCTGGAGAACCAATTTCTGTTTGCTCAGTACATTCCCCAGAGCATCAGGTTCCTTCTCTGGTCTAGTGCTGGAAGACACAAAACAGCTACAGAAACCAGACACTTTTTATTTTTTAATGTTGCCTTCCATGCTCATTTGACATATAATGGGACTATAGTGGAGGGAGGCATATACTCCTTGAATTATTGTTGTCAATCAAAGGCAAACCACGCAGTAAATTCAACAGTGACACAAATGACAAATAATTTTAAAGAAAAAGAGAACCAGGACTTTGCTGCCTACTCAGTACTTTTCCAGGAGACAGACAAAGGACTTCATATTCTTGTGCTGTCAGTCTTGCACCTTTTATAAGCAGCGGCTACACTAAGAAATATTAAAACACTAGAGAATGCTGATAAATATAGCAGCTATTTTATCTGCATTACATTGCATATTCCCTGTAGCCTGTTTAATGATATTTTATCTATATTAACAGTTTCTTCTAGGCAACAACATGTCTTTTTTGTCTTTCTCCCTTTCTCTTCCTTTCTCTCACTCTAAAGGGCTAAAATATTTATTGAGGGAAAGTGTGATACAAAGAGAACTACTTGATAGTCACATGATATCACCTTATTTTAAGCAACTCTTAATCCTATGCCTCATTACAATTTCCTGAAGCTCTAACATTTCTGAAAGAAAAAAAATCAGATACCTTTGTAACTCGATATTGAGAGTTGTGTTGTACAAAAATTGTTTTTGCTAAAAATTTCCATTTAGCTCTTTTAAAAAACAATGTAAACCTTTCACATCTAAGCAACAGAAACATATTTGTCATGGTCTCAATAGGTTATAATCAGTGTAATCAGACAACACTAGTCACATGAATACGAATATGAAATCATGAATTTTCATGATTTCAAGCTTATGCTATTGATGCAATGATATGACCTTTATTTTGCTCACATTTGTCAATCACATTGTATTACTCAATTGATCCAATTAGATGTCTAGTATCAGCTATGCCAAAAATAATTTACTATCTCTGTCCTAGTCTCCTACTCTCTGATTAGTAATTAACATCTTCCACATGAAATAGTTGCTTTTCCATTCTAACAAAGCCAAATCTTTCAGGTGTTCAGTTTTAATATACGAACAGTTGCATTTCACAGAAGAGTGCACAACTCCCTTTTAAAATTTCTTCTATGGTCCCATTCAATGTGAACAAACCTTTAAAGCAGCATTAATGCCTTTTACATAACTATGAAAAGCCTTTCATGTAGAAATAGCTTGTAAAAATAGAGGTCTTTATTCTGGATGTTATCCAAATTAATATTGTTCTAAAGTGATTATGACTAAACCCAGGATGGTCCTTACCTAATAACCTCAATCTGTTTTCCTTGTGAAAAGCAAAAACCACCCTTTTTATAATGGACACAGATGCCCCAGTGTGGGACTCTACCCATGGCAAGCTATGAAGGAAGGTCAGAGAGTCAAGGACTAGAGAGATGTGTGTTTCATGCAGGCATATTCCTGCTGGGTTTGAGGTGCCCCACAATCATTAGAGTGGGTAATTACATTGCTTCAGGCCACGTCATGAGTTCCAGAATTTTTTTTCCGAGTGAATTAATTTTAATTAAATTAATTACAGTAAGAGGAAATGGAAATTCATCTACAATTCTGTGAAAATGCACATGGCTCTGCAGAGAAATCTATAAGGGCTTCACTGCCATGTAGCACACGACATACACAAAAAGGATCACATTGACATAAAACTTGTTAGTAATAGGAGATTGTGTTGCTTTAAGAGTTGTTATTGTACATGTAAGGAGAAGTCCTGTTACACCAGTATACAAAGGTTTATACAGATGTGTGTCTTCCAGTCTGTGATGTGAAATAAGGTAAACCAGTGTAAGATCCAAGACATTTCCTACCAGGCGTATGGCAGTAAAAATAACATGGCTAATGCATCATACATGAACTCACATATTTTAACAGCTTTCACCCTGTATACCAGGCTTGAAATGCTGCTTGTTTCTGACAATCTTCATATCAGCAATCAAAAGGTCTTCATTAATTTTCAAAGGATGCTGCTGAGGACTGTATATAAAATATATGTATGTCTTGAGGAAAAATAATGGTAGGAATTTTATTGCAGAGTGTTTTGGCATAACTTTTTAGAATATCATGTTCCAGTCACTGCTTTCCTCTATGTCACACCTGCTTATGCCATTTATGACATGTTACACTCCACAACTGTAATGCAAAGTGACTTATCTGGTGTAACACAAAGTGAGGCATTAGCAAATGTATAAATAGCTTTGGGAGGGAACCAGATTTAGCAAGGAAATTTTGATTGCATCAGACAGTGCAGATTTTGATAGACTTTTACTCAGTTTGCAACAGAAGTCTGGATGTTTGCATATTTCAGTGCAATTTAATATGAATTACAAGACGAAGAATGTAAAGAGACATTCTGGTAAAACTCTGTGCCCTAATATGTTAAAGAAATACGAGAGCTGTATTTATGGGCATTACATATCAAATTTAAAGAGAAACAAACCCCAAGTATTTAAGGACTCATGTCATTTACCAGAACCATGGCCCAGTCCTGAAAATACTTAAGCCTATGAATAATTTAACATATGAAGTGTTAAGCTAATGTACATCAGTTATTCTGTTGGTGCTGAAGAGACTAAGCAGGCATGTGTCTTTAAGCACATGTGGACAGTGTATATTTTGTGTCCCAGGCTTTTTATTGTCAAATATTTTTTCCCCTTTACTTCAAGAAAAAGTATTTCTAGTAATTAGGAAACTAAAATTTTAATGTATGGAAATATATGAAAACATGTTGTATCATGTAACAACAATTTTACAGGAATATACTTTGGCTCAACCAAATGAGTACTTATAATTACAGTTATTTTATTTTACTTCCATTTTTATCTTGTAACAAGTAATAATCAGAAAATTAAAGCAAATGGCTCCAATAAATAATTGGAAAAAATTTCACTGAAAGTTTTGCTTAATATGTTTTCTTCAAAAAATAAAATTTATTGGCAAAAAGAGTAAAACTTCCTATGAAAAAAATAATTTAGAAAAATTGCTAAATTTAATCAGCATAAAACACTGATGAAGAATTTCCATTACCATAATGTAAATATAGAAATACTATGTTTTATTTCTTCCATGACATAACTGGAAACTATCTGGAAAACATTATATAAGGATACAATATTAATACAATCAACCTTTACATTGCTGCCCTGTGATTTAAGACTTTTTTTGTTGTGCTACTCTAGTACTTCCTCTTCATAGTTTTGCGTGGAGAATACCTAATATTTTAGAACTCTTCCTTGATTATTCCAATATGCTTTACAGGAAAACATAAATTCTATCAGTAAATGTATAGTAAGCCAGCATGTCCTATTCAGATCTGAATTCTGAAATATTTTTAATTTATGTAACATGGCAGTGGTATTTCCATCTACTGAAAAATGCACATATATTTCTGCAGTGAACCACTCAAAAGTGACTCACAACGGTTAAGAAGTGGCAGAACATGTGCACTTAGCACGATTCTGGCATTGTAATTTTTAACATACATTATATTTCGAATGGGGGAACATTTCTGCCCTCATTAGCAGAGCTTGCTTTTTGCAGCAGGGTTGCAGACATGTAAATTCCAACATCTACTGGAATATAGATTAACACTGGAGCACCGATTTGCAGTCATAGGATAAGAAAAGAGAATAGGTTTAAATATTATTTGTACCTAGAAATGTTTCAAGTTTTGCAGTATGTTTGTGCTTTGGAAAATAGAAATTAACTTTGGAAACTCACACATCCATCTTAAAACCAGGATATTTAGCTTTGCCAAATCTCAGCATTTTATCTGACATCAGCAGTTCATACACGTGATACAATAGAGAATGAGACTGCATAAAAGTAAGGCACATTTATTATTTTTAATAAAAATATTAATGATAAATGAATTTTAATCTCATCTAATGCTTTTTTGGGGTTTTTAGGTTCACAGGATTAGTTGACTGTTTCTGGCATAGATAACATAGCTGAGATCTATGAGACAATCACTCATTTCCAAAGAGTAAGAATAACTGAGTTAATTAGCAGATGTGAGTGTGAAATAGCTTTTCCATTAAAGAAAAAATTCAAGATATTGGGAAATAATCACTGCGAAAAGGTATGAAAATTAAAAATTGCATACATTTGTATTAGCCAGACCCTCAAGGAGAACTGACTACAGAACAGCTGAAACACTAGATTGTTTTCTAAATATTTAAGTTTTGATAATTTGGATTTCCTTTTACACAAGACAGAAAATAAATCTGTTTTTCAAGTCTTAAAATGTGATTTTTTTTTTAATCTTCGAAGTATTGCTGAAATAATTCAGTAGAATTTTGAGAGCAATATGCACCATCACCTAAACATGCCACAAATTTGTACAGGTTTCAGTTTTGACAAATAAACACCACCAAAAAACAAACAAACAAATCTATGAACAAAACAAAACCCTTGTAAAACTTCTGATCAATTCAGTTAATCCATTCCTTTCTGGTAGAGAATTCTTTTTCATATTCTGCTTCCTCCCACATTCTCTTGCACTGCAGACTCTTTCTAAGTAAAGCTATTCTTTGATGCAATGGGGAAAAGAAATTTTCTGAGGAAGTTCCTTAAATACATTTTTCCAGTTGTCCAGGCTGCCAAATCATTCTCATAGGAAAAATGTTGTTATACTTTCAGGTTTTTGAGGGCAGAACTAAAGAGTTTCTGCTTGCTACAGTGCAACTGTAAGCAGTACAAAGCTCATCCTGCAGCAGTTAGATTCCATTTTACCTATAGGACATGAGATACCTTCTACAATTTTTTCACACTGTAAATTTTTAATGACAGATCCCATGCATTTCAAACAAGGACTTTAAATGCACAGTTAGTGGCTCCAGGTGATCCTGTTACAGCAAGATAAACACTGATGATTAACCCGAAACTCCATTATTTCCCAAACCCATCCCCTGCAGAGCTGCATCAGAAGTTAAATTTAAATGCATAACTCAGTTTTGCTTGGAAAGAACAATTTCTATTTATTTTCTTGAAATTTAAATTTACATAGGAAAAAAAAGAGTGATGGACCTCCAGAGTCCCTGAAATAAGAGTTAAGTAAACAACATAAGATTCCCAATTGCAGACATTTTCTTGCATTCAACTGATACCAATTTGGAGTCATTCCTCTTTATTTCAAGTAATGACTCACACTAGGAAAGAAAATGTCCGATTCTCCATGTCTTGGGAGAGTAAAAGATATTTCCTGAGGGTTGTTCAGATTTTAGGTGTACTTTGAAGGGCACAGATGTCAACATAACCGTATGTTCCCAGTTGGTCATGTGGAACAAAATCTGCTTCCTATGAAAAGAAGGTGTTGAGGTCCACTTTCAGGCTGGTGACAACAGTAAAGAATTTTAACTTGGAAGATGGGGCTGCCAGAAAGAGCAAAATGCTAGGGGCTGATTCATTGAAAGCCACCAGAACTGTGAAGAAAATAAAAGACACAATTTACACAGGAATATAAGACTATTGTTCTGCTGAAAAACTTTTAGTTCAATCTGATGGTGGGGGGTAATTAAGTGCCCACATGGTTAGTGGAGAGAAGGAACTGATTAGATCATGGCTGTGTGTTTCTGTTAGAGGCAGAGGCACAAAGCCAGTGGGAAAAATATAAAACCAAACCACAACAAATCTGAAACGCTGTGACACTGCCGTATAGGCTCTTTTGGCACGGAGAGAATGAAGAACCACATGGAAGGGAGAGGCTTCTTGGTTTTGTTCCTGTTGTGTTGTCATAAAGAGGGTTTTTTTTCTCGAATTTCTGTAAACAGACAGGGCTCCATTCAAAAGCAGCTACTTCTGATCATAATTATTTCATCCTCATGGAAATATTCCCTGAGATCCTCAATTGTTAGAATTGTAGGATCAAAGCAGATAAAAGTGTCTTCCTATCCATGTGTGTATAATTACACAGACTTTCACATTACATTTATTGAAACTGCTACATTTTAACTGTAATTTACTTTAATCTGTAATTTAAGAAATAACAACAAAAATGGGATTAGTGAATCATTTCCTCTCTAAAATTTACTGTTACTTTTTAAAGCACAGTGAGGTCCAGAGCACTGTACTGTAACCTTTAGATTTCTTTAACACATTCAAATGGGAATTGGAAACGCTTTCATAGCTATGCATCCTATTAAACACTGACCTAATATTACAGCTAAGTATACAAGTAGCAAGAGTACAGAGAATAAATTTTGATGTGCTTTTTTCACACGCACTTGAGAGTAAGAAATAATTTGGGTTTTATGCAAAGGCTTCTTATTTTCAAAGTAGGTTTGCTCAGTTATTTATTTAAATCTCTTAAGAATAAAAATACAGTGTTGCATTATTCCCAGTTTCCTATTTCTACAATTACACTATTTTACTTAGTCTTTCTTTAAAGTACTCTAAAGTAAGCAGATTCACAGACACATTTGCAGCAACATCTGTTTAGTTATTGCCCTTCTTTGATCTGGTACTGGTAATAAGGCAAGATGAATGTTTTTTAAGCAGTCTAGTACAATTACACAGGCAAAAGCATAAAATTCTATATTAAGAGGAGGTCTCAGGAAAGTTTATGCTAAAATTCAACCAAGGTAGTTCAGCCATCATACAAATTTGATGTCAAGCTCTGTCTTTAAAACTAAAAGCGTATTAGTTTCTGTTACTGAAATGTACTGGAATAGTAAGACTCTTTTTATTTCCTCTTTCAACACGCTCCCTTGAAATTATAAAATCACCGGTGTCCAAAACATTGGACACCCATACCTTTGTTTGCCCAGAGGCTGAAAAAGTAGTGCAGGTCACAAAATAAGTTCTTCATTTCCCATGAAATCTTTGACTATTTGGGGAAAACACAACCTCCTCCTTCCCCAAATCTGCCAAAAGAGCACTTCAGATTTGAAATATTTCAATATTTGAAATAATAAAACTGGATAACAGGCACAGATAAAACTATCTCCAGCCTGCTTTGCTGCCAGTTTGATGCCACCTGAAGCTGCCAAGTGAGAAGCCTGGCATGGGTGACTGCCACGTGCCATGGCAGAAAAATGCTACTCATCAGTGGCTTGGCTCCATGCTGATGGAGCTGTACATAAAGCATGGTTAATATTACTGACTGCAAATCCAGGGATTTAGTCCAGGCGAGGCTGGAAAGTCCAAAGCTCTGTATCACTTCACCAGTATGGTTAACCAAAAGCAATCCCTGGCAAAATGTACCCTGCCCTCATGCTGGAAGCATTGTGGTGGTGCTGTTGCACTTTGCTGGAAAAGCTCTTACTTCCAGCTAAATTAGAATGCCTCACAAGGTATTTGTCATTCATGGTAACTGTAGGAGAGAAATCAATAGCACATTCACAGCTGATCCCCAGCAGCTCTTGTTCTTCCTATTCTAAAAGAAAAAAAGTGCTGAGTTCCTCAGTCTGGATAACTTCATTATCCAATGCTAGCCCCAATTAGAGAAGATATAAAAGGTAAACAGAACCCAGTCTCCCAAGCCACAGGAATTCTGTGTTCCAGTTTATGTCAGGGATGGTGAACACCTCACATCATTGCATTTTTAAGCCACATCTACCTTGAGGAAGTTGTATACTCTTATCTTAGAACCTGTTGGTTATGCTGCTGGTCAAGGGATGTGAGAGTGGGGGAAACTGCCCCAAAGTTCAGCTGGTGGGTGGCTGTATGAAGAGACACCACAAATGGTATCTATACTAGAATGTGAACTTCCATTAGCTAATATGTTGTCTTTGTAAGGGCAGGACTTATTCCCCCATCCTGTCTCCCAGTTTTTGTTGTTTTCTCACTATGGCACTTCTCTCTCTTGCAGCTCATCTTCATCTTAAGGTATTCTGAAGCACACTACCACACACCTCACCAACACTTCTGGGCATCAATACAAGAAAAATGTTACCACCTTTCTGTTCTCTAAAGAAACTGAGTTCTGCTTACTAATTATCAGTGTGGGGTTTATTTTTCTTTTTGAACAAAGAAAACCCAGATGCCTTTGCTCACCTTAGACAATGATTCTTAGTTTTCTCTGCTTTCAGAGCATAGATAGACGTGAACTGTTACAGCAGAGAGATTGTGCTATAATTGTTCTTTTACACTATTTGATCCCAGCATACTATGTACTGATATTCTTTATTGAAGCACCTAGAAATCCCAATTGATTATGAAGTTTTATTCTAGAGGGTGTTTTATAACCCCCTAGTAAGAGATACCAGTCTTCTGAAGCAGAAAATCTTCATGTTCAAGGGAAAGCTTTGTCCTCAATTTATAAAGTAAGGACTAAGTTTGTAAACACCTAAATGACTTCTTACTATTACCCTCAAGGACCATTACAGGCAGGAAACTCTGAACTTGGTTTCTTAATTGAGAAGCATCTTTGACTTTTTAAGGAAAGTCATTTAAAGCAGACATGTTGCTTTAGACATATATTTATTCACATTTGTCTGTATAAATATATCTAAAAAGTGTACAAATATGCACTATTATTTATCCATAGATACACCTTAAACATAGATACTTATATATGTTTATCATGGCATACACATGGCATACATGTATGAGGGAAAGCCACTAACAGGACTCTGCTGTGCTGCTGGGGCAGCCTTGGGGCTCTGCTCAGGGCAGCCCTTCATGGGCAACACAGACCCATCAAAGTGAAAATCCAGGACAAAATGCCAATAGCAAAAGCATTTTGGATGTCAATAAGAAAATAAACTTTACATAAGCCTTGTCATATTGTTGCCTGATAAAGGCAGCATTTTCCTTTATCTGTGTACCTGATTCATAAAATTATACTGAGGAGGCACAGTCCTGCAAAGTGGAATTTCCTTGTTGATCTGGCATTGTTGCTCTCAGTTTTTTCTCCAGTCTGACAGGGTGCAAGAGCTGTAATAGGGGCATGCAGCATAATATGAGTCACATTTTAAGTACGTACTTACTTTATCTTCGTGCTAGCTCTGTTACCTGGAGCCGGATGCCAGGGCTGTTAGAGAGAACACCAATCCTAACCAAAACAAAGGCCTGCATAGATCGGTCACCCCTTAGTGAGTGAAACTGTTTGAACACACTTTTATTAGCAGATTTTTGCAATCATTCTAGTGACTCTGAAGCAGCTTTCCAAATTAATTTATAAGCCTGATGATAAAATATTGGAACAGTTTCTTTCTTCATATTGCAAAATATTATTCCTCCAGCTGTTACTAGCAATATGAGACTGAAGGTACAGACCTTGTGTAGGTGTTTAAAGTCAAATTTCAGTGTTTAACCTTGTATGAGACCACCTCTGTGATGGAATCGTGCAGAAAATGTTTCCTCTTACTAATATAAAGTCTTAAAAAATATTCTTGCTTACCTCAGTTTTCCTTGACTTTCCTAAAAAGAGATTTCTGGAACTATATCTGTTCCAGAACAGATTCCAAATTCCATATTGCCTATCTGGCATTGAATACTCCACTGCTAATGTCAGGAGAGAGTCAGTTGCTGCTCCCAACTATAAATGCAGCATTTTAACCTGGATCAAAATCTACCACTGATATCAAATGACATCTCTATTATTGCCAGTAAATTTCTGATTAGCCAGTGGTGTAGCCCTTGATAATATATAGCATTATATTATAGTTGGCGAAACAGTTTTATAACTCAGTATTTCTTTCTCTTTTCTCAAACAGTTTTTCTTGGATAAGAAGGAATAATGTAAGGTGAGTAATGTACAATGAGAAAGCGCAGAAGCATGGAATAAAGCTTATGGGAATCCAATAAAACAGGTATTTATGAAGACAGGATAAGATAGAATTTATAGACAAAATTATTGCATAGAAGGAAATTAATTTCAATATTAATTTTCAATTCTGCAGGAGAAGAATTGAAGGTTTTTCATAGTACACTGCTGTCTTTTGAGGGGCAACATCACAGCTCTGGTGACTGAAGAAAACTTACAAACCATTAGAAGTAGCTGTCATTTTTTGTCAGCAGATAGTAAGTACTAGGAAGTAGAAGCCTGGGGATCTTCTAGGGCTGTGGAAAGCTGTTGTAAACATTTTTATACTGACATGAGTGGAGAGAGAATGTGGACACATGCATGCAAAATACCATGGAGAAGGATTGTAAAAATTACTCGTGTTGCTGAGGCCTCCAGCAGCAGGTCATCAATATCCCAGCACACACCTACCTGCAATTTCTCTGAACAAACAGGTGTGAAGCAGAGACTGAATAAATGCTAATGACTCACAGCAGTGGGACAAAGTAGAAAGATTAATCACCACCAGCTTCCAAAGGGTACAATGAGACATTTCCAAAACCAGCATTCTCCTAAGAACCTGGTAGCTGTGGAGAAGGTTCAAAAATGGATGTTCCTGATCCTCCCCAGCACAGGAGGGGATTTCAGCAGAAGCAGAACATGCTGTGGGGCAGAAAAGGACAGGCTGGGGAGGCTCCCTGACCTCTGATTCCCCATTTTTCAGCATGTTTGTGTCTATCAGTACCCCATCTGACATTTCTCCCACTCCAGAGATGTGAGGGCTTCTCCAGAAGCCTTTGGAGCTGGGGGCCCTGCAACAGCCTTTTGATTTTGTCTAATTACTTTCTATTCACGCTAAAATTTAATCATTCACTTGCTCTTATTAAAGCTGGTTTTTGTTACTCACCCACACATTTAAGGATATGTATTTAGTTTAAATATGTCCAAATATATGTGTTTTATATAAATATGTAAACATATTTTATATGCAGCTGTGTATATATAATTAAAATATTTATTTGCATATATTTGTACAATTTTATATATAACTTTTTATGCAATACATTATATATATAAAAATATATGCTTATCTATTGGAGAAGTGGTAGATATGTATTATATATTTTTTACATAGGATCACTTCCTGGACAAAAGGAAACGTGGAGCCAATCAGTTGGTTTCAAAAAGTGGCAACTGGCCAATCCCATTAATGAGAAAACATGTTTGGTATGAGGCAGTCGTGCACAGCAGCCACTGCGGGTGCTGGGGACAGGGCTCCCACAATGCCACACGTACCTGGCACCACCTGTGGCACACTGGGCTGTGCCCCTACCAGCTCCATCCCAAGCTGCACCGTGTCCAGCCCTGCCTGTTGGCTTTTCCCAGTCTGTGCCCTAGTAGCAGCCCTTGGCAGCTTTGTAGTGCAAAATAAACACTCCCTTTATTCAGTCATCTCAACAAATTTTCCTAAAGCTTTAACTTGCTTATTTTTACATTGCAAATCTTGCCCCTATCTGTCTCTATTAATTGTTCCAGCAACAGACTAATTGCTGAAATTACTGCTGTCAACTGCATTGCTTTCTTCTTCAGCCACAGTGTCTGTGGGCTAACCCAGGGTGCCCCATCTCAGTTAATGGAAGCTTTTATTAATGCTCTGTGAAGGCTGTGTCATTTGCTTTCCAACTCTTGCCCAAAACAGGAAAATTAAGAAACATGTTCTAGTCCCGAGCTTGGATGCTTCATTGGACATACCTGAACTGCAGATCCTGCTTTAGCTGAATGTTGATGTGTTTCGTACAGACTGCAACTCTGCCAAGAACAAACATTATTTTTGTAGTCCAATGAAACTTTCCAGTCACGTGAAGGAAGTACATTCAGATCAAACAGAAGATAATATTGTTTGGTTGAACTGTAGATGTGTATGTCCACAGCAGGGACACAGAGTCCTGGGTGCAAACTGGGCTCTGCATTTTCTTTTTTTTTCTTTTTTTTTGTAGAGAAAGAATTCACATTGGATTTGCTGCTGTTATGATTGAATCTCAAGGAGTTGGCTTTCACAACTGAAATAAAGTTACTAGAGAGGGTTATTAATAAAGTTACTAATTAGGGGTTAAGGCAATCGTTAATATGTTTAATTATTGTATGGTTTATTATGTTTGTTGGGGATAAAGAAATTCAGTTTAGCGGTTGTAGAAGATTGGAACTGGAAGAATCTTCCAGAACATTTGTGATGTAATTGTAGAAGGAAGAGTTTGAACCTCATTTGCATAAGGGTGGAAATAAAGGACTTTTATTAGACATCCCCTAGACCAGTTAGAAGACCCAAGACAACGACACGAGGACTGCGAGCCAATGAAAGGACAATTAAACATCCGCGAGCCAATCGCGGTGCTTCGGTTGGGCGGGGAAAGGGGCAGCCAGGAGGCGGGGCTAGTGGTATAAAATGTATCCCCCAAAGCTGCAGAGGGAGCCGCTGATCTGTTCTATGCCAGGGCAAGCTGTCAGTGCTGTACCCTTTTTTTTGTGTGTTGGCAAATCGCCACAAAGGTCTCTTATTGTCAGTTTAATTAGTTTCTTGCTAATAAATTTGTTTTAAAGCTCAATCTTGAGCCTGTTTTTAACACTGCTTAAGACCTAGAAAGTAGACACAGCTGCTAAAATCCCCAAAAGAGTTACTCATGTTCTCATGCACTCATGATACCTAGCCCAGCTTTAGCAACAAGTGTTACTCATAAGTGCACTAATCCTACTGCTGCTCCCATTTTCTTCATGTAATGAACATGTTCATTTTTTCAACTAGGATGTCATTGGCTGTTGCAGTGCCTCCCCCTGTGGCAGGGGTGGCCTGTGGGCCGGGGGGCCCGGGGGTGGTGAGACAGCCCCAAAGTTTGAATCAACCCCCTTGGGTAAGCCTCAAGGCAGGGTGACTGAAAGGGCCTCTCCCAAGGTGTTCTGTCACTTTATGTTACTGTACCCCAGTTCTGTTACCCCGATTGATTTGCTAACCCTCCACCCCCTGTACCCCTTATAAATTCATGTCCCAGAATGTTCTCCCTTCCCTGCTTTCCCATTAGCTCTTGGTCCTTGGCTCCTCCCTCCATGTTTCCCCATTGGGTTGGGTACCCTGCCCCCCCCATGCTCCTCCCCTCGGATCTTTCTCCATTGGTCCCTGGCCCTGTCCTTGCCCCTTGTCACCCTCGTACTTATACCCTGGACCCTCGTGTATTCTTGGCCCTTTGCCCCTGGAACCCTTGATGTGCTCGTGTTACAATCCGGTTTAAACCCAGAAAAGCAAAGAAAGCTAAGTCTCTGTGCATAAACTGGAAAGAACTTAGAAGGTTCAAAATATTCCCAGAAATGAGATTGAAACCAAACGAGGATAGACGTTGATGCCAAAAAATTGATGTATTTTATTTAATAGTAAAAGAGGCAAAGAGAAGGAAAGAGAAAAGTAGAGAAAAGTTAGAAAAAGCCAAGGTTACTTAAAAAGAAAAGCATAGGATAGGTCATCACCACACTGTGCTACCTTTAGGGCTGCCAGGATGGGGTGGGGAGTAAAGCAATTTTTGCCCTTTTTATTTCTGTTGTTTGAAGTAGCTCATCTGCCTTCTCCGATGTCGGGAGCAGTTTGGCTGGAATGCGGCGGCCCGTCCTCCGAGTTGCAGGTGTGGTGCCCGGTCTCTGCAGCTGAACCTTGGCCCACTCGCAGTGCTCTCGCCACGGGACGCAGGAGCAGGATAGCGGTTCGACAACTCACTTGTGACTCCGGTCCAGCGGTGCAGGATCGGGGGTTCTCCTCAGGTGGGCAGCGTCGGCTCCAGGAGGCCTCAGAGTGTCTCGCAGCAGGCGATGGTGGTTGGTGGTGGGGGAAGGGTAAAGGTCAGGGACTCTGTCCCTCGCTTTTCCCTCCAACTTGCACCAGTTTCGCCTTCCTTTTTATGGGCCGCAAGGTGGGCTACCCACAGTCCAAACCACCCATATTATGGTAAGCAGACAAAATGAGGAGGCATTTTTGGAGCTTTTCAGGTGTTGAGCAGTCATAATGACGAAACACTTTTTTGGAGCCTTTCTCTTATTATTAGGCTCTTACAACTCGGCAATAAACTCCCGTGGCACTCTACGGGAAGGACCCCTCCCGCCTCTTTATTCTTGGTGACGCACTCAACAGCTGTCCGGTGGCGTACATGTGCGTGGGATCTGTGGACGTAGCCCAGCTCTGTTGGGCGGAGGCTGAGTGCCAGTGTGGTGCCAGCCGAAGCAGCCTCATCTGGGACGCTTTCCGGGAGGACGCAGCGGCCTCCAGCCGCGACGGGCCGGCAGCGTCAGTTGACTACTAGATATTTTCACGTGCTTAGAAAATCATTAGAAAAAAGTAAAGAAATCCACGGACAGCTATGAAATACAAAGGCACCTGGAGATCCCTGAGGTACAAACTACTAGAGGCTGGGATTATTTGCCCTGTTCTTATGCATTTTAGGACTGCTGCTGTCCAGTGTTAGAGAAAACGCCAGACAAGTAGGAAATGCAGGAATTATCAACACCCCCCACCCTCTCCATGACATTTATTTGCTTTGCAGTGCTGCATTCCAATGCAGCAGTGCTGTTTGAATGCAACACTTTAGTTTTCATTGCCATTGCAATCTGGTGAAGATGAGCTATGACTCCTTATTTGCTTTGATTTATTGTGCTGAGCTATACTTTCTTTCTACAACACCATGGAGAAAAACTTGCTGAAGTGAAGAGGGCACAAAGGATGTGTCAGGTACCAGATAACCGGGGGGTCTCACTGCCTACTTGGAAAATAGCCCAATGCCATCAGTCCTTGCAACAAATACAGGACAGATTTGTGTTGTCATAAAACTCACGTGAAACTGATCAAATTCAAGTGAATTCCAGGTATTGAGATGAAGGGATTGTTAGAGCTTGAAATTCAAAGCAAAATTTGACAAGAGGAACATATAAGCAGAAAATGAGATAAATAATTACATTAACTGTGCCTGAGCACAAGATTTTTCAGTTTGGGTTTTCCGTCCGTTCTTAAGATGTGCATTTGCCTCATGTATTACAGGTAAGAGTCTCGAGTACATTCTCATCTGTTTGGCTGCACAGCCATCATTCCTTTCAGTGTGCAGGAAATTTTGAGTAGGTTTACTCTGCTATGTTTGTTTGGGCTTGACTTACCCAAGCAATATACTTCAGGCTCAGTGTATGGCTTATGTTCTTTAATAAAAACAAATCTTTCATATATGACCAAAACCTAAGCATTATGGCCTCACTAGAAGTTTCATTTTTCTTAAATAATTTGTATTGCTTCATCTCTCTACCAGCTCTATGATCCTAGTTCATCCTCAAGCTTTCCTAACAGAAATCCTTAGCCATGATGCCCTCGTATTGTGGCACCATCATGTGTGTATGTGTGTTGAACTTCTCCATTTATAAACTTGAAGTGAGATTAAAATAAGTGCAAGTTTCAGTAAAGCTATAGAAAAGGAGAAGCATCTTGTGATTACAGAGCTTTAAGCACTCAGGGTACTCAAATATTTTATTTTTCTAAATCTTTTATTGCTTCATTGCTGTCTAGGTGGGAAGTGAAGGCTCTGTATGATTCTGAAATGGAAAATCCTGAAAACTTTCCAAAGCAAAATTTTGCTTTAAGAGTTTTTGCTCAGAGAAAGTCTGTATGCAGGGCTTGCAATATGAATGAGCATTTTCAATGCTGTTCCAATTTGCAAGAAAACAGGGAGGTCTCTAAGGCATGAACAGAAAGAGTAGAATCTTCAGAAAAATAGACTCTGTTTTCCATATTTATTAAGTAATATAAATACTCATTGTAAAAATATAAAATATTAAAGAAATTGAATATTTCCAACAAGATGGGGAGAGGCCATTAAAGAAAATATCGACGCAAATTGCCTCTGTGATAGCTCTGTCAAGAGAATCAGTATCATATATGTGCTTTCTCCTGCTGGGAAGATTAGTAACAAAGTGATTTTAAAATAATTTGATTTCTTTTTTGTCTCCATACCTTAAAGTTGCAGAACAGTTTGTATTGTCAGCATGCATAAACAATTACACTGACCATGTTTATTCCAAAGTACCTCAGAGTCTTTGAAATCCTAATTTATTTCCATGGAAGTTATTTACATTCAAATTATCGTAGTTCCTCCTTAAGAGAAAAGTGTTCTGCTGTATTCATTAAAAACTTATCAAATTGTCCTTTTCTTTCTCTGCAAGCTGGTTCTTTCTGGATGAGAACAATTAATGACAGCTCTGAATTTGTCAGCTTGTAGGACTTTATGGGTAAGTATGATACTACATTTTTACCTCTTCTAACTCATTGCAGGCAATCAGTCTTAAAGAGTTCAGCTATGATGTGAACACAGGGCAAGTGTAAATCCCCAGTGAATAGTGGAGGAGTTAAAATATGGGTCTAAAATTTTACATAAAATTAATATCAATTTGTAGATATTTTCTAGCAGTGATATTTTGGCCATAGCCAAATGTATAAGTAAAAAAGAAAGATTTTAAGTGTCATTCTGATTTATCAGATTCTGAAAACGTGTACCGATCTATGAAGAAGCAAATGCCCACATTACCTGCTATTCCCTCCCACAACAATATTGATCTGTCTAGGACAGAGACATACAGCCTGGATCATCTGAGAATTCAGGTCATAAGATCAACACAGCACAGCATGTACGCACTTCTGGTTTGGTAAAATTAATAAACCTCTGCGTGCATAAGTTAATAAAAATCCAATCAGGTGTTCGAAAACCTGTAAGAAAATGGACTTGCTGAACAGCTGTACACAAATCTTTCCTCCAAATCTGCAGACAATACACAAAATTACTTTCAAAATTCCTCTGACATTTCATGTGCAATTTTTTTAAGCTAGTTCTGATTAATGATATGTCAGACATATGTCTTCCTTCAGCAGGCAGTGGAGGCTGATGTCCTCTCATCAGGAGTTGTACCAGTTTGGTTCCTGTATTTAATTTGTATTTATGTTTTGCCATTTGTAAGTGTACAAAAGTTAATAGCCCCCAAGTGCATCTGCTCGCTGGCATTTAGAAAGTTCATCAGTAGCACTTAAACTTTTTTATCTCCGATGGGATGGTACAACATTCCCATGGATTTACAAGAGCCATTTATCAAAGACGGCACCTGCTGCAACACAAATATCAGCCAACATGAGTTTTTGATCTAGTACAGTGCCACGTCCATTGATTTTCTAACTTCTACTACCTTTCCACAGAATCCTCTGAAAACAGATTTTTGATTTTCCTTCATAATGTTCATAACCATACCTAATGCACTTTTCCAGGAGCGTAACAGAGAAGAGGATCATTCGCTTTCCACCTACTTTACAAATGAGCAGGAAATTCTCTCATCAATGCCTGAGGAAGACACATTTATTAACTTCCATTTGTATTAATAGAAGTTGCCAGCATGGATCCGTGTGCATTTTATTGAGAGCAGACTTCAAACTGGACTCTAAATGTTTTCATTTATTTTTAATTGTGTAAGTAAACCAATCTAAAAATCCAGTGAAAGATTTACTTCCTTTCTGAACTGTTTCTGGATGAAATGTTAGCACTTTTCTAAGGGAATAAAAATTGAGTCGATATTGCTGTTGAGAAGCTAGGTACTTTCCAGTAATAACTATGAAAGCACATTTCAATAAAAAAGGAAAAAGAATAAAAAAGAAAGGGAAAATGCTGTTATGAGTATAGCAAACTTTTGCTTTTAAATTAGGAGATTAATTATTAAATGAGTGGTCCATCCTTAGTTTGCACCGTTTCACACTCCAAGTATAATCTGACCTGCAGGAAAGAATATGTTCTTCTGGCAAAGATAAAAGATTCTTGTCAACAAATATGTTGCTACCCTGATGACTAAAGTGTATCACCTCAATTAGGCCCTGCAACTGTATCCCCTTGCTGTCATTGTCACACTCCCCAATTGTTTTGATTCATTCAGTGTCCCGTGTTGTACATCAGAAGAGGGCTGTCAAAACTGTGAAATGGCTGGGGTGATACTGACAGCTTGTCAGGGATCCACATTCTGTAGACACAAGAAGCAAGGAAATTCATTGAGTGGTGTTGTCATGGGCAGTGGAAGAAAACTGATGGGAGGGGTGAGGTTTACATATCCATTTATGCAAGGAGTTTTGGAAATATCAAGTTAATTAGCAGAAGAGTAAATTACCTGAATAATTTAGGACCTGCCTCTGAAGGCCCACACTAGTTTCTGCATTTGAAAATTTTTTAGGAGAAGAGAAGCAGCAACATATATGATGACATTGATGCATATTAGCAAATTACCTACAGTTAGCATCTGAGATTTAGACATTGACATGATATAACAAACAATTTAAATCATTTACTCTCCCTTTTGGTTAGTAACAACAGCCCTCCCCACAGATCAGAGAGAAGTGTGGCTGTTTTGTGCTATGCTTTTGAACAGGTAACCAGGAGTGATGTTTGTGCTGGCAGATTGCTTGTTCAAGTCTTTGCAAGGGGCTCAGAATGAAAAAGCAAGCTGAAAATTTAATCCAAATAAGAACAAGAATCCCCATTACAGTCAACCTAAAAATGCATGAAATTAAGATGGGTTTGGCCCAGTGCTCTATAATTAAAGAGTTGTGGGCTTTCAATCAGAGAAAAATGTCATCTCACTCTCTTATTAGGTGCCAGAGTAACTTAGCTTCATTTCATGGTTCTTGCACATAAATTGCCCTTAGATTGATCAGTGTGGGGAAGTTTCTTAGTGTTGTACATGGCAATTTATGTCACAGCAATTCCTTTGGGTTCTAAGGAGAAATAGAGCCATCGTAGCAGAAATGTAATCACTAGATGCACCACAGCTATGCTGCACTCGTCACCTTCACTTTCAGGTGCTGTGTGATTGGGAAGGGCCAGAGAACACAGGCAGGGGAATTGTTCACAAAGTTTCTTCCCTTCTCATGGTTCAGTAGGAAGCAGAGTCCTACATTCACAGTCCCTGTTGAGCGCTAGGGGGAGAGAGGAAGTGCTGTTTATTGTTAGTGTTGTTGTAGGAAGAGGGAGACAAACAGATGAGTTTTGTCGGTTTGATGTGAGGCTCGCTAGATCTGATAGAATTTTTCTGACTGAAGGAAGGCATCTCTGTGGTCAAAGCCAGTGGGCCAAAAAAAGCTTTCATCATAGTTGTCAGAGATACACACACCTAGATCTCACACATAAGAACTGGGTAGAACCCTTCTCAAAGGAGATTCCAAGGTGGTTGTGTCCATTCCTTTGAAAGCAAAGTCATTTATACTGTAGTTCCTATACAGGCATTGAAGAACTTAAATTTGAACAAACAAGACTGAAAATTATGTACAAAATCACAAGTTGTCTCAAATCCTTTTGATCCTTGAACAACTCCAGTGTCTCATTCTGCAGTCACTGGTTGTTACAAGGTAGGCTGCTAATACCGTATTTTGCCCGGTTCCGTGGGTCCTGCAAGCCCACAGAACCTGGAGCATTTCGGTATTACAGTCAAGTGGCAAAGAGGCAGGAAGGAGATTCGCTTTTCATCCTGCTGGATAGTTTATTCCATGCTGACAGCCGAACTCTCAAAGCAAATCTGAAACACGATCCCGAGGGTCCCAGTTTATCCCCGAAAGCGGCTGGGGAGGGTTTGGCTTGGGACTGCAGCCGCTGCCACTGGGTCTGAGCTCCAGGGCGTTGTCGGGCGGCAGCTCCGGCATTCTCTGTTGAGCCCAGCTCTCACGCCGCTCCGGGGCCCCGTCCAGCCACAGCTGGAACTCACCAGGGCTTGAAGTTGGCTCGGCCAGGGCACAGAGCTCACACTTAAGGGCGGACTGAGCTCGGCAGAAACAGCCGCTTTGCAACCTCCCTTTATGAAACTGGTGCCAGCGCTGCGAGCCTCCAGCAGCTCCAACAGCTTTCCCCACTTTAGCAAGCACTCTTACAGGCTCACCACAGCCACGCAGCAAAGGGGAAGGAGGCAGGGCAGCACAGGCGGACGTGCCGCTGTCCCTGAGCATCCCGGAGCCATTCCGGTAGCTACCACCTCCCCCACCCTTGGTCTCGGCCACGTGGGAACGGGAGGTGGGTTGGGTTTCACGGGCGAGGCTTTTGATGGGGAAAACAGGGGTACAGAAGGAAGAAGCACGATCCGCAGCAAGGAAAGGACTCCCGACAGAGGGAAGGGGACCGGACGCAACACGGACTGACGCGTGAGGGGGACCCGGGACGGAGGGGGGAGCGCGCGCGGTCACGTGAGCGGGAGAAGGTGGGGGAGGGGCGCCACGTGTTTGTGAAAAGCCCGCTGCTGCCGGCGCCACGCGGTCGGCGCCATCTTTGCTGAGGGGGGTGCGAGCGGGAATATTAAAAATAAAGGAAGCAGATGGCACTGCGGGTTGTACCATGCTGCTCTTAAAATTTTGGGGCAAACTTGAAGTAGCAGGAACTGGGGAATTAGGGAAGGGGTTTGGGGTAGGACCCGGAGTGGCTTGGCCATCACCACTCCATGCAGGCGACAAAGAGACAAAGGAAGGCAGCTGGTAGCACGCCTCTGCATTACAGCAGTATCTTTTTTTTTGTCTTCCCTGACGGGGTAGAGGGAACAGGGGTACAGGCAGAGGAGAGCACATAGGGTTTTTTAAACTGGGATGAACATTTTTTACCTGTTTTACAAGACTACCAATGGCTGTTGCTAGTTTGTAAATCAAATACCCTTTTCCCGACAAAAACAACCATCGAACAAAACGTTTTAAGTATTCAACTAACCACTGCTTAAATAACCACTGAACAAAATGTTTTAAACCTTCCCTAGTACAATGAAAATTTTTGCAAACAAGGACTCTTAGAAGTGGGATAAAGGCTTCCTGAAGGAGACGAGAGAACTCCACCCCCATCTTCCTCTCTTCCCAACCCTCGAGATAAAAGGAAATTAACAAAAAAGGATACAAAAGTGACCCATTTTACCTTTGGGGGTCAAATAAAGTCTCGAGGGCGGTCCACTGATTCAGACCAATCTTTTCTTCTTCTGAAAAGGTTGCCAGTCTGCCCCGCTGAAATCCCTGATAAAACTCAGAGTTTTCTTCACACACAGTTCTGGCTGCTCAGAAAGGCGACTTTCATGTCCAGCGGTGGAGCCTGCTGGAGACACTCTTCATGGGCAGTTCAAGGCTGCCACACATTGGGCGCCAGATAATACCGTATTTTGCCCGGTTCCATGGGTCCTGCAAGCCCACAGAACCTGGGGCATTTCGGTATTACAGTTAAGTGGCAAAGAGGCAGGAAGGAGATTCGCTTTTCATTCTGCTGGATGGTTTATTCCATATTTACAGCCGAACTCCCAAAGCAAATCTGAAACACGCTCCCGAGGGCCCCCAGTTTATCCGGGGCCGGGGGAAAGGTGGGATTAGGGAATGGGGACCAATGGGAGAGTGCCGGGGAGGAGTGAGAGGCTGACAGCCAACTGGGAAATTCAAACCGGGACAGACCATACCAAGGAACAAAGCATCCCAGGGGAAGCCCCCCGGTCACCCCAACACAAAGGCATGTTCACAGATACCCACAGGCTGCCAACAAAGGTTTTGTTATAACCACATGTTGTAACCTAGACAATGAATCTAAAATATAATGAAAATCTGTCCTTCTAAAAACAGGCAGAATAGCTAAGAGAAAATACGACGTTTTAGTCATAGCTACAGATATCTTCTTATGTAGAGTTATGCCACTTAGGAAGGGAAGTTGATGCCAGCTCAGGCAACTATCTCAGGTGAAATCAAGAGCAGATAAAGCTGGAAGCCAAATCTTCTGTAGAGTCAATATTAAAAAAAAATTATTCCCCAAAAGACAACTGAGTCTACCCAAATCTGATTCTTAAATCTAAGCTGTGTCAATAGCTCTGTATGATCTTTAGGTATCAGCAAGGTTCATGAGAGGTATTTGGAGGTCTCAGTCCCAGATATACATGGCATTCCTTAGCTTTAACCCCCAAAATACCCCAAATCAAGAAAGAATAAAAATGTTCCAAATCTGTACTGACTCCTGTGTAAGACCTCCCTAGTAATTCTGAGACATGCTTATGACATCTGACAAATCACTGGCATATTTTTTTGTTAAAGTAGGTTCTGTAATAACACCCAATTTAAAGCCATATTCCTTTAGTTAATATTCCAAACAGAGATTTTTATGGTTCATTATAAATCATTAATTTTATCCATATATATTTTAAATGGCCAATATATTCCCCTAGTTGCTTAAACTCTAATTTTTTTCTTTCATGTGTTGTTCTTTGGATTGAGTTACTTCTTCAGAGAGCCAAAGTACTGATTAAACAATGATTTATAATAAGACTGTCATTTATTGATCCATGTTCTCCAAAAATCAGACAAATTGAGTTCGAAGCCTGTCACTTCTTTTTACAGTGAGATCTCTAAACTTACTTCCATGTTTTTTGAAGTAGCTACTTACCAGATTAAGTATCAGTATTGCAACAAAGGTGTCACAATATAACTAATCACTTCCCGGTTGCTTTTTGTAAAATGAATACATGATGTTATCTTTTGTGAACAATACAATTCTATCCCATAAGTTTCTACTTAGCTTCTTAATAAAGTCTCTTCAAATTATTTTGTGGAATTGTCTGCTTTGACAAAGTCTATCAAAGGATTTCAAGTGATTTAGCCCCTGAAAAAAAAATTTAAAAAAGTGTATTCATTTCAGAAAGTGAAGTGGGAGAAATGTGAGCATTCCAGTATTAAAATACAGTCTAATCACAGGAGTTCAGATAAGGCATTTTTATAGAGGAATCCAAACAAATCCTGCCTCTTTCATCATATAGGGCTAGTCCTCCAACACCTGCCACGTTGCCTGCATGCCTAAGAAAAGAAAGCTTGGGAAATCTTTATTCCATGCTCTGCTTGATCACAGTTAGAGATTGAGCTGCCAGTCTGCCTCAGAACAGCTGCAGAACAACTACCTTACCAGAGAAGATCTAGAGTGAAGTGATGGTTGTGTGAAGTCCTGATTCCTGGATGGGACTAACAGGCACAACAGCCTCTTTCCCCTGGAAATGTTTTTTAAATAAGAGAACAGGATTTGGGCTATTTGTACAGAATTTATCAATCTGCTTTTGCACTGTGAGTTCAACATATCTAGAGCACATCTGGCTCATTGTCACACAGAAGGCAGCTGTGCAAAGTGTGTGTGTGTGTGTGTGTGTGTATTTCAGTCTGGGAAATCCCAGGCAGAAACATGACAAACAGTTCCTGGCTTCTTCCATCAATTTACAAACATTGTGGAGAAATTCACAGACTAACACATTCCAAAATCAGTGGGTTAAGAAGATGTCTTCCAGCTCTATATGTTATTTCAAAATGTGATGTGGGGTGATCTTTGTCTTGTTTTGAAATATGTCAGTGTCACACATAGTGGTGGACCACTGATTTGTATCTACATCTCCTCTTCAGAATTTCCTTGAAACGCTTGGAGGATAAGCCACTGAACTCAGTAGTTACAAATTAGTGTTCTGTGATTCAGAACAGAGTGTGTCAGTGCAGACCTTCTGTCCCAAAATTCCCACATCTTTCCATAACCTGCACTTGAAGTGTTCCTAGAGCTGCACATGCAGGTTTTTATTTGCCCTTTATCCTAACTAGGCCCCTATGGAGAAAATGTGAGAGACATGTACAGTAGATACTTTTCATAAGCAAGTTGTGCAGTTTTGTCAGTTAGCTTGGTTTCCAGAGCCTTCAGAAACAGAACTTCAGTGTAGCCACCCCTGACTGCAAGTTTCTCTTCCATTTTTTCCCTGTAAAACTGCTCATAAAATGTCTTTTCAAATAGACCTGAAAGAAATTACATTCCCAAGATGTATCAGATTTTATCTAAAATAAAGAAATAAATATGGCTCTGTGCAGCATTTAAGTTTCTAAAGCAAACATTACCAGAATCTCTTATCTGCTACAGGAAACAGCGAAATACTTGTCAATACCTCCAGTGAGAGTGGAGAAGGAATCAAGTGTGAAATGCAAAGCTTGGCATATGGATAACTTCAACACAATTTTTGGATGGATATTTGAGTTGCAAAGAACAGTGTTTAGTGGCAAATGGTATCTGTGGCAATATATTCAAAGGATGATACATATTAGGGGTTGGTAGATAACTGATCTGTATGTTCTCTACCCAGTTCCAGCAATGCAGACTTGGGGATACAAATAAATACAGGTGAATGGTCTCAAGACCATCTGTCTTGAGATATCACCAGGAAAAATACGGCCTTATCTTGTGTTATAGATCATAACTATCAGTGATTACACCTTCAGTTTGCATTCAGTAAATTTATGGTGTTCTGAGGTAATACTTCATGCCAATAGGGAAGTGTGGTCCAAAGCAGCAAACACTGTTTTCAGATCCAGGCTCTGTGATTTGGCAATGGTGTCTGAACGATCAGACATTATTTTTTAAGCCAGTTTTCAACAGATTCGAACCATACAACTGCACAGCCATTGCAAACATCTTCCAGAGTTTTAAAAACAAATCACAAGAGAGAAGACGAGCAGATTTCATTAGGTTCAAGGCAACACTGAAAAATGCATGTGAGTAGAGTCGTAGAGAAAAAAAATACTGTTAGTGGTAGTTACGAAATACTTGGAGATATAGAATTCATTGAAAAGTTATTTTTTCTCCTTTGTCGTCTCTGCACTGGCTTCCTTCCCAGCAAACAAATCTTTTAATAATGGTGATTTGTTTGAAGTGTCATTTGTTATGGCTTGCAAGAGTCTTCCGAAAGTCTCCAGGCAGGACAGGAATAAAGCTTACATATCATTAAAATGGGGAGAAATAGTTGGAAAGAGTAGAAGATACCCTGTATAAAAATATTTTACAGGTATCTGAATTTGCAGTCAGTTTACTGTCTTGTTTCTTTTTAGAAAATCGTAAGGAGAAAATTTCCACAATGGCAACCTTTAAAACAATGTTCATGTTTAAACTAAATTAAATTTAAAATAGCCTTTTAGTGACTTCCACAGTAAACTGGTAAAAAACAATAATATTATTCAGGGCATATATGATTTGGGCAAATACACTACAATATTTCACCTATTAAATTGGAGCAATTCAATCAGCCTGCTTGATTGGATTGATGGCAACATCTGGTCTGCTTGAGACTGAATAGTTTTGCTCTCAGTTCTGCATGTATCTGCCTTTTTTCTGTCTGGATGGCTTTTGCTGTTTTAATTAGACATCTCTGGTAAGTTCTCAAGCTCCTGATTAATATATTAATCACCTTGGCACAACTAAGCCCCTTTTAGAACAGTGTCAGGTAGGGAATGTTAAGCTTGTATCAAACTGTGTCATATAATTACACATTTCAGTTTCAGCTTTCATGGACTCAGCAGCTGCACAGTAGCTTCAGTACAATTTGTCTAGCCTGAGAAAGGGTGTGCAACCCAGATTACACCAGGCAGCGTATAGCCAGCATCTGAGAATTTAACTGAATGCTTGAAGAATTTCTCCTACGCTCTGTCCAGGTCCTAGGGGACCAAGCGCGTCAAAGATGGGATTTCCAAGATTTCCAAGGGAAGAATGAAATTCAGCTGTGCAGTGATTTTCTTCTGTCTTCATTTTTTTCCCCCCTTTTATGATATAAATACCTGAGAGTTCCCTTGATCTGAGAGGTTGCCCTTTATCCTGACCAGTACAAAAATGACAAGGAGTAGAGTCAGCTGGTGCCTGTGGTGAAATCTTAAATAGTGGAGAAAATTCCTGTGATTTGGCTATTTAAATGTGAGATAGACAATAGATTTGCACCCCAAAAGACATCTAGGGGCAAGTCTGTTGCTTGGAAAGAGTGGCTTGAGGTTGGAAGTGGAAAGGCGCAGGTAAACCTAGAAATTAATTCAGAATTAAGACATTTCCAACTAGAGTTAAAAGTTCATCCGAAATCACACTCTTCATATTACTACACTATTTAACTACTTTCTGCAGCAACTTATATGAATCAGTCCTGATGATGTTGAGTTCAGTTATCTGTAAAAACAGCACTTACTCTTTTGCTTTGGAAGGTACGACCTGTCCAGTGGTAATATAATGAGATCCGTTGATGAGATCCATATAGTGAGATGTGTATTGAGGTCTTACATATCTTTATTGGACTACACTGCACTGATCATTAATGGGAATGGGAAAAGTAAAGCCAGACTGGATGAAGTGTCCCACCAGCTTGCAGGCAAAAGATGTCATAAATAAGCACTTTTCATGACAGGATTACTGATGATTACTGATTATCACAGGTAGGAATCAAATCTTTTGGTTGTTATTGAAGTATTTCATAAACCAGGAGCTGGATTCTATGAATAGAAAACATCAGTGAGAGGAGACCTACTTCTCATTTCACATTGCATATTTCATGTTTCATATTTCCCATTTCATATTTCTTTTCTTTTCCTCAACCTCATGTACAGAGATGATCTAGAGTAACTCCACTGGCTTTGTGAAGATGCACAAAGCATAAAACAGCTCAGAACTCTGAGATGGTGGAACTAAAAATGCACTACTGCAAAAGGGAGAGTTCTGTTTCCCAGTCGATTGGGTTGCAAATAAGTGGTGTGTAAGCTTTACCCAACACTCATTCAGTGGCCTGCTGTGGGTAAACCCTATGGGGACAGGTCTCAGCTTCCACCTCAGCTTCTGCCTACCAGTAAATGAAATGTAGAGTTCTGACATCACCTTTCCATTGAATCTCTGTCATAAAGCAACTGAATTTGTTACATGATGAGATTAAAACCAGAGCTGGACCAGATGAGGTTCAGCTGCCAAACTTCATTTAGCTCCTGCGAATGGTTGTCATAAGCACGTCCAACGCAATCCAGCAAGAACAAGTTATTCAGTTATTCCAGTCATTTCCCTAGGAATTAGTGCTCAGGTCAGGTGCTCTTGCAAGCAGCAGCTGTCCAAAGACAGGGCACGGCCTGACATTACAAAAAGAGCAGATATTGGCTGCACTGTTGTGTACAAGTCCTCTCAGACAGCCAATGCTCCAGTGCCTGCACAGTGCACACTGGCGGTGATTTCTGTAGGTGCTACACACAGAGCTGCATCTCTGAGCCATTCAACAAACTTGTTGAATCCTCTTACATTTTGTCTTATGCTGTGCCTATGCTTCATTGTCTAGCACAGGCAATATACTTTGATTTACACATAATTCCTATTTTGCTTTAATATCTAGTTTCACACAACTAAAAAAAGACATTGATTTATTTATTTATGAGGCATAAAATTGTCAATAGCCATTAAGCACAAATCTTACTCCACAAAAACTCTAGTAGATTCATCTTTACTTTCATGGTCAGATAATGTATTTATTCAGTGTCATTGAAGCATATGGTTAAGGGTAACAATATTTTTACTAACATGTTGTATACAGAGAAGTTTTAGAACATTTGGGGGCTTTTTTCAAATTTTTATGCATCTGTGCATTCCAAATTCACTTCATTGTCCATAAAGTTTTAATGATTTTTCAGTCTTTCCAGGCAGATTTTTAAATATATTAAATTATGAGAAATATTTGGATTTTTAACTTATTTGTGGTTACTAAGCACTACAAAGGTAGAACTAAAACCAACTATTTAGGCATATGTTGAAAAAACAGTCACCTTGGATATAGAAAAATTTTAAATGTAAAATTTCTTTCCATTCTATGATGATTGAAATTGGTTTTTCATTCTTTCTGAATCTTCTGTAACACATTTTAAGATATATTTTTCCATTTTTTGTAAAAATATGTGAAGTAAAATTTTGAGAATATCTTTTATTTAGAAAGAAGTTGAGAAAAAATTTGACTCAGATTAGAATTTTTATTGTTGGCTGCCTTTCCATTACCTATTAATTTAAAAGAAAGCAAAGGATTTCTCTTCAATTTTCATTTATCTGTCAGAAACATTTAGTGTAAGTAGCAGAAGGCAAACTACCCAATTGCTGTTAATTCATTTTAGAGCTAAGCAAATATTTGGGTTTTCTCTGTGAACAACCACAGAGAATATTTGCATTCCAAGTATTTTCTCACTTTCACCACCTTCATAAATTCAAATACTAAGACTTTGTAAAACAGAATAATTCCATCCCATGAAATGTAGTCATTAAGTTGATTAAAAGAAAGAGAAAGGGATGTTTGAATTTGGGGATTAAAGGGATGTTTGACAATGGAAGATCACAGATCACTCAGTGGGGCAGACGGTGGACAGTGCATCCTGTGGCTGAGTGGTGGATGGAGTTACAGAAGGGTTCCAGGGCCAAGGACTCCTGAGGTGGAGCAGACAGCCTTTCTGAGGAACTGAAACAGCTCCAGGGAATGCTGAGCCCAGCGCTGAAAAGACCGAGGTTCTCAATGCTTTCTTCACATCTGTCTATCCAGAACTGTTGGGCCCCAGGCCTTGGGAACAGGAATCCAGGTTGATGTGAACACAGACCCACTGTCAGTGAAGGAAGGATTGGGGTGTGAACTGTTAGAGGAGCCTGAGCCCTACAAATCAATGGGCCCTGGCAATATCTGCTGAGAGAGTTGAGAGAGCTGTCTGACACCATGGCAAGGCCACTTTCCATAATCTCTGAGAAGTGATTGGAGATTGGGTGATGTCCCAGAAGATTGGAAGAAAGCTGATGTTGACTCTATCTACAAGAAGGGTTTAAAGGAGGAGGATCCTGGAAATGCTATCATCAGTCTTGTTCAGTCCCTGGGGAAGTTATGGAATAAATGCTCCTGGGAGACATCAGAAGTCAAATGAAGCATGTGATTGGGAAAAGCCAGTATGGATTCACCAAGGCCAAGTCGTGCTTAAAAAACCTGATAACCTTCTGTGGTAAAGCAATCTGCTCAGCTGGTGGGGGACCAGCAATGGGCATTGTCTGCATAGAATTATCCAAGCCTTTTGACGTGGTTTCCCATGGTCTCCTCCTATGTTAAAGTCTGAACAAGTGGTCTGTGCAATGGATGGGGAATTGGCTGACATGCTGCACCCAGAACGTGGTGGTAAATAGCTTCCTTCAGGATGGCAGTCTGTCACATTTGGGGTCCCCAGGGATCAGTATTGAGTCCAACACTGGTTAATACCTTGGACCAGAGGGGCCACGAGGCCCCTTCTAATCTGATATTCTATGATTCTACAATAGTGACATGGGGAAGTAGTGGAGCTCAAGGACAGCGCATTAATATTAACCAACAGTGTAGCAGAGGATAAACTAATTAAAGAATAAAGAAGCAAGATTCAATCTACCCAACTCAGAGCTGCTGTCAGCCTTTGTAAATTGAGCAGAGTCAAGCCTGTAAGGATGTCAGATCTCCAATGAAAAACCGTCTGCTTCTGGAAGTGGTGTTAGCATTTTAGTCCTTAATGTTACTGTATGGCAACCTGGAAAATAATGTCAATTTGTAGAGCAATATAAGCAAAAGACACATTCGCCTGAAAATTCACATTTCATTCACACCTGCAGGAGGAAGGATTGAATTTTAAAAGACAACTAATCAGAAAAATATTTTGATTATCGAAAAGGTGTGTGTTCTCAGTGTGATGTAGTAGCTAATCCAGTCTTTGGATGTATAGACATGGAGGGCTGTCTACCCCTTAAGGCATGTTCGAGTTATTATTCAGAGCTGGAAGCATTGTGTCTGTCTCAGGGCAGCGCTCCACGCAAGACTAATCGGTCCTGCTGAGAGGTGACACAGCCCTGAACTGTGCCAGGAAAAACCCACAGGAAAACAAGTCTTGAAAAAAAACCCAATCCAACCCACTGCTCTTGTACACAGCATTAGAGATATCTGGTGAAATATCATACACATTCTGTGACCTCTGCTCAGCTTAGTGAAGATTAAGATGAATGATTCAGTCATGGTGCACCAGCACAAACTCCCAGACAGCATCACTCACTACCACTGGGCAGCTGTCAGACCCAATAAAATTGCTCTGCTGTTTTGACTGTAGATGGCACGCTCACGAGAAGCAAATATAAACCAAGGGTGGTAACTAACACCACAGAATTTTTTTAAGTGTCTACAGTGCAGGTGTTTACAGACCAGTCAGATTTATCAGCCCTTAGCACAGCTAATGAAAATCTGGTCAGTGAAGTCAATGAGTAAGAACTCAGATGCCTGAATAAGGATGGTGGATGCCATTTGAGATGACATGGAGGATGTCATGTATCTACAAAGGGCTGGGCTATATGACCCCATCCCAGAGGGAAACCAGTGCTCTGCTGCAGCAGCAGCAGGAGGGTGCACAGGTTAGCCCACAGCATCTAACTGGCACTAGGCACTGATGATTTGGCAGCTGAATATTGCTACTAATTTTTATTTTCTGAGAATAGGCATCTATACTGGGAATGCAAAAATCTCTTTGAATTCACTGTTTATTAAATTTCTATTGTCTATAGTTGCCTAAATTTATCACACACATAGGTGTTATACAACTCCGCAACACCTAAATTTGGTGTCTAAATCTGGAGCCTCATTTCTGACAATCAAGAAGACACAGAACTATGTACTGGGCATTCCAGCCGATGCATAGCTGAGGCACAGTGCTGCTACTGTTTTCCAAAGCACTACCTCATTTCCAGAAATTCATGTTTGGAACACAAACATTGTTTTTCTCAGACTTTCCCAAATACTGATTTTCAAGGGATGATCCCAGGGATGAAAACTTTGTAAAATAAAGAATTTACAGGTGTGTGGATGCAGGGTACAAACATGGCAAGCTTTGCTGCAGTCTCCCTTTGAAACTTCTGATTTTGAGGACATTTGCACTTTGACTCACACCTGCAAAACAAATCTGTCTAATCCCAGTTCCAGAGGCAAATGACCTGAGACATGTCAAGTGAAATTTATCAATCACAATCACTAAGGCCAAATCTGTTTCATGCAGTGGAGCAATGTGCAGAGATTTAAGGTAGCGTAGGCCCAAGTCAGTAACCAGAGGAGTGTGTAAAGCCAGCTTGGATCTGGAATTAATAATTCATTTATGTGTAGCCACTGGCAGGGTTTGGCTAAGGTAAGCTGAGGCGTAGTTCTGAGCAAGGTTTGCTGTACAGACTAAAGCCTTCTCTGCACTAGTCGACACTTCTGAATCCAGAGCTGACATCCCTGTCCCTCTTTTGGAGTGAGCCAGAAGCAGAACTGCGGAAGCCCAAGCTGAAACCTCCACATCCCTGTCCCATGGAGAGCTACAGCCTCCCATTAAAATATGAGACAGATAGCAGGAAAATCTGATCACCTGTATACAGTAAGATGAAAATGTCACTGTCATAAAATATTCACTGTAACAGGAAATGGATTATCAGGTATTTTGAGTTCCCTCTGGCAATTTGCTGATAAAAAAAGGCAAATAATTTCAATTTATCTCAAATAACTGGACTCTTCCACCTATATATTTGAGTTTGCTTTATCAGATAAGCAAGAAAAATATAATTTTATATTTATAAAATGCAGAGCTTGTCATTAAAAGTACAAGATCTTTTCAGGGGTTCTTTTTTCAGTTCAGTTTAATGCTTTTTTTCCATGTGTTGAAAGTTAGGAAAAAGAAATACACTTACTTTATTCAATAAGAACTGTAAAATGAAGTGCAATTAAACCTTCCTACTTGCAGATGCTTCAAATAGGCAAGCTTGAAATGAAAAAAATAAATAGAAAAACACTTTGAGGAATCCAAATTACATCTTCTATCAAAAATGGAGATTTGGTGTCAGGTGAAAAGAGATAGTAACCAATCTAAGCTATCAAATATTAATACTGTCAATGTAGAACACGCTTATATTCGTAGTACTCTTGGACTAAGGCCAGCTAATTTCACATATTTCCCCTATTTAATTCCCTTTTACTATTGCTCTTGCCACCTAGAACATCACTGACAACCTACACCATTTGGTTAAAATATTGTCCTTTCATTTTTCACGGACAAAAACCCCATCTGCAGCAGATGCCTCAAGCAAGTCTTGATAGGTTACAAGCCTGCACCAGATATTACATGGATACCTGGCAAGCTTAGAGAAATCTGCCATGTGCTGTTTTAGGCTAATAGCCGGGAGAACCCTTGGCCCAGGCATCAGGCAGAGATAACAAAGAAGCTTCCCACAACAAGCCCTCAGAAATGGCACACAGGGGCTTACGTGCCTTGGCAGGCTTTGCAGTGGAATGTGAAGGGAGGAGATAACTTTTACATTTGGATACACTGAGAAACTGTGATAAAAATTGTAGTCAGATCATTATCACATTGCCAGAATGTCCAATTCAATTATAAATATTAGATGTATAATAAATACGTCTGTGTAGCCTTGGGCCCATATTCTTTTCCCTGTACTAAAATTTCTTTTGGCTACAGTACAAATTTCAGTCAAGCAGTAAATTTCGGGGCCAGAAGAACATCATGGCTACAAGATGAAACTGTGCCTGAGTGAATTTTGGCTTGACAGAGCAGAGGAGGAGGAGGAGGAGCATCAGGGCATGTCTCCAACCTCATAGGCTCCAGCCTCACACAGCAAATGGTTCCTGGCTTCCTTCTGCTTCATGACTGTCCCTGGTACTGAGTGGCAACAGGGTGCTTAGGAAAATGTGAGGAGCTCGTCCTTCTTGGCCTTGGGCAAGTATCACGCAAGTTCTTGACTATGAACCTCCTGCTCTGAGACTACATTTAGCTTCACTGGCACAGTTTGTAATAACTCTGGCCTCAAGCTTCACATAACTCTTTACACCCTGCTGATCCAACAACCTGTTCTTAAGCCCCTGATTAGACTTTGAAGTCAATGAGGTTGTACTCCAGATAAGGAAAGTTGTGGTTTGTCTACTGCTAAAGATATTTTCACCTGAAAGTCTCCTTGGTCAAATATCACGCATTAGCTGTGTCACACTGCTTGGCCAGGTCTCCAGTGGGCAGCAGTTAAGAGACACAGAAGCCTTAACCTCTTTTGGGTTCTTTTCAAAGGTCTCAGCACTGTGCTGGTGCTGCCAAAGTTGCCACATGATTTTGTAGTATAAACTGAGGGTACATGTTGGGCACTGGAGAGACTGGCACGCTATGAGTAATTGTTTCAGTGAGCAAGTCCTGTTGGACTAGCACTGGATAACTTCGTAGGGCAGGAATCAACCATCAGTGGCATCAATGTCTGAAAAGAACAAGAGGAGGTGCAGTGAAAACCCAATTAATTGATGCATTTTAGCAAGCTAAGGTGTGTGTACACAACTCATAGCAGTGAGAGCAGGATCCTCATACGTAAACACAGGCCCATATACAAATCAAAGATCTGTTATTAGTTGCTGAAACAGAGTTTGCTTTAAAACCTCTTTCTGTCAGTTGCTGCAGGCACATTTATTAACTCAATAGGAGTTGTGAGTGTCCTTTGCTCCAGCAGAGAGGCAGCTGAAAAAGCCTGTATTTTGTAATGGAAGGGGCTTTTCTGACCAGTCTGATTAGCAAGACAGAGCAATTTATTTACAAGCAGAGGATTCACAGTAATGCCATTTTTCATAGCCAGCTACAGAGGTCAACTATATTTCTTCCAGAGTCCTCAGCATGTTAACACTTTGAAACACATCATAGGATCAAACTTATAGTTTATCTATCATTGCTCTCTGAGCTGAGCATTTTGTTTTGAAAGAAGCTACTCTAGTCCATGCTTTTGGACACTTTCCCCCGTTCATTGTCATTTGGGTCTTGTGCTAACTCCCACATTGATCTAATCCAAACAGCTCAGCCACCCTAATTGTGCAGATACAGAAAAAATAATTTACTTTTTCCTTATATCTCATTTACAGAAGTATTTGTCATTCCAAGGACTGTTTTTGTGAGGAGACATCTTCTCCAGCACTGCATGAATTCCCTAAGGATTATTAGCTGTATCACAGCAATTTTCTAATTAATGGATGCAGCTATTAAGGTGACTTAGGAAAAAAAAAGTAGATTCGTCTCTGCTCTTATGTGAGGGATAAAGAAAGACTAGAAATTTTCTGCTAAAAATTCCTTTCTCTGTTGAGAGTATTATGTGTACTTTCCTGTTTTGTGGGAATCTTCTGGGATCAATCAGAGAACTACTGGATGTGTAAGAAAACTCTAGTTCAGATATCCCTGTCTAAGGTGGGAAAAGGAATTTAGTCAGATTTTTATGTCATTAAAAATTACATGACTGAAAGTTTAGCAGTAATCTTGATAGAAATCGGCTTTTAGAATGAAATTCTCATGCTTTTTCCGTGAGATTACATGAAATAAAGCAAGGATTGATGTTCCTGAAAGCACCTCTCTTTCTGCATCTTGATGTATTGGTTTGAAAACAAAACCAGTGGGAGATCACAAGTCAGGATTAAATTTAATAGGAAAAAAAAAAACATTAGAAATAAGGGAAATAATATAAGGAAAAGCACTGACAAAGTCAGATACAACCTGACACCCTGTTGGGGTGGTGGTAGCAGTCCAAATGAAGTAGTTCAGTTGAAGTGATGATCTTATGGAAGGTCTAGTCTCCAGCTGAAGGTCCAGTGGTAGCTCTTGTCCTCTGGTAACCCAGTAGACAGGGCTAAGTTAGGCAGTTGGAAGGGCACCTTATATCCAGGTGGGAATGCTTGGCTCCTCCCTCCTGGGTGGAGCATCTCACAATGGGATGAGATAAGTCCATGAGTCATGTGGTGGTTTCTTATGGCCCATTGTCTGTTATCAGGGGTGGGTCATTAGCAGGTGATAACAGCTAATGGCCCGCAGCTGGTGGTAATAGAATACTTAAATACATCTATATTGTAACCTAGGACACCTGACAATGTATCTGTCAGTTCCTGGGAATATTTGAACCATTTGACCAATTTCAAACAAATGCGACTTTGGTGCCTATGGCCCAAAAGTACTACGTTCACATAAACTTCATGGGAAATGGTGGTTCTACAGGGGAGAAAAATCCAAATCAGCACCCCTCTGGTGGAAAATCTGGATTATTTGGTAGCATTGTAGAACTCCATGGCAGCCCCTTGGTCAAGACATCTGTAGGTTCAAGTGTGAACCGGTAAACAGAGATCACTGGCAAACACTGAGGGTGCTTTATGGGACATATTGGAAAACAGAGATATTGTAAGGGTTGTAGGGAACATGGAGCTCACTAAATGTTGCAGAAGGGATCCTTTTATTTTTAGCAAATTGTCCTCAAAAGAAAAGGATTTGGGGCAGATGCTTCCTGGTATAAACTACCACGAACTTAATTATAGTAGTTGATTATCTGGCCACAGCTGCAGTGCTTATGAAAAAGGAGACTTAGGTCATGAAGGGGATTCTAGCCACAGTGAATTGCTTAGTTTGTTTGTCCCTCTTCTTTCTGTCAGAAGGTCAAAGAAGCGTTGAATATTTAGACCACACTGGCTATTGACAGAGTTCTGGTCAAATATTAATTAATTACTTGTCACAGTATGTTGCAGTGAGCCATTATCAGCAGAACCAAGGGGACCATAAAGTCCTCTAGGTTGAGGCTCATACAGCTACAGAACCCCTGAAAGTACAGAAAACACCCCAAAAGCTGTAAACCATGCCCCACCATTGGCTTCTGTCCTCCCCACCTATCCCTTGTCCCATTTGCTGTGATTCCTGCTCCCCGCCCTTGTTACACCGCCTGTTTCAGTTTTACTGGCTACTGTGTGTTTTCCACGCCCGTGCTGTGGGGGTACAAAACGGCCCTCACACCATGTGGGTGGGGGATTGCACCGTGGTTTCTACCATGCCAAATAAACCCTTTGACTCCACTGAGACCCCCTCCGCCTTTTCCTTTCCTCTTTTGCGTGTTATAGCTACCGGGCGTCGAGGCAAAGCCATCCGGGGATTCGCCCGTCCTCCCACGCCGGATCGGTCCCGTCCAGCCTCCGCCCGAGGCAGGGAGAGAACGCTAGGTGCTGGGACACTGAGCTAGCCAGAGCGGCACCCAGAAGCAACAGTACCCCTCTGAATGTTGCATACATTCCAATAAACCATGGTAATGATAATGATGTGGCGGAGGCTGAAACACTGAGACTGCTTTTCTTCCTCCAGAACACACAATGAGTCAGGAGGACAGGAATTCAGAGTAGCTATGCACAGTCCCTAGGAGTAAACTTCATACTGAGCTGAAGACACGGACACTGAGAGTCCCCCAACCCTTATCCCAAGGTGAAGAAATGAGGCAGAGAATGATGTCAGTCATCAGGTACACTGGCAGAAGGTTTGACTATTAATTGTCCATTCACCCTGCAATTCCCTTTCTGCAGGCCTACGTAAGAGGAGCTGTTCCAGTTACACTAAACCCACTAGGTTGCTGAGTATGTGATTTGTTGGAGATTGTTCAGCAATCTTTAATGAGAGCATCTCTAACAGCTTTTAGTTCATCAATCAAAACAGCAGCATCTGCATCCTTTCTTCCCTATCAATTTTGAGGTATTTTTGTTTCTTCCTTCTGGGCTCTTCATCAGCTGCATCTCTTGCCAGCCTCCCCCTCATCACCCATCAGTTGCCACTGCAGAAGAAGATGCTGATTTCCATACTGTGACAGCATGTCAAGAAACAAAACACAAATGGTTAACTGTACATTAGTTGGACAACAGCCATGACCTCCCCAGCAGTTACCTGAGTGCTGCTGTTCTGCTCTTAAATTTTCTTCATGCCACAGAATTACCAGTGCAAACCGCACACTGTGGGGACCACAGCAGCTAACAGAGCTGGCAACTGGCCAGCGTGTGCCATGCTGGGGGAGGGTCGGGGGAAAACACCCCGCACAGGTGGGACAGATCCATGCATATGGAACCCCTAAATCAGATAGGTGTAGAAATAGATCAAAAGCAGCAAACATTCAAGATAAGAAATCTATTTCAATGATGCTGCAGGAACCAGAAGGGTGGGGTTTTTTTTGGTTTTGGTTTTGATTTTTTTTT